>OX352297.1:12104746-12463585 GCA_947086415.1 Pammene aurita | reverse complement strand
AGATAAAGTAATGTACGCAACGGTAATAATTAGGCCTTAAAACACTCGTGTGATGCTATAACAAAACTCGCTTCGGTCTTTTTATTAAACCCCACTCGTGCTTTCAGGCCCCTCATTATGTATCAGTTGCATAAACTACTATTACGTAATACCTATATATTATGTTAAGAATAAAAGGGATTTGATTGCATGGTATGATTTTTGTATACTTTTGCATTTACCCAAATTTATTTGCATTGTATAGAATCCGGGTCTCAATGTTTTGAATAAGCTTATCTACTTTTCAATGAGTCATGCCAACCGAAGTTTGGCTAGGCGCGTTTCGTGAGATGCATAGTAATACAATGTAATACTTTATATTTTTTCGACTGTACCAGAAATGTACCTACTTAACTAGATTTGCTATAAGTAGATTAACTCTTCATGCAATGACCAATATCTAACTTTTTGCAGTTGCGTATTTTTCCACAGCGTGTTGCCTTCAAAACCTTTCATGCAATGACCAATATCTAACTTTTTGCAGTTGCGTATTTTTCCACAGCGTGTTGCCTTCAAAACCTATCTTAATTCTTAACTTAAAACTAATTCAGGAAAAATAAAGCATTATTAAGCAAAATATATGCTCATTAGTAAAAATCAGCCTCACTTAAAAGAAATATCTTTCCAGGCTCTACGGTAAACTCAACTGCTTTGTTCAGTCAACCGTCAATAAAATCCAAATTATTTTCTGATATATAAACACGAATGACATCATATTACTATAGGCAACTAACAAGCTAGACCTGGTATGCAAGACAATAGGTACTAACTGGAAAATAAACCATCACCAATAATAGTGTCCCAATTAGATAGATATTTTATTGGAATAGTACTAACATGTCATAGATATACTGGACTTCCCTCAATGATCTAACGTTTATACCACAGATTACATACCCACTAGGTGGCACACTTAAGGCCACATGTGCTTACCAACTTTTACACAAAATATGAGAAGTGCCATCGTAATACTACATATTTAGAATGAGCTATAGAGATTTGAAACAAACATTCAAACGAATGCCAGGCGTCTGTATACGAGTGCCCTCGGTGGACCCCGATCGGAATACATGGACTCTGGATGCAACTTACGCAGTTCACCTCGCCGCTGAATCTCGGGTCAGGTTAATACCCCCTAATTATAATGTATGAAAATGACCGATGATGGTCTTTTGTCTTTTTTATTTTCATCTTTTTATTATTAGTTCATACCTAAAAATTGCTGTCTATTTTTTCCCCTTTGTCCCCAGTTATCCGATTTGACTGTATACAAAGTATGACGACCGCGAATTTTCGTAAAAGCTTCATAAATGCCGAGTTTCCTATGAGGTAGTCTATGGTTCAAACGGAACTGCGCCTATGTCACATTTGTTTACGGTTTGGGCGGCCTTGCCGAACCTAATAAACGCGTGTCAATTCAATTAGCGATGTTCTGATATTTTTACGTTAAAAATATTTCAGTCACATCGGATTTGTACTATATGTAGCTATTGTGATTCGGTAGCGTAATTCAATTACTACATACTTGCAAACATTTTTGATTTCCCTTTTTACGTAATTAATTAAATATAACTTAGATTCTAACCCAATCGGATTACCTATAAGTGAATTACTCTCTTGCTACTTATATATTTGACAATAAACGCAAAGGCTATTTAACATTTTTTATTTTATTTTGAAGACAATTATATTTACTTGTAGTGCGGATTCAGTGGAATTCGATTCCTTCCGGCTTGTCTAATTTTCAGAAAATTGAGCACTTTTTCCAGCTAATAATCATATAGGTAGAAGAAAAATAATAATCATATAGGTGCACCTAGCCTATTAAAGTTTATGATGAGTACACTTATTATGTCTGATCTACACATTGGGTCAACCTAGACTAACCTAAGGGACGCAGCTATGCGTTAAAGGGAACAAGCGATATAGTAATCTCGTTGCGTCATATAGCTGCTTACTTTTACGTTGGTCCAATATATGAACCCAGCATTTAATATAAATTTCACGTCTGTTGTGGGCTATTAGGGCCGTCAATTCCGAGATCCTACATTTTGTGTAATGAAGTACACAAGTATTTAAAGAAAGGCGAAATTGTCCGGAACTGCAAGTAACTACAGTTTTCCCGGCCTTGCTCCAAAGGGGCCGTAATTACTCTTAATGACCCGGAAATGCTTGAGAAGGGATGTGTGGTGCATGTCACGTTTGTTTAAGTTGGATATTAAGCGAAGTTTAAACACAAGGGGTTTATAATTTAAATTATTATATAGAAGCGACAAACAAGGGGCCATGTAATAATAATAATAATAATAACCCCGCAGGGCAGCTTGTGGCGAGCTGTTGGGGAGTGACGACCCCACGGGCCCGAGTGCTCCAGAGAGTTGGTCAGGGTATCCGTTTCCGGCGTGTCTTCGTCGGTCGGAGTGGACTCGCAGAAGTCTCGGCTCTGGCTTGCCTTACTTGGTCGTCCAGAGAAGAGCCGTCAGAGCTATATGCTGGCAGAGTGGAAGTGAAATTTGTACAAGTCGCGAGTTGGTACGGTGGCTGGGCCTCTTACAGTCACTGGAAGAAAGCGGTGCACACCTCCACACCCTGAGCTACTCACACCGTTGTTGCTCCTGCCGTCATTTGCGACGGCAGTTTCAGGGGCCCCATCCAGTCGGCGGCGAGTCACCACCTGCCTCGATAACGTGTTTTAACATTGTTATGGCAGGTGTCTGGACCTCTTTTCAATAGCCCAATCTTTGATCAGCCAAACTTCAATATCATAGCCCATTACTCTGTCTATTTTATATACAATAGCCTCAATGCCTGCTGAAACCGGTTCACGGGTATCTATTGATGTACCCGTGAAAGGATTCTAGCAGGTGTATTACATAGCAAAATTCTCCTAGAGGCCTCTGCGTTCTGGATCTGTATGCCCACGCTAGCCTACCAAAAGACTAGATAGGTAGCAACAGGCTGTCTTATCGCTAAAAAGCGATCTCTTCCAGACAACCTTTGGGTAGCAGGAGATTTAGTAATAAGAGCTAGGAACGTAATGTAGAACAAGAGCCCATGACACTAAACTTAGTTCGATAAGTCTCCTAGATGATATATATAAATATATAATTAGTTACGTCTTCAATAGGGGAGCACGAAATAGCGGCGCTGCGATTACACGATATCGCGAGTGTTTTGTTTTATGTACAAATGCAAGTTATTTGTATTTAGGTTTGGCATTATAGTCATTTATTGTTAGTAATGTATTTATTTACATTAAAGCACTAGTCGCATTGTGTGTATTACCCTTAACATTTTGCAGAGATACCTACATGTCTTATGAGACAGACGCGAGGCATCAAGTACCGTAGGAATACATACATAGCCTCGTACAGTACCTAACTCCAACTACTCACGATTACACCCATGTTTACAGAGTTAATAACGCAACCAGGATACATTGTGCGATATGATATGATGTTAGTCATAAATGCTAATAGGTCTAAGTACACTTTTGTCATATTTAACATGGCAACATGCAAGTACCTATTGTGAGATTATTGTAAGATATCCGCATGGTCTGAAAACGCTTTTAAGTTTTCCTAACACTGGGATATTTAAAAAAACCGGCCAAGTGAGTGTCGGACCACGCATAATGGAGGGTTGCGTACATACTATCGAAAAAACTGATATCAAAAGGTAGGTCGCTTTTTTGGATATAACCGGAAAACGCCTTATCCGATAATGATCACAACAATTTTCGTTGGATGAATATACAATGAATGACATGACGAAACTATAAGGGTTCTGTTTTTGCTTTGGCTACGTAACCCTAAAAAATGGAAAAATATGTCGGTACTACTCGTAATTTGGCAACTTTATTACTTTATTCATTAGGGTTCCATCCTGAAGAATTTTCTTGGATTTGGTCACTTTTTCATAGACAAAATCAACTACTGTTCATCGGGTCTTTTCTAATACAAGACGCATTTATCTGTACTGTAACTTTTTCTAGAGCTTTTTCGTTTTAAGTATCTATTGACGATACTTTAAACGTTTGATATCATTAAACACCCTACCGGAAATTAAACAATACATTAAAAACACAAACTATTTCAAACATAACTCCAACACACAACAAATAATCAACCAATATTGAAGTTGTATTGGAGTTGCATCGGAATAATTTTCAAGCAAATTCTGACAATTCTGATTCAGACTTTTAGGCGATAGCTGTATTGCCTTATTAAATGCATTGGAGTTGTATTGAAGTTGGATCTAAGCTAGGCGAGACTATTATGAATAAGAATTTGGGTGCTTGGTACCTACTCATAAGTAATATTGTGATAGGTATACGCGTAATTTGTGTAATTTAATCACAACTGCTGCCGTACGACTTCAAGTATTTTTAAAATTTGTATACTGCATCATTGTCCAAACCCGGCGATTCTTTCTATTGTATTTGGCACAATATTTAGAGTTGTTTGAATTTCATGCGGCTTTTGTTTTAAAAGATTTTATTTAGATAGGTAAATACAGTTTTGGCTTTGTGTTCATAAAAGCGACTGTAAATAAGTGATTATACAACCAGAAAATACTAGAGAAGTCAAAAGCTATGAAAATGAGTAGGATTTGTTAGGTACTCGTGCAGAGTTTTAAACAGATTTTATAAGTTAGTTTATTTGGAATACGATAGTACCCGTTCTTTTAATTATATCTAGGTATGTATTAGCTTTAAATCTTTATTAATTTAATATAAATACTTTGTTAATAAAGCAATGGGTGAGGTAATCATTCGGAATTTAACCCCTGATTATGGCCGCTCCGGGTGGCTATTTTTAAGCAGCCATATATATTTAAGAACATTAAACATTGTTTCCCTCAATTAAATTATAATTCGCATAATGTCTTTTTTTATCAAGTAGGTCCAAAAAAATCGACATAATTGTAAAATTCGAACATGTTTCCGATCTTATCAAACGGTTGTGACTGGAATAGTAATTTATATGACCATTAAAACACCCGTCCGAAAGATAACTGTAATCGTCCAGTCATATGATGGCTAACATATTTCGTTAGACAGCGGGCAGGGTCCGATAATCATATTCTTAAAATTTATTAAAAATTGAGTAGGCAAAAACTACGATAACATTTAATCTATCTTAATAAAATTCTGCGAATTATCGTTTGATAAGCATAAAGAGGGTTCTTTTTTATAACGTAACAATATTGAAATATCTGTCCCGTAAGAAAGGCTTTGTTATGTAAAGGCCAATCTAAGTGACATCCCAAGAGTCTTGATGGAAATGCCGAAACACTCTCTTTAGATTGGGTACGCTTTTATTGTTAGCTTATACCTATCAGTAGGGTACGTGTTTTAAATAATACATGACATAAACAATCTTTCTTTGCTATGGAAATAAATCATCGTAATTTACTAAAATATGTGATATGCCCCTCGTGATATGCACGTATGGTTCTTATAACAAATACTAATACTATACTTATAACAAAAAATAAAATATTTTTAAACAAAAAAGAACCGACTGCACTTAGCATCCACCTTTCCAAAAGCAAATGCTCGGGCTGCTGCAAAAATACTCAAATCACTATAGGTGTGTCTGTAATAGTTGAATAGCTGCCTCGATTTCTCCAGGATCCCATCATTAGATCCTGACCTGGTTACAATGGGACCAACTGTGAAGTATATCTTAAAAAAAAAAGAATTTTCCAAATCGGCCCATCCGTCTTCGAATAATCGGTGAACATACATTAAAAAAAAAAAAATAGCAAAAAAAACAGATCCCGACGAATCGATAACCTCCTCCTTCGAAATCTTGAAGTCGGTTGAAAACCATTTGTGTCGGTTCATAACACGCACAAATTCTAACAATTCTTCAATAACGACGATATTTGTTTTAATAAATCTTTTGACTGAGTCAATTATTGAACCTTAAGTAAATAATATTGTCTTCGGTTGCCGCGATAGTTATTCATGAAATAAAACAATTAAAAACGGATTTTATCGCGTGTATTGAGTTTAAATTACATCCCGACGTTTCAAACACTTTACAGCGTTCGTGGTCCACGTTGGACCACGAACGCTGTAAAGTGTTTGAAACGTCGGGATGTAATTTAAACTCAATACACGCGATAAAATCCGTTTTTAATTGTTTTATTTCTTAAGTAAATAATTTAATAAAAATTATAGTGTTTAAAAGTTATACCATCTGTTAGTCGTTGAAAGGTCGTTGGCTCGAGCTTACTCACGCTTCTGGCTTTCAATAAAAGGATGTGAATACTGATTAATTCATTTAGGAAAACAGATTGAGTTTTAATTATCTTATTATAATAAATATGTTATAAAAAATATTTACATGCGATTTCTGCATTTGTTAAAACTTAAAAACTTCTACGTCCGATGAATTGTCATCTGGAATATCATCTACGTGAATAATCTTTTCCACGTTTTCGTTAAAAGTTACAACGGATTTTCTTCGGCTCTTGTTTTTTCTTTCACCAAATTCATCTTCCCCTTCTGAGTTTTCGTCGTCTTTAAGCTTGTCTATGGATTGTATTACTATGGGTAGAGCCACGTCAGTTGGACGGGTCGGTGATATATTTATTATAGTGTCGACTGATTGCTCAGGGTCTGCTTTCGAGGTTTGGGGTTTCGTACCAACTTCGTCAATCGGAGCGTCAAGCATTTCTTGAAGTCTTCTCTCACTTCTTTTCAACTCATCTATGTTGAGTCTCGGTTTTCTCAAACTGTCTACTTTTGGGGGTGGTTCTATTGGTTCATTTCGAGAGACTAAACTGTTAGCATCACTGAACTGATCATAGTTTCGTTCCTTTCTCCTGTAAACAATGACATTAAAACGTGATATAGTTTGAGCTATGATAACACGAGCAAAAATATGTTATTAACGGTACTCTTACCATCTGAGGAAGAACCATAAGGCAATAAGCAGCATTAGTATGAAGAGCAGGATACTCAGGACTATTGTTGAGACTAATAGACCTATGTCACGTTCTGTGCGGTAAATCTCGCGGCCTTCTAGATAATCTTCCAGAGATACTGTGCTCGTGACGTCAACCCCGGATACATTCTCAGTAATATCGCTGAAATTAAAATGTTTTTAAATAACACAACTTTTTTGGGATAGCGAATCGAATTGATTATTATCTTACTTTGCGAGTTGGTCGACGGCTACGGGTTCGCGATCAATTACGCCATACACATAAAGCTGCAATGACGCTCCTTCGGTGGTTATTTCCAGTTTTCGTCTTGTATTCGCAGAATCGGCTGGGTCTCCAGATATGACCGCGGAGCTGAGGACTTTGACCTCGTACCCCACAGCCGAACTGAGGTTTCCCAAAATAGTTTCCTCATGGTCTAAGAATGCGTTGCGGACGGTTACCACGGCGATATGACTCGTGTCTAATAGTTTTACCTAGAACGTACAGTTAAAATCAACAAAGGTTTTTCCTACACGTATCATATCAATGGCTAATTATTTACAAGGGATTATTAATTATTTCATTAAAATTTTCCCAGATGATATACTCGTAGGTACATTTGTGTGAACTAAAATAGATTTTACTATCATGTTCTAAATCGTACCTACTATTTGTAACTTAGCATTAAAATGCATGACTCACTTTCTTCTTATCTATACATTATGTGTACACTCAACAATTTCATTCTTACTCGCAGTTATTAACCTAAGATTTTAGTATGCCTACGAATAATCAATTTACCCAGTCTTAAAGGTAGAATTCGAATAAATATAGATACGAGTACATAAGTGAGTTACCAGTAGCTCTATAGATGTAGTCAGGCCGTCTTCCCTTCCATTAAGGTCAGTGACGGACACTGTGAGGCTCTGGTCGTGCGTCAGGCTGGCTCCATCGCTGACGTGGACAAACCCGGTAGTAGACGCCACCGCCAAAACTTCCGAGGAACTCCAGAATGACAACACCGCATTCTCACCCACGTCAGCGTCAGTGGCCTAAGGTAATTCAATATCCCCATAAAATACGTGAACATTCATCTACATGACTTGAGATTGGAGTCACGAAATGATGCGTGACTTTTTTGCGGGAGCGTTCGCAATAACTGCTAAAACATTAACTCACTGGAGGCGGACATTTGGTATGGAAATTTGTTTTTCGCTCAGAGAGTAAATTCTAAATGGGGATTTAGGTGCGTGCTGATGTCTAAGAGGTAAAATCATGTAAATGGCCACCTTTGTATGTATGTGCGAATTTTCATGCCACATTATTCTTTACCATAAAATTTTACCTTTAATGTTAATAACGAATTACATTTTACTTTATAAAATATTCAAGAATGGCAAAGTAAAATCTGGTTTTCGTATCATATAAGTATTTAGTTAAAATATTCAACAACGAAAGTGAGTTTTACCTTTAATTCTGCCAAAGCTCGAGGGAGCACAATATCTTGAAGTTCCGGAATAGGATATCCACATATAATGGGTTCGTTATCATTTAAAAATATAGGATAGTTGTCGTTGATATCGTTAACTATCAGGTTAACGAAGCTTCGTCTAGAGTTATACAAGATTGTGTCAGTAAGTATCCAATTGTTATTTCCGTATTCGTATGGTCCGAGCCAGTCAAGTCTGGGGTTCATTGTGGACCGCTTGACGCGGCTCTGTGTGTCACTAGCGCATTCCAGTACCAGTTCTACTTGAACCTGCGATAACGCCATGAAGGCTATTCGCGGGTCTTCTCTGTCGACTGCTCTTGCATGTAGACCCGTGTCGTCAACGTAGAGCCATTCTTGGTCGAGGGGCCAGCGGTTGGTGAGCCTGAACTGGCAACCAGCTTGAGCCACGCTGTCGAGAACCACGAGGTTTACGTGCGGTTCCTCCTCGTCTCTGTCTAAAATTATGAGCGGCGGAAGCACGTGGTCATCTCCGCAGATTGCAGCAGCTTCTACCGTCAGTTGAACCTGCATATTAAAAATTATTATTAATGCATGCATGCTCGGTGTAGAATAAGAATATATTTCCTTGTCTTACCACTTACTTGTCTTTACTTAGGTATTAATTTTATTGTTAGTTATATGTACTTCCACTGGTTTTTTGAAATAAAACACAATTAATACCATCAATAAAGATTAAATCCAGAATCAATTTGGCTCTGAACATCGGAATACTTAGTAACAAGTTTTAGTATCGTTACATATACATAGGCTCACATTTTGGTATAAAATCGAAGTATCGAATATTTGGTGTTCGGTTAACAATGTTCAGCTAGGCAATTACCTATGCATTAAGTAATTCAGTACTCCCTTACCGTAGCTGTAGCTTGAACCTGCGTGATAGTTGATGTGGCTATTGCCTCAAAGCTATAAACGCCAGTATTTGTAGGTGCTGACAAATGTACTTCTCCTACGCTGTTAATAGAAATCCGTTCGCGCAGATGAGCTGGAAACAAAGACATATACGAAATAAGTGGCTTTGTCACTGAAGATAATGGATTTAGTGTGACGAATACTCACAATTTATTGAACGCATTAATAACCAAGATAAGGGTATAAGGAAAATATATTTGAGCTTTTTTTAAAATAAACTTTCGCGTGAGTCGTTTGAAACCTATAATGACACTAATGAGCGTGGGCGTTAGGGTCGATGAATTGATTTCTTTCGCGATTTGTTCGGTTCGATTTGTTTCTTTACTGGTTTCAAAATGTTTTTAAATTTATTGTAATTGAATAACTTATGGACGTGAATCTGCTTTCACAAAAGATGAACTAAAGTATAGAGATGATTATTTATTTTTGTTTCAGTTTTAAGTTTCCTTGTAGCAAATAATGATAATAAAGATATTATAAATACGACTCCTATTTTTATTCAATCATCCTAAGATTGCCATGGTCATACCAGATAAGTAAGTCATATTCATATGCTGAGCGGCATCCATTTTAGTGCTCTGTTCTTTAGGATTAAGATGTAAATAGATTAAGTTTTTATATTACTAGCTTTTTCCCGCGGCTTCGCCCGCGTACTAAAAGTACTAAAAAAGGAGGTTCTCAGTTAGACTCGTATGTTTGTATGTAGGAATGTATGTTTGTCCGCGATCATCTTGCGTTTCGCTGAACTGATTTAGAAGCAGTTTTCGGAAAAGTATTCGTTACATTCTGGAGGTTTCGGTATACCACGTTTTGAAGACGGCGGTTCCCTCATTTTTTATTTTAAAGAAATTAGTGCAATAATTGTTTAATTGTTACGCCATCAACGACTTACTACTGAGAGATTATGATTAATTTCTACTCTTGAATAGAAGCTTTTCCCCGCGACTTCATTTGTGTGGAATTAGTAATCCACCCTCCTTTTTACCCGCTTAAGGAATGACTTCTGGGATAACAACTATTATATATCCTTCCCCAGAACGCAAAATATCTCCATACCAAATCATCTAAATAGGTTCAACGGTTATTAATTTCCCATACAAACTTTCAACCCCCGTTTCACCCCCTAGAGGGTTGATTTTCGAGATAAAAACTATCCTATATTGTTTACCGCGACTCAATCTATATAATATGTACCAAGTTTCATTTCAATCGTCTGTTCAGCGGTTAATAATTCGCCATACAAACTACCATGTTTTCTACCCCTCTAAGATTGATTTTCGGCTTAAAAAATATTCTATATTGTTTCCTGGGACTCAAACTATATCCACAACAAAATTATCTAAATCGGTTCGCGGTAAAAAAATCTCCATACAAACCTCCAACCCCCATTTCACCCCCTTAAAGATTGATTTTCGAGATAAAAACTATCCCATGTCGTTTCCCGGTACACAAACTATCTCTATACCAAGTTTCATCTAAATTGGTTCAACGTTTGAAAATTCCCCATGCAAACTATCAACCCCCATTTCACCCCCTTAAGTGTTGTTTTCGTAATCAGCAACCCGATAGAAACAATACCCATGTTGATTTTCAGACTTTTTGACCACATTTCCCCCTTTTAGGGGTTGAATTCTCAAAAAACCTGCAACACGTATTTACTCATTTATTGTTAGGAATACTTCTGTGAAGTTTCGAATAAAATAGACTAATTAATCTTGTTTCCCCATACAAACTTTGGACCCCCATTTCACCCCCTTAGGGGATGAATTTTGAAAAATCCTTTCTTAGTGCACCCCTAGACTTTATAAGGAACCTACGTGCCAAATTTGGAATCTCTAGAACGAGCGGTTTGGACTGTGCGTCGATAGATCACTATGTCAGTCAGTCAGTCACCTTTGAGTTATATATATTTAAATTATTATTTTCTGTACCACCAAATAAACAATTTCTATTCTATTCTATTGTATTCGTCGAATTCTCTATGTATTTATCTAGCTCAGGAGGCGATACGCAATTTAGTTTGTAAATAGGGTTAGATAACGCTAGTAAGAGTCATTTACTGACTATAAGTAGGTAGACTACGAATTTCACTGTGGGTTAAACACACGTTAAACTAGTACGCCTAACAAAAGGCTCACTGATTCTGTGTGTGATTGCTAATATGAAGCATACAGGCGCTTAATTCACTCATGACAAACGCGCAGTAGTGAGAGCCGCCGCAGATTTGGGATTCGGCTGACGTCGTTCACTAGGTGGACGTCACATTCTGTATAAATGTTTTACTATTTGTGCTACTAGCTGTGCCTCTAATATTTGAAGAGTTCTCTCGAAATCTCTAGGATCCCACCATCAGATACTGACCTGGTGACAATGGGACCAACTGTGAAGTATACTCTTTCAAACAAAAAAAAGAATTTTACGAATAATCGGTGAACATACATAAAAAAAGCAAAAACAAAGATCCCGAGGAATTGATAACCTCCTCCTTCAAAATTTTGAAGTCGTTTGAAAAGTGGTGGCGCTGGCGTTATAAAAAGCAGGTCTTCCAGGAAAACAGTCAGAATCTGAGCGCAGTTTGTATTTAGGCCATTATTAGGGTTTGCTCCCGGTACTCGTTTTCTATACAAATCCAGTACCGGAACCGGGAATGCCCGGTTCTCGCCATACAACCGGGAGCATTCCCTAGCCCTTATCCTCCTAAATAGCATTGATCTGGGTCTTTGACCACGGTTCGCTAAGCGAGCCTGGGGTTCGCTCGGTAACTTAATCCCAAGGATTGGCGTAATCAGTAGTTTTGACGTATGTAGGTAATAATCATAATTTAATTATAGTTTGGAATAACATGTAACATGTAACTTATTAAAGGATTACGATTAAAGTTATAAGCTGATTAGGGATGTCAATTTGATAACTAATCTGCATTAGCTAAAACAGTTTTAAAATTAGGTATTTGCATTTATAAAATATGGTGTCGGATAAAGCTTCGTGATAAAAGCGCGATATATTTACAAGTTTGTCGTGTAAGTGTCATCACGATATTTCTTTACGTATCTTACTTCCAGAAATAAAAAGTATTTGTAAAACAAGAGATATGCTTTTTTTACGGGGACTGGCCCAATGTAGGGTTAACTAATTTATGGAGTGTCCCTATCTACATTTTTATTCAGTTATACTTAGATATTTTCGAAGTGCATCAAGAAACTTGAATTAAAAAAGGTAAGTTTTTGTGATGCTTGAGATTATTTATATAAAACTACTAGCTGTGCCCGCCCGCGTGGAATTCGGTCTGTGTCAGTAAGCGGCTAATTCACCCCTAATTTCTCTCCCGCTACCCTGGAGGCCGAACTCGAAGTAAAGTTGACAGATGACGCTAGAGGACAGTAGACCTAATAAAATATTTTACAATTACCACTAAATGAAAGTACACTCAAAAATTAATACTTTTTTTATCATATATTTTTTTTTTGGCATGATTTAAACGACATAGAGTAGTAGGTATATCGGACGATACAGGACCACTTTTGTATTTATACGATCCTCCCGTCAAATCAGTCTAAGCATGAAAGGTAAGAACAGGCGCGGTTGAAATTGGGGGGGGGGGGGGGGGGTCACAAATGCAGAAATGATTTTTTTTCTATTTGAGGTGCACTTGGAGCGGAGAGGGGGTCCATGACCCATGCAATAGTGGCTACCCCCCCCCCCCCCCCCTTTTAGACGTTGAATTTGAGCATGATGAGATGAGAACCGGCCAAGAGCATGTCGTGCGATGCTCAGTGTAGAGTGTCATAGAGGCCGCCCTGTTACAAAACATCCGTTCAAAAGGTCGTTTATTAAGGGATATTTGGCGGCGCTTACGTCATTTTACTATTCGGCACTTCCTTTCACTATGCGTTTTTGACAGATAATTCAAAAACGGCTGAACCGGTTTTATTCAATATATTTTTTATTGAAAGTTCTTATCAGGCCTCACCAAATTTCAGCTTTCTAGTGCGAACGGTAACTGAGCTAGACCGCGGACAGACGGACGGACATGGCGAAACTATAAGGGTTCCTAGTTGACTACGAAACCTTAAAAAGAGATAAATATTTAGTAGTTTATGTAACTGTTACGTAATAAGGCCTAATTATGTACAGAAGCATACACTGCTTTACTTACACACATATTAAAAATCCAGGGGGGGGGGGGGTTGGTCGTGCCGGCGGTCGGGGGTAATGAATTTTCATACGTGTTTACCACACTGTCACAGATAAATCAAAATATTTATTCTTCAATGTAAGCACATTACACTGCACTAATTAATGTCAGAGAAAAATAAAATACGCGAGTGTCGTCCACGACACTAACAACCCAACACGGGTTAGTATCATATGGTCAAAAACGCAGGTCGTCTACGGCGTCAACTCACCTAAAAATTATTTGGGCAAATTTGCAGATAGTCTAAAACGTAAGCGGTCCATGAAGCAACTCGTCACAAAATGATTTTTTTCTTACAGACCTTTTTTGCGACATTTTTTTTTATACATGCCTAATTTAATTTTCGAAACTACATTTTTTAAATTATCGATACAACTATCTTAAATCGGTATAGTGGGGGACGGTCTAGAGCGCAAAATGTCTTCAGCATTTTCGTCGGTTATCTTTACGTTAGCGATGTCGCGGGGCTCCTATTTCTGTGCGGTTTGGCCTTCGGCCATTAGAAGATAACTAACGAACCTAACCTACCTATGACTGGTCATTTTGCGTTCTAAACCGTTCGCGATGTAGACTAAAAGCGATATAGAGTTCTAGACCGTCCGCGACTATACCGATTTAAGATAGTTGTTTCGATAATTTTAAAAATGTAGTTTCGAAAATTAAATTAGGCATGTATAAAAAAAATGTTGCAAAAAAAGTGTGTAAGAAAAAAATCATTTTGTGACGAGTTGCTTCATGGACCGCTTACGTTTTAGACTATCTGCAAATTTGCCCAAATGATTTTTAGGTGAGTTGACGCCGTAGACGACTTGCGTTTTTGACCATATGATACTAACCCTGGAACACGCGATTGGAACGAAGTTGTTATTTAATTTAATTTTTTTTTGGAAATTTTTTTTTTGGTATTTTTTGAAATAGTTGAAATATAATATTGTCTTCGGTTGCCGCGATAGTTATTCATGAAATAAAACAATTAAAAACGGATTTTATCGCGTGTATTGAGTTTAAATTACATCCCGACGTTTCAAACACTTTACAGCGTTCGTGGTCAACGGGTCGACTAGTATTGAGAAACCCCGATAATACCTTAGGCCGCACTGTATATAGGAAACCTACACATACAAATAGATATTTGAATGGTAGATCACACCACCACCCCAGTCAGCTAGCTACTGTAGGCAAGTCTTTGTTTCAGAGAGAGAAAAAAAAAAAAAAAAAAAAGAGTCGACCCGTTGCCCACGAACGCTGTAAAGTGTTTGAAACGTCGGGATGTAATTTAAACTCAATACACGCGATAAAATCCGTTTTTAATTGTTTTATTTCATAGTTGAAATAGTTGAAATTTTTAAAATTTATGAAATTTTGAAATTTTTGAAAATTTACGATATTGTTTGAAAATTTTGCCATTGTTTACTTTTAGGTTCCCGACTTTTTTCAGATTTTCACTTTTATCACTTTGTCACTTCTCACTTTAACTTTTCACTACACTTCACTTCACTTCACTTTATTCTATTTTATATATTTTTTATTTCATTCCATTTTACATGTTTCTCAATCGTATGGGTGTCGCGTTTTCGCGACGTGACGCTTTTTCGTGACTTTTTTTCGCCTAGCCTCCCATCCGCGAACCGTCCGATAAGGAACTTCGTTCCAAAACTACCACCGGTTCTAACCCTACATACACCTCTGGCCCAAGAAGTATTATGACATTTATGACCTCTAATAAGAAACTCGACGGGCCTTATTTTTTTCAAAACAGTAAGTAATACATTATTAGATCTTAAAGATACAAAATAATGCGTATTTCTTCAAGAAGACATATCAAAACAGCTTGAGAGACAGATAATGTATCCATTGTTTAATTATAAAGAAAAATAAATCCTAATCTGACTGCTTCACAAAACGTTTGATATGTTTTCCTACCTAAACGGTGTCCTATAAATGTTAGATGATTTTGTAGTAGTTTTTTGGTTTGGGCCATGCATCTTTGTCCGTCATATATAGTCCTCGAACCTGGAATAAACCTTTGACTTTCATGACATTTTCAAATATTTCTTAAGAGCGGGTTAAGGTAAATTTAAAGCATCGACGGGTAACATGTTATAATCGGGTAGCGGTTATTGGTTGTTTCTTCCCCGTGTAAACTTTTTGCATCCGCTTAAGGGATAATTTCCGAGATAAAACTATTTTATTTCCTTTTCCAGAGCTCAAATTATCTCCATACCAAATTTTATCTAAATCGATTCTGCGGTTAATAATTCCCTATACAAATTTCCAACTCCCTTTTCACCCCTTTAGGGTTGATTTTGGGGTAAAAACTAGCCTTTGTCCTTTCTCGAGACCCATACTATCTCTATACACATTTCCATCTAAATCAGTTCAGCGGTAAAAAATTCCTCATACCAACTTCCAACTTTCACCCCCACAAGAGTTTGAAAACTATCCTATGACGTTTCTCGAGACTCAAATTATCTCCATACTCATTTCTATCTAAATCGTTTCAGCGGTTAAAAATTCTCCATACAAACTTTCAACCCCATTTTCACCCCCACCAGGGTTGATTTTCGGGATTAAAACTATATATTATTCTTTCCCGGGACTCAAACTATCTCTATACAAAATTTCATCAAAATCCGTTCAGCCGTTTTCACGTGATGCGCGGTCAAATAAACAGACAAACAGATAAACAGATAAACAGACAAACAGACAAAAATTCTAAAAATTGTTGTAACGTGTTCTGTTATCGATTCTAAGTATCCCCAGCCAACTTTTTTTCGATTATCTTCCATGTACAGACTTTCGACCCTCTTCAGCTTTATTATATGTATAGATATAACCAAGCGGAATTATTAGCTAAGTACTTGTTGATATAAAATCCCGTGGCTCCAGAACTAAAACAATTTAGTGATTTACCCCTTTGCTGTCTCCAATCTTTCGTTTTCTAATAAACATTATTTATAAACATTCTGTTATCTCTGTCTTTATTTATCATTTATACATTGGCATGTGTTAGAATGAGACAAATTGAGACATTTACCATCGTCTACGGCCAGGGAGTACGCAATGCTCTCCCCGTTGCTGGCTGTGGCCTGGACTAGCCCCAGCAGTCCTGTCTGCACCATGTCGGTTCGGAGGACGTACGACGGCGAACCGAATGCCACCGTCGGTAGGTCCGGTGTTACTGGAAATAAGATACATTGTGGTTATTAAGAGCACATTGAGACGTCAAATACTTAAAAAAGAATAAAGAGGGTAAGGACATTTAATTAATCTGCGCAGACTTATATGTTAGAAAATGTGAATCAATCGCAACAGTAATTATACAACTAAATGTGACATTGGCATGGTAAAGGTAATATATTGTCGGTATTGAGTTATTGGTACCTTCTTATAGTTCAAAACATTTCCTTTCACATGCAAAAAGAACGAGATCGCTATGTTGAGTATTTTTATTTTTAATAATTTTGTTTCGACATTTCTTTGTACTGTTTTGAAATATTCGAGTTTAAAGTTTGAAAGCCTCCTTTTTATCCTTAACAAGGTGAGGCAGTATTTTACACCTAGGCAGCTGCTCGACCTTTACCAAACACAAGTCCGGTCGTGTGTAGAATACTGCTCACATCTGTGGGATGGTTCAGCAAAATACCAGCTTGAGGCGCTCGAGTCAGTCGAGAGGAGGGCCAAGATAATCATCAATGATGACAAGCTGACGAATGCTCGACTTCAAAGTCTGGAGCATCGTCGCAAGGTTGCCAGCCTATCCATCTTTTATAGGATACATTTCGGGGAGTGTGCCGAGGAACTGCACAACCTTATTCCTCCGTCTCCATTTTACCATCGGACTACCAGACAATCGGCACTCCGGCATCGCTTCATGGTAAGTATTCCACATATACGCACGAAGCGTTTTGCTTCAACATTCTTTATGCGAACTGCCAAGGAGTGGAACGGCCTGCCCGAGTCTGTGTTTCCACTTGAGTACAATTTGGGTCTCTTCAAAGCAAGAGTAACTATTTACTCTCGATTTGAAGAGACCCATCTCATAGGTAAGCGTGCTCCACCGTAGACCGCATCATCACTTACCATCAGGTGAGATCGCGGTCAAACGTCTGCCTATTCTCCATAAAAAAAAAGCCTAAAAAACCTAGTTATAGGTTGAAGTTATGGAGATAGCGGTTTTAAAATGTTCCACATACATTATATTACTCGACAAATTATATGTTGTCTCTAACATTTTACATTTTATAGAAATAATACAATAATAATGCTCGTAGGGTGTAGAGTCAAGAATCAAAAATAAAGTATTTTATATAATTCAAAATCGACAGATTTTCAGCTGGCTTATGTTGATTTCTGAATATGATGTAGGTAAGGTTTATAATAAAAATAATGAAACAACCATATCTCAAGGCATATTTTTTTTATAATAAAACAAAAAAAAATCGACACTTACATAAAAAATATACAAAATTTTTAATTATAATTTTTAATTCTCATAGTTTACGTTAATTTAGGAACAAAACTAACGATCAAGTGTAATTAAACACAAAAGTAATGTAGTTTTCTATCAAAAAAGTGACTTCAAAGTTGAGACTTTTAACATGATTTTAGGGTACCACATTGTCGCTATTCATAAGTTTAGAGAAATAAGAATTCTACTTCCATTATTTAACATAGTGTCCGCACTATAAGTGCATATATCTAATACAAATATTATTATGAATCAATAACATAACTTATTTTATAAAAAATAACAGTCTTTTCGTCAGCTTTACTAATTTAGATCATGTTTGTTAATTTAACATTCCTTAGGGTTCCACATTGTCGCCTTATGACTTATTAGATCAAACTTATTATTAAGACTTATTATAATAAAATTATTACTTACAAAAGTAATAATTTGCATTTAACATCATTATGAAAATGATTTACACTACTCAACCTCGTAACGTAAACAGTAAGTACGTAAGTGCTGACGCCAAGTCATTTAAATTCTTACGTCTGATTGAGAGATTGGTGACTTTGTACGAGTATTAACTGATTATCTATACGGTTGTTCCTCAGAAGCTTGTTAAATATAAGTCAACTATATTTTCTGTTAAAAATTTTGATTTTTCACTAACTTATATCCCTCCCCTTATTTATATTTAAGTTTTTGTTATGTAATTAATCAGTATTCAAAGCATCTGCCAGGCACCCGGATTATTAAAATTGATAGTATGGCAAACTAACTAGAGAAATTTTCATCTAAATATATAAAACAAGAAACTGACTGACTGACTGACTGATTGACTGACTGACTGACATATCAACGCACAGCCCAAACCGCTTGTTCTAGAGATTCCAAATTTGGCACGTAGGTTCCTTATAAGGTCTAGGGATGCACTAAGAAAGGATTTTTCAAAATTCACCCCCTAAGGGGGTAAATTGGGGGTCCAAAGTTTGTATGGCGAATCAAGATTTGTTAAACTATTTTATTCGAAACTTCACAGGAGTATTCCTAACGATAAATGAGTAAACACAAGTTTCAAGTTTTTTGTAAATTCAACCCCTAAAAAGGGAAAATGTGGTCACAAAGTCTGAAAATCAATATAGATATCGTATTCTTTTTGTACTTATAGTACGCGGGCGAAGCCGCGGGAAAAGGCTAGTTTCTCTATATAATAGCAAACCTATTTCCGTTGCTAGCTCTCCGGCTAGAGCAACGCGTGCCCAGCGTACGAGCAGCATATTCGTGGCGTATTAAGACGGTCTGGACGCAACGCACTTTAAAATTGTAAATAATTTTATTATCCTTTGTGATCTATTTATTTATTTTTAACAATCCAATTGAATAAACTAACATAATATGAATTTTGTTCATATATTTTGTATATACTTGATTGATTTAGCCCAGATTTTATTATGCGTATGATAAATAACAATTATTTATTGGTTAATAAACTTATTACAACATAATACTTAATAAATCATATAAAATGAAATTAAAACTATACATAAAACTACATTAAAAACAAGAAAAACTATATACCTACCAACCCACAAAGTTACAAAAAGAATACCCCGTCCAGCAGCTCCGATTGTGGCATAGTCCCCATCACGCTAGCGGCGTTCCCCCTTTGTATCGCCAGACTCAGTCGTTGTGACAGGTATGAGCCGGCTCTGGGGTCTCCTGAGGCGTGGATTAACCGGGACGAAAGGGCCTTCATAAATGTCTTCATGTCTGACGACCAGGGACCCAACGTCTCGACTGCAAGCGCCGCAAATTCATAATCATTTAAAAGGGTGGAGTATTTGCGGCGCTTGAGAATTTGAGCCTGATCAGCAGCAGCGCCGGCTAATGAGCGGGTTGCTTGGATGTGGGACATGGCGAATGTATCAACGCACGTAGCGTCCCACACCAAAGCTCTGCCGAGTTTCCACGGCACCAAAGTAACTCCATCCGGACGCTTACCATCGTCTCTTGCCATTCCGGTGGGTTCAAGAGAGGAAGGTACTGAGGCAGTGGCAAGCGCCCGGCGTACCAGGTCGTTAATGGTGCCGTGACGGTACATGCGGCCAGCGCTTCTGACACAAGAAAGCCCATGTCGACCCAGCCAATTCACGTCTTTTCCACAGGCGCATGTATGAGGTACGCATATCCTGGCCCCAATTCTCAGGCAGGCTGCTATTCTTAATGTGCTTGCGTCTAAAACTGTGCCGATGTTGCGTGAAGGCAAGGCGTTCAGCCAATGACCTGACTCAGTTGTAGAAACAGCTAGGAGCCTAGCACTTTCCGAGTCGTCAGGACTGTTTTCGAGGAGAGAAGCGTGGGTTGCCTTTAAGCGGGGGGTATCCCAAGCCCTCTGAATATGTTTAGTTGCTGGGGCAAACGCTCCCGGGCACGAGTCACACCAAGACTTCTCAGCCTCCGCCAGACTCGTAATCTCTGCGACAGAAATCTGTGGGAGATTTAAGATTATTCCGACGAGAGAAAAAGAGCTGAAGGCGGACGATAAGAAGGCAGGCAAGGCCACGCTGGCCGAGGAGCGGACACCCAGGCCGCCGAATCGCACAGGGAGCACCGCTTGGGACCATGATCTAGTATCAAAGGTAATATTCAGTATTTTAGATAAAGTTGTTTGGAGGACGCTGTCAATTGATGAAAGGATTGCGGGGTATTTCCATATAGGGGAGCATCGGAGTAAGTATGTGAATTTAGGAGTGAAAAGGCAGAAACGGATAATAAATAGGGCCATGTGGGGATTTATATCAAATAATAGGCTTGACGAGCATTTAAACTGGATTAATTTGGAATTTATGACAGAATCGATTGCTTCATCAAAAATTGGTGACCCTAAAAGTGTAAGTGTCGATTTGTACTGAACAGAAATGTTGGGCAAAATAGCATTAAAGTTAGTGATAATATCACTCTTTCTATCTGATGGAAGGTGGTCAGGTATGAAAATTTCACACTTAGCAAAATTTAAAGAGAGCCCTATTTCTGAAAATTTGCTTATAAATAAATGCAGGTCTTGTGAGACAGTAGCGGCATCCCCGCCCAGGCAGCCATCATCTAGGTACCACAAGTTGAATCTAGACATTAGTTTTGAAATTATCGGCTGAATTGTTAGACTAAAAATTGCGGGTCCAAGCGGGTCGCCCTGTTGGCATCCAGTGCTTGACAGAATGGTTTCGTCGCCAAAACGTAATTTTGTAGGTGCCCCATAGCATTGCCATAAGTATGGATATATTTCTGGGAATTCCTGTTTTATTTCTTTCAAGAGGGTACCACGATCAACCGAGTTAAACGCGTTTTTTATATCGATTTTTATAAATACCTCGTAGTCTGGGCGATTCAGAAAGGACCGTGCTGCGTGCACTGCGGCCTCACTTCCGCCCTTGACTCCCAAACCAAGCTGCCGGGGCTTGAAGATATTAGTGAATTTCTTATTAAACCTTCGGCAGCAGAGTTTTGAAGCCAAACGCCTTAAAGTACACCCGACGGCTATAGGGCGAATGCCGCCGTCTTTCTTGGCTAAGGCCACGAGGTTGGCGCCATACAGGACCGGGATTATCTCGTTGTTGACGCGTCCTGCTAATATTAAATTAATAAGAGCCGTTAGTGCTTTTAATAAAGCAGAACTTGCGTCCCCAGCTGTTGCGATCAAGTCCTTCACATGTTGCCCAGATTAAAATAGAGAGTTTTATTTTGTCTTAATAATTATTGCTTATTGACCACTATTGTTAAAAGGGTAACATAACATAAAGCTAAGTGAACGTAACGGGCAGCTGAGTTCCGAACTGTCAAGCAAATGGATGGGAGTAAACTAAGATTTAGACAACACGTGTTACTATATTTTCCAATGGCCCCGATATTACTTCAAGCTTATGAGCGACAATGTGGTACCCTAGTCGGTAAACTTTGACTGTGTTTTTTTCCTACTTTTAGTTGAAACGTTTAACTTTTTATCAATACACCGTATTATTTTAAGTGTGTAGAAGCTATTTTTAATCAAAACCAATTTTCACTATTTTCGAGTTGATTAACAAAATCAGTGATATCTCGGAATCCATAAGCGACAAAGTGGTACCCTAACCATGATAACGTCACAAATACTTAGGGTGGGTTGCACCATGCACAACTAACGAAGTGATCAACGTTAAATATGGCGACGAAGCTGTTATCCCATAGAAAACTGTCAAACGCTTCGTAACAAGAATTTTTTAACGATGACTTGACGTTAACAGATGGTTTGGTGCAACCGGCCCTTAGTCTCATCTATTCAACAAACTCGGTGGCATAGTTAATGAATTTGACCGAAGTAAAATAGTTCTCTCAAAACTAAATACTTGGGACGGGCAATTTGCACATTTCTGATTACTTAGGACTTCTAAGATATTCCTCAAATTTTGCCATTAAATTATAAGCATACCGCGGATTTTTGGGTAAATATAGTAAATGTGCATATGTAAGCACCCGACGATGCGTATGTTGCGGATATTTATAAATTGTTCAATGCGTTTATTATTTCAAAGATTTGACATGTGTTAGTTTTGAATAAAGTTTTTCCATTCACTTAATAGAAACATGTAAAAAAATAAATAAACAACGTTATTAAATATTAAACACTATAAAAAAGAAAAAAAAATATAGATAAAACAAATACTAAAAATAAAAAAGTTGAATAAATACGTCATAACCTAAAAAAAAGAAACTATTTGAACATTTCTAAGCCCGTTTGGATCTTACTACCTAATTTTTATTCATAGTTTGGTAACTATTTTACAATAAATAAAGTTATAAACACAAAAATCATTCCCGCACCCAATATCCAGGGTATGGATGGTACAAGAAGGATATAAATCTCTATGTTACAAAAATGTCCGTCAAAAGGCGATAAACTGATGGCGCCACAGTGATATTAAATTTGATTTAATTAATTTTGATATTAAAAAATCAAATCCATACATATTTACAAAATAATTATTTGCGGAGAAGAAAAACACTGAATATTAATTTTATTTAGAATGTCATATAAGTATTAAATATCGGTAATTAATTTCAAATGCTGAACTATACCTAGCGCCACCCGGAGATATTTGGAACTATTGTTTAGTGCTTACCGCTGGACATTTTTCGACCGTTTTCCTATAAGAGAGATCGATCCTCCTTGTACCATCCATAATCCAGGGTATGATTATAAGATTTATAAGTAATGCAGCTCTCCTCACTTGCGGTTAATCGGCAATTTACGAGTTTTCGACAATTTATGATGGTATCGAAAGGGGTACATATTGGTGAAGGGTCTGCCAAAATGTTTTTTGTAATTTGTTTGATAAGGAATTCGTCAACGTTACAACTTTATTTCCGGATTGTGTCGCATTTTTACCTTTTTTTTAAATTAAACTTCAAAGTAGTATACCGAATTTATTCGTTAGATGCACTCATTTTGGCGAACATGAAAACAAAAGAGAAATGTCGGAAAATAGTATTTTTGTATGGTATCGAACGGTACTAGGCTAATTTTTAACTTTGTTGTAGCTACCACTTTTTTTATTTGAATTATTTTATGTGATTTCTACTTTTAGTGGCAGTCGCAGCTATAAAAATACGGCTTCTCGTGAACAAGAGATTTCCTTCAGCATGATTATTCCTAGGACCCAAGGATGGATTTGAAAAGTGGAGCCACCAAGATTTTTGATGTAAATTCTTAGGGGGGGAGGCTCTCAACTATATCTTGATCAGTAAAGCTACTAGGCTAAGTTTGGTATCGTTTTCGTATAAATCGGTGATGCCCAGTTCATTTATGGTATAATTTTCACACCGTTCCCAGGCCAAAACCATGTAAAATAAAAAAATAACATATTTTGAAATTCCCTATTTCACAAGGAAAAAATCCATAACTTATAAACAATTATGAATCTTGAAAAAATAAAAGGTGTTTTAGAGAGCCCTAGTTTTTTTTACTACATATATATAACGTTTTAGTATGACATGTGATTATTTTTAAATGAATGAATGACAGGGCTCTTTAAAGCATCTTTAATTTTTTCAAGATTCATAATTGTTTATAAGTTATGGATTTTTTCCTTTTGAAAAAGGAATTTCAAAATTAGTTATTTTTTCATTTTACATGTCTTTGCTTTAGAATGGTTTCAAAATTATGCCATTAATGAATTCGGCATCCCCGATTTATACGAAAACGATACAAAACTTGGCCTAGTAGGTTAACTGATGTAGATATTAAGATAATGTTGAGAGCTTCCCCCCCTAAAACTTTACATCAAAAATCTTGGTGGCTCCACTTCTCAAATCTATCCTTGGATCCTAAGGAATAATCAGGCCTCGCCAGGAAATCCTTTGTTCACGAAAAACCGTATTTGACCTTTTTATGGCTTATGCACGCGCAACTATTAGAATCGAGAGCCTTTTCGATCCTGATACGAGAAAAAAGTGTCCTAAGTTTTGTATTCCACTTAGTTATAAATTATAATAAACGATACGAACCTATTGCAAAATGACACTCTGACAAACTTTACTTAGGGCTGTGAATTATGGCAGATCCCCGGTGCCATGCCAGCTGCAGCGACTACTACCGTATCTTCAGATGCCGTGGCGGGAAATAGGTAGGTACCTCACACAATCAGGTGGTTGTGTGACGTCAAAAACGAGAACATCGCTCGCGCCCCACGCTCGTAGTTTAAGTGGCACATGTGTGACGCCTTCGGGCAGATTGAGGGTGCCCGATCTTCGATCAATAATACCGTATTACCAGATACAGTAGCGAATAAAAACTCCTTGCAAACTTTGCTTATTCAAGAACCCTTGGTTACCTGATTGCGTGACGTCAAAAATGAGTACAGCGCTCGCGCTGCCCGCTCGTAGTTCAAGCGACACATGTGTGACGCTTTCAAGCTGATTGAGGGTGCCAGCCGCTTCAACTACTACCGTATCACCAGATACAGTGGCGGAGAAAAGCTCCCTGTAAACTGAAGGAAGAGAAACTTGGGTTATCTTTAAATATGCGTTTACATGTTTTTCGTGAGTTGCAAATAAATGTTACTTAAAAACAACAGTAAATTCCACTTACTACCTGGATGATTCTGAAAATCAACAAAGAAAATCATATCTTAGATTTTCCTCATAATTTTACGACAAGGTTTGTTTCGTAACACTACATATAAAATGACTTATGAGGCTAACCCTTAGAGCATGGCTAAATCCCTGTTTAGGTCGCAGAGGCAAAGAAGGTACCTATATATAAATAAGTACAATTATGAACCAAAATGTTATGTACCTCCGAGTATTTCAATAATGATTCCAGCTGCGTGTCCTGTGATAGTAATCGGTTCATGTTGAACCACATTATTATTGATGGTCCCCTCGTACAGGACTTTATCAAATGCCTCATTTATCACGGACCCCGAATCTGTGGAATTCAGAGAGATTAAAACACTGGAAATTGCTATACAATTTTACTTAACACTAAATTAATCCTATATTTTAAGAACGAAAACCACAAATATAAATATTTTCAAATACATTGTTTAAAATAAAAGATAGTTTAATAACAAGAGAGTTAATAATTAAGAACAAAGGCTGTGCTGCAAAGTAAGAGACAAACTATCGAATCAAGTGCTATTGAGGATGATGGGATTGAATATAAATAATCTCATTTCCTCGCTTGATAAGATAAACAAGTGAAGTACATACAAGATACAGTTGGTATCAATGATGTAAAGTGGGAAATTATCCAATGTTATCAAAAGTAATCAGAATGAAACATGTTTTGAACTAATGGATAACGGACTGAAAAGATGACAGGATATCGATAAAGAATACAAGTAATTATTGGTCTCGATTCTCTTATTATATCAGATCTATTGTGTTAAGTCATCATAACGTTGTAGGGAAAACCCTATATACGTATAGCGACGGTGCTTTAAACACTGCTACTAGAAGTCTACGAAGTAGTATAAATATTATTAAATAAAACTAAAACGCAGAACTTACCGTCAATTATAGATATGACGATAATTGCACTCGTCTCAGCCTCTGACTTTACTGCCCTCACAATCATTATTATTTTTCTTAAATCAGCCAATACTGCTGGTGGAATTGGTTCCGTGACTAATAGTGTTATGGAATTCCCATCTACAGATAACGACAACCATTGTGCATGATCTGTAGGAATAATTGAATAAAAAAAATGAAAATAGGTCCCTATTTGCATTGAATGCAAAATTGTTTTAAACAGATTCAAGAAAACACTACAAAAAAAATCAAGTGCAGCCAAATAATACAGAGAAACAGTTGTGTTTAAAGGTACAGAAATGAAAATTCCTAGTTTATGAGAGGAAGCTAGATCAATGACGTTGAAAACTAACCACCCTCCAAGCTAAACATAACATCTTGGTCGTAGCCAGTGTCCAACGATATGGAATTGTCCAATGCGATGCCACCCGATTCGCTGTACTCTCCAGTGTAATACGCAGCATTGAAGGCAAGTTCTTCGACTTCATTTCGCCGAGCCTGTAGAACTACAGCCGTCGTGGCAGGAATAGTTTGCGGAGCTGACGCACGCAACTCTAGTAACAATATTCTGTTGACGGGTAACGATTGCTCTGGGATTGCACTTTGAAGTAAAATGTTAACTGTGGAACCTTGCTGTTGTACATCAAAGTAGGATGATAGATCTGAAAAGTATGTAAACTTTAGGTAATCCTAGGTTACCCATATTTATTGATTTCGTAAATGATTATAAATATTACTTGAAACGGGATATTTACCATGTATACATGTGTACATGTTCAAGTAATATTTATAATGTGAATGACCATGTGAGCTTGAAATCATATTTCGTAAATGATGTTTGTTTAGCTTACCGCCATGAATAGTAAACGTGACGGCATCCGTAAACCCTTCAGTGAGGACAATTGATTCCAAACTTAGCACATTATTTTCAAGGGAGCCAACATAGCTTGCTCGCTCGAAGCCCAAAATCGTTGCATCAGTATAATCTGAAACGGTTTATAGAAAGGGAAGTAATGTAACAGTAATAATACAATGTCAATAAGAGGGCCCAGTGTGTTGACGACGAGGGACCCACTTGTTCATTTAGCCGTCAACACAGTGAATCCTCCTTTTTCTTAAAGGGTCGGCAACGCGCATGTGACACTTCTGGAGTCGCAGGTGTCCGTAGGCAACGGTAGCTGCTTACCATCAGGCGGGCCGTATGCTTGTTTGTCACTGTCATGGTAAAATAAAAAAAATTGATTCTACGGTTTAATAATTCAGCGGAGTGATTTGACAGCTCTCGGCATACAAAGCGGTTGTCAAATGTATGTAAAGTTCTGTCAAATCACTCCGCTGAATTATTAATTCTACCTTATTCACCTTCGACTAACGAAATCACAATTGTAGCTGTTGCGATATTGCTGTTGGGTTTCTGTGCATTGGTAATAAAAACAAGCTGATGATTGTTGACTAAAATCGCGGGCGGAATGGCATCAAATGTAGTGAGCGTTACAGCATTGCCTTGGATTTGCAGAGCAAACCATTGTGAGTGTTCTGGAAAGAAAATTCAGCCTTAGAACATCTTATGTTTTTCTTACAAGCATCCTAGACTAGATCATCAATATAATAAAATACATACCTCCGACTAAGGAGAATTCAACGTTTTGATCATAACCAATAACTAGCGAGATTATAGAGTCAAAAGCGAGGCCGCTGGTTTCGCTGTACTCTCCTATATAGTAAGCAGCACTGAACGCTAGTTCCTCTATAGCAGCAGCTCGCTGGACCTCGACCACAATAGTCGTCGTAGCGGGCACAGATTGTGGTTCTGATGCTCGCAACTCCAGTAACACAAGACCATTTGCGGGTAACGCCTGTTCTGGGATTGCGCTCTGTAGCACTATGTTAACTGTGGCACCTTGCTGTTGTAGATTGAAGTAAACAGCCAGATCTAGCATAAAATAATATTAATAAATCTTTAAATTCAACAAGAAATACTTCATTTAAAGATGCTATCAACGCACTTACCACCAGACAGCGTAAATGTAACGGCATATGTGTATCCCTCGGTTAGGATAGCTGGCTCTATACTTAACGCGTCATTTTCAATAGAACCAAGATAGCTGGATCGTTCGAAACCCAGAATCGGTGCATTACTATAATCTGCAATGACACAGAAAACGGTAAATTGTGATAATATAATTAAATATTAGCAACTAAGTAGAAGACACACTAAGTTTATCTCCATACCATCAATTAACGAAATCACTATTGTTGATGTTGCGATGTTAATATTGAGTTTTTCTGCAGTAATCTTAAAGACCAGCTGATGGTTGTTGACTAAAATCGCGGGCGGAATGGCATCAGATGTAGTGAGCGTTACAGCATTGCCTTGGATTTGCAGAGCAAACCATTGTGAGTGTTCTGGAAAGAAAATTCCGCCTTAGAACATCTTATGTTTTTCTTACAAGCGTGCTAGACTAGATCATCAATATAATAAAATACATACCTCCGACTAAGGAGAATTCAACGTTTTGATCATAACCAACAACTAGCGAGATTATAGAGTCAAAAGCGAGGCCGCTGGTTTCGCTGTACTCTCCTATATAGTAAGCAGCACTGAACGCTAGTTCCTCTATAGCAGCAGCTCGCTGGACCTCGACCACAATAGTCGTCGTAGCGGGCACAGATTGTGGTTCTGATGCTCGCAACTCCAGTAACACAAGACCATTTGCGGGTAACGCCTGTTCTGGGATTGCGCTCTGTAGCACTATGTTAACTGTGGCACCTTGCTGTTGTAGATTGAAGTAAATAGCCAAATCTAGCAAAAAATAGGATTTTAATATATGTTTAAATTCAACAAGATATACTTCATTTACAGATGCTATCAACGCACTTACTACCAGCTAGCGTAAATGTGACGGCATCAGTGTATCCTTCGGTTAATATAATTGACTCTATACTTAACGCGTCATTTTCAATAGAACCAAGATAGCTGGATCGTTCAAAACCAAGAATCATTGCATTACTATAATCTGGAATGACACAGAAAACGGTAAATGATTTTTATATTATTAAATATTACCAAATAAGTAGAAGACACACTAAGTTTATCTCCATACCATCAATTAACGAAATCACTAAGGTTGATGTTGCGATGTTAATATTGGGTTTTTCTGCAGTAACCTTAAAGACCAGCTGATGGTTGTTGACTAAAATCGCGGGTGGAATGGCGCTAGCCATAGTGAGCGTGACAGAATTGCCTTGGACTTGCAGAGCAAACCATTGTGAGTGTTCTGAAAAGAAAGAGCAAGTGAATATATTTGACTTATTCAATCAAATACAAACACTGAAAACATTGAAAAAATAATCAACCCAGCAGGATTTGAACCTCGCATCGATACGCCTTACCGGGGCTCGATCGCTTTACCAATTAAGCTATGGGTTCAGTTACTGAGTTGACGAAATTCTCAATGCCTTCAATCATCTTTTTGCATTTATTTTTACATCGACTTTATAGCAGCCGTAAGCGACATCTAGGTGCTAACTACTAGAGTTAGATACCCTTCCCGCCGACCCTTTTACAAGTGTCACAACGGCCGTGACACTTGTAAAAGGGTCGGCGGGAAGGCATTGAGAATTTCGTCAACTCAGTAACTGAACCCATAGCTTAATTGGTAAAGCGATCGAGCCCCGGTAAGGCGTATCGATGCGAGGTTCAAATCCTGCTGGGTTGATTATTTTTTTCAATGTTTTCAGTGTTTGTATTTGATTGAATAACATACTATTGTAGGAGTGGAATGCCCCACTTTAAAAAAAACATGTAAAATAATTATATTTGACTTATTCATTATTCGCAATGAATATTAGTAAATGTATCTATTTAAAAAATCCACACCTCCATCCAAAGCGAATTGAACGTTTTGATCGTAACCCTGATCTAGTGAAATGGTGGCATCAAACGCGAGCCCGGTAGTTTCACTGAACTCTCCAATGTAGTAAGCAGCACTGAAAGCTAGTTCTTCTACAGTAGTAGCCCGCTGAACTTCGATAACTACTGTAGTTGTAGCGGCCATGGCTTGCGGTGCTGAGGCTCGTAGCTGTAGTATTAATATGCCGTTGGTAGGTAACACTTGATCTGGGATAGCGCTCTGTAGTACAATATTGACTGTAGAAGCTTGCTGCTGTAGACTAAAGTAAGTGGCCAAATCTGAAAAAAGACAAATCAAAATTATTTCCAAAGTATAAGTCATAAGATACACCTACAACTTTGGCTGACCCTGTGAAACTATAGATAAACATATCAGAATATTTTAAATACCTATTTTTTGAATATAGTTATTAGTTACTCTTTCTAACATGTATTTTGTATAAAGTACTCACCACCAGAAAGTGTAAACGTAACGGCAGCCGTGTATCCCTCATTAAGGACAATTCGTTCTAAACTTAACGTATCATTTTCAATTGAACCAAGATAACTAGCTCGCTCAAACCCGAGTATTATTGCATCAGTGTAATCTAAAAAAGAACAGTACTCATATGTAAAAAAAACACTCAGAAAGAAAAAATTGTGAGAACATTGATAAGAATATCTTCATCCGTGAAAATATACATGTACCACTAGAGAGGTGCTCCATTTACTACTTACCATCAACTAATGAAACCACCATTGTTGCCATTGCAGTATTGCTATCGGGTTTCCGTGCGGTGACACCAAATACGAGCTGATGGTTGTTGACTAAAATCGCCGGCGGAATTGCGCTAGACGTAGTAAGCGTAACAGAGTTGCCTTGGACTTCCAGAGCAAACCATTGGGCATGATCTGAAAATTATATTCTGCGTTAACATCTCACAATTGCGATTACAATTGATACCCTAACATAAATTCATTGTATGGCGTACCTCCTTCTAAGGCGAATTGAACGTTCTGATCGAAGCCCACATCAAGTGAGATAATGGAGTCGAACGCGAGGCCGCTTGTTTCGCTGTACTCCCCTATATAGTAAGCAGCGCTAAAAGCAAGTTCTTCCACATTGGCTTCCCGTTGGGCTTCAATAACTACAGTCGTCGTAGCGGGTATGGCGTCAGGTGCAGATGCTCGTAGCTCGAGCAATATAATGCCGTTGGAAGGTAACGTTTCTTCTGGAATAACGTTCTGCAGTATGATGTTGACAGTAGAACCCTGCAGCTGTAGGACGAAATATGAAGCCAGATCTGTAAAACAGCGGTCATTCTAAATGATAAGAATAGAAATTTCACGTCTTGTAAATTACTCTTGTGCGATTACCTCCGGAAAGCGTGAACGTAACAGTATCCGTATACCCTTCGTTTAGGATGATTGCTTCTAAACTTAACACATTGTTTTCAATAGAACCAAGGTAGCTTGCTCGCTCGAACCCAAGTATTGTTGCATAAGTGTAATCTGAAATAGAAAAGTACTCATATAGTAGCCAATAATTATTTAAAAAAAAACAAATAAGAAATAAATAAAAGTGCTAACATCCAATACTATTTGTTTATCATTGAAAATATAATATATACCACTAGAGATATGCTTCATTTACTACTTACCATCTACTAATGAAACCACCATTGTTGCCATTGCAGTATTGCTATTGAGTTTCCGTGCGGTGACACCAAATACGAGCTGATGGTTGTTGACTAAAATCGCAGGCGGAATTGCGCTAGACGTAATAAGCGTAACAGCGTTGCCTTGGACTTCCAGAGCAAACCATTGGGCATGATCTGAAAATTAAATTCTGCGTTAACAATTCTCACAATTGCGATTACAATTAATACCCTAACATAAATAAAATAAAATCAATAAATTCATTGTATGGCGTACCTCCTTCTAAGGCGAATTGAACGTTCTGATCGTAGCCCACATCAAGTGAGATAATGGAGTCGAACGCGAGGCCGCTTGTTTCGCTGTACTCCCCTATATAGTAAGCAGCGCTAAAAGCAAGTTCTTCCACATTGGCTCCCCGTTGGACTTCAATAACTACAGTCGTCGTAGCGGGTATGGCGTCTGGTGCTGATGCTTGTAAATCGAGCAACACTATGCCGTTGGAAGGTAACGTTTGTTCTGGAATGGCGATCTGCAGTACGATGTTGACTGTGGAACCTTGCTGCTGTATATTGAAATATGAGGCGAAATCTGGAAAGAAAAATACATTACTAAATATGTTAGAATTGAAGTCAAATGTATTGACACATTCCATCAATGCACAACTTACCGCCAGTAAGCGTAAACGTGACGGCGTCCGTGTACCCCTCATTAAGGACAATTGGTTCCATACTTAACACGTCGTTTTCAATGGAACCAAGATAGCTTGTTTGCTCGAAGCCCAGAATGGTCACGTCAGAAGATTCTATAATGAGTGAAAAATGTTTTATTCTCTTACGGAAAAATGTACATCTATATAAATATTGGGTTTCCTGCTTACCGTCAATCAACGAAATCACAATAGTTGCTGTTGCGTTGTTACTTCTGGGTGTATGTGCTTTGACATTGAATACCAGTTGATGATTTTCAGCTAAGATCGCAGCGGGAATAGTGCTGGTCAAAATGAGGGTGACGGCATTCTCTTGATCTTGCAGTGCGAACCATTGAGAGTGATCTGTAAATATTGTTACCATTTACAGTAATGGATTAGGTACTCTGAGGTTCGATACGACGAGCTGGTTGTACTGTACCGACTGGTTCAACCAGTATCTGATCATGAGTACAATCGAAGGACTGATTTATGTTACTCGGAAGAGGACTATGAAACCTATCGATACACGAAAATTTTATCAAAACTAGTTACAGACTATTTTAGATTAAAAAAAATGAGTACCTCCTTCCAAAGTGAACTGCACGTCCTGATCATAACCTGCATCTAGCGAGATGGTATTATTGAAGACGAGGCCTTCTGTTTCGGTGTAATGTCCGATATAGTGTGTGGCACTGAAACTGAGCTCTTGTCCAACGACGACCTCGAATACTATAGTCGCGGTTGCGGATACGGCTTCAACTGTGGTAGCTTGTAATTCCAGAACTATTACTTGGTTTGCTAGTAACTCTTGTTCGGGGATAGCGCTTTGTAGTTCTACATTTACTGTAGAACCCTGTTGATTTATGATAAAATAGTTGGATAGATCTGAAAATTAAATATTACACATGTTTGGGATGTAATCAGATAACGAGATCAATACATTTTTAATTAATACATAATATATAACAATAATAATTTTACCTCCATGTAATGTAAAATGTACTTCTGAACTGTATCCTTGGGTAAGAGTTATGGGCTGCAATGTTGACATGTCACTGTCAATTGTTCCACGATAATTATTACGTTCGAATCCAAGAACTGTAAGTTCGGCTGTCTCTAAAAAATAAATATACCAACGTACTAACATTGAGACAAATATTTAATTTGATTAGTCACGTTTTGGGAAAATATATATCATCTTACCTCCTTCTAAAAATACCACAATAGTAGCTGTCGCTATTCTGCCACCAGAGTTAATTCCATTGACGGCAAAAATTACCGGTTGGTTGTCAATAAATAGTTCAACTGGCAGAGGAACAGCTAAACTAATTATCACAATGCTTTCTGAGTGCTGAACATTAAACCAAGCACTATTGTCTGAAAAGTTAGTAGAGGATTACAAATAGCATATTAATGTAACTAATGCACGAATCCGAATATAGTATTTAGATTATATCCAAAAGTTATTATAGATGGAAAGCTAGCCACGTCAGATATGACACAATAATGAGAGCAACGAAACCCCTCTAGTCAGTTTTCTATACTATGCTTATTTAAAGATCTGGACACCTGGCAGCTGTAAAGTGGTGGAGGTCAAATAAGCAAAACTCACTTCAAGAAAAATCCTAGAGTTCTGAGTTTGATGCAATATTATTAGAAATTATATAATTCATTAGATTATATAATTGTCAAATTTCTGTTGGGGGAAAGTAGTGCCCAACGACGTATAATGTAATTCATAGTTTGTCGCCTACTGTTTTTGTTTCCGTAATAATACGCAATGTTTTTTGTTCTAATCTTAAAATATAGGCCCTGTTCATAATAACCGAGACAACTTAGGCAGTTTTACCTATTTTGGTATTACTATTTTCCAATTCAAAAATTTTGCTAGTTTCACTCTGACCTCCACGCATTAAAAACTGCCAGTTGCCCGAATCTAGCAATAACGATAGTATAGCAATCTAACTAGACGGGTTATGTCACTCTAATTATTGTGTCGTATCTGACGTAGCGAGATCTTAGTCCATTAGTATATTACGGCACTAATTTAGTTCTTTAGCGATAAGTTTTACTGGAGTATTATCGTTATACCATTCTATGTTGAAATACTATTAAACATGTTACCTACCTCCTTGTAAAGTAAACACAGCGTCACTTTCGTAGCCATTAATGACCCGTAACTGTATATTATCCATAACACCATTAGTTGCCGAATAAGAGCCAACATAGTATGCTTCTTCAAAAGCTAGAGCCTCAGTTTCATCATTGTTATCTTTAATTAATTCTATAATAACCGTGGCATGAGTTCTTGCATTGTCTCCTATTGCTTCAACTGTATATACCAATATAGTTTGTGTTTCGATAATTTCGTTTGGAACGTCAGATATTAGCTGCAATGTGTACGTTCCGTCCTGTCCGATCAACTGGAAATATTCCACATAGTCTGAAAGAAACTAGATATTGCCTCCTTGAAAAATATATAAGTATGGTTTTAAGTAACTAGGTCAAACTTTACCTCCGTTTAAGGTGAGATTAACATCTGAACTGTAACCTTCGACGATGTTTATTGATTCCATGGTCAAAATATTTTCTTCCAGTGATCCCCTGTAGTGATTTTGTGAAAATCTAATTGTCCTAGCTGTGGAGGAATCTAAGAAAAATACACTGTTCAGTGATAACATGCGATGCTGCGATATTAATAATTAGGTTCTGTGTTTTAACCGTAGCTTAGATAACATAAAAAAACTGCTAAAACACAAGCAAAGCAACTGTTGAAGCATTAATAATAATCTTATAATCAGTCATAATATGTAGTTGTAGGTGATGAACATAAGTATTTCCCGGATTTTTTTTTATTTCGTCATAAATTGGGCAATAATTTCGCAATAATATTTTTAGGGCAAAATATTTATAGCGTATTCGTAGAAAAAAATAAATGTAACCTTTTCATCAAAAAACTGGCATTTAATCAGAAAGTATTTTGTCTATTATCCAAAATTGAGCTTTAAGTTTTAGTCACGTATATGATATACTCAATTGAATATTATTAAAAATTTAATAAGAATTTTTACCTTTTTTTGCGTAATTTGGAAATGAACGGTACGTCTACCTGTAAAATCCGGAAAAGCCTTCTAAGACAACCAATTTTTTATTTTATTTTACTTGTTAAAATGTAATATTTACTCCAATGGCCGTCTACATAGATAAAGAAATAAACTATTACTTAGTTATATACATAGTTGATTTAAGAACACTAAGGGCCTGTTTCACAATCTCCAGATAATCTTATCTGCCAGTTAAAATTATTGCTATCCTTTTCTCCTGTCATATAAAAGAAAAGGACAGCAAACATTTATCTGACAGATATGCTTTAACTGGAGATTGTGAAACAGGCCATAAGTATTTTCGCCATAACAGTCGAAGAAAATTAAGCATTTCGTGAAATTCGCGCGTTTTGGGAATAAGTCCCCTTAAATCTATTTACTACTAAAGTTTGTGGTTTTCGTTCTTCCTATTACTACTTACCGAATACCTAACTGTTTAATATAAAGCCATCCCTATCATTTTCTTACCCGTATTATGAATGATAATAGCCGCCTGGCCCGAAACACTTCCAGCTTTATTAGCCACAACAGCAAAAGCAAAATGGCTAATATTTTCTATCCCTTCCATTCCTCCTTCAGTGACGGATATCGATAAACTATTCTCTCCAGTTTGTGTAAGGGTAAACCTTTGCGATTCATCTAAAACATCAAAATAATGATTTATAGCACACATAATAAAGTACTCTTGTCAATAAATTTAGATAACGGCATTGACCTACTCACCTCCACTAAGAGCAAACAAAACGGTTTCATCAAAACCCTGGATCAATCGGATCGTGTGTTCAAATAGTAATCCGCCTTGCTCTGTTATTTCACCAGTATAGTAAGGTTCTTCAAAAACTGGTGTTACTATTATCGGTTCCTTGACTATACTTAGAATGAGAGCAGTGTGGCCGCTTACAGCGTCTGTTTTTGAAGCGGTTATATCAAGCACTATGAACTCGTTGTCGGATAATACTTCTGAAGGCAGTTCATTAACAAGTTCAATATTAACAGTGTTTAAAATACGGTTTGCGGTAAAATATGTTGCGTGTGCTGAAATATGAAAATATTAGATATACAAGTGTTTAACGAAGGATATTGCTATTTTGTTCCCATAGGACCTATTTGTTTTAAACCAATAAATGAGTAAGGAGCGCGATTAGACCATATTTTTTTTTAATTTACATTCCATGTTTTTGGATCTGCAGTTACCTAAATTACGTATTAAGTATGCTTGGATTGCTTTAATTATGGTTATCGCTTTTCCGAAGAAAGTACCTGAAGTAATATATATCCTCTTAAAATGTGTGGCTTACCTCCTGACAGTGAAACTGTCACGCTGTCCGTAATTTCGTTGCTCAGTGTAATTGTTGGCACTTGCAACTGAGCTCCGTCCAGCTGGCCCTCATAACTGCTCTGGTCAAAACGTAGTACTTCTTGTTCCAACAATTCTGTCAAACATAATAAAATTATATTCCGTCATTAGTTCATCATCAGTAACACTTTAGTACATTGTTGTTGTAGAGGCTTTATAAATAGTAAGCAATAGTCAGGGGCGGCCCTCGAAGATGCGAGTCCATCAGCGCTTTCGGCCGAGACATTACAATAATGCTTTTCAACCGACTTTAAAATTTCGAGGGAGGATTCAATTCGTCGGGATCTTTGTTTTTGCTATTTTTATTTTTTTATGTATGTTCACCGATTATTCGAAGACGACTGGACCGACTTGGAAAATTCTTTTTTGTTTGACACAGTTGGTCCCATTGTAACCAGGTCACGATCTGATGATGGGATCCTGGAGAAATCGAGGGAACTCCTCAACTATTATAGGCACACCTATAGTGATTTGAGTATTTTTTACAGCAACTTGAACATTTGCTGTTGGAAAGGTAGAGGCCAAGTGAAGTCTTTTCTTTTTTGTTTAAAAATTATTACTATATTTAATTAAATCATTCATTGATCTCTAATTCAACTTAATAATAAAAATCGCCCACGTCCGTAAAATCCATTTTCGTGGATCAATTGTTATAGATTTTGGACAATCGAATGTAAATCTATACTCAAAAACAAGAATAAAACATGAAGAAATGACCGTTAATAAGTAAAATTCAACAGCAAAGAATGTTTTTAAACACAGATATCTGTTTGTTAATTAAAACCTGACTGGCATTCACCTGTAGGTAACTCGACTGAAATGGCGGCATGTCCATTGATAGAGTTTAATTTGTACGCGACGACTCTGAAAAGAAGTTGGTGATTGCTATCCAATACATCCTGCGGCACGGGAGACGAACTCAATACGGTCGCTGAATTCCCATTCTGTACCACCGAGAACCACGCCGCAGATTCTAAAAAACAATAACAAAAGCTTACTGAAAGTACGTCTAAAAACTATAAAACGCACCACGAAATTGAAGATAAAAACACCGTTTGACGTAAATACAGCGTTGATATTTAAAGCGGAGTTCTTTTCATAAACATTGTACTGAAGTGTCCTAAAGATTTTCAATGGGATTTTTTATATCGGCAAAGGAATAATGCGGGATAAGTCTTCCTGTCGTTGGGTTAACATTCCGTGTAATATTGAAATTATTTAGTATAGTACACTTACCGCCTTCTAGCCCGAATGTGACGGTTTCATCGTAACCTTGTATCAAAGTAATGATTTGTTCGAACTCCAGAGCATTTTCATTTGTATAAATTCCAGTGTAATATGCTTGACTGAACACAGGCACTACGATTTCTTCTTCGACTATGTCTACAATTATTCCAGTGACGACTGATACCGCCCTGTCTCTACGTGCTTCTAATTCTAAAACTATGAATTTGTTATTTTCTACAACTTCGGAAGGGAGCCCGCTTGTACTAAGTGTTACAATGTTATTCGTAACTGAGAACGTGAAAGATGCTTCATAATCTGTAAAAGAATATTAAAAATGTTGAATAGGTATGTCGCAAATGTATTTTTGTAATATTTTTTGTTTACTTTGTCTAAAATTACGTACTCACATGTGTGCAAGGTGAGGCTACAAAATGTCATGTCAAAATGTATTAAGTAATTATTTTTCAGTCAAACGTACCTCCAGAAAGATAAAACTGCGTGCCAACAGCGTGCCCTGTTTCAAGAACGATGTTTTCTAGTGTTAATTCGTTGTTTTCCAGGCTTCCGACATAAGTATTTTTAGCAAACTGCATAACAGTAGGCTGGATGAGGTCTGAAAAAAGTTTAAATTGAGCTCACCGTGGATCAATTTCTTGAGATTGCCTCCGAATTTCTGAAAGGCAGAGCAATTTTCTTGACAAAGAGCCCTATTAGTTTGTTTGTTTGTTTCCATAATTCTAATGGTACGGCACGGGTAAATTTATATCAATATAATAGTATCAACAACCAATTGTTTCACGATACATTTAAAAAAAAATTCGGGACCCATTTAGCTAGCTAGTAGCTATTATTTAGGCTAGTAGCTATTATTTAGCGTTGTTTTACTATTTCAGTAAATACCGTAGCTATGACAAAAAGAAAATTTTGCAAATGTTTCTTAATGTGAAAGTTATAATAAATTTCATTTTAGTGTTTTTTTTTTCAAACCTCTCTACTGAAAAAGAAACACATATTTTTAATTCTATTCTAGATAAGCTGATGTGCAGATGTGCGATCAGCAACAAAAATAAAAAAAGTGTACTTAATGATAATTTTTACATTCTTGTTTAAATATAATTTATATTAATATTTCTGTTTTATTCTATTCTAATATTGTGTAACACATATGACATATGACACATATAACATATGTTTTTTTAACATACTTAATGTTAATACCAACCAAAAGTAAAACTTATACTAACCTTCTGAGAAATTTATGACGATGGCGGCGTTAGCACCTACAGTGAGTGGTTTATCTGCGAAAATGTTGAAAACAAACGCTTTTTCTTGAAATATAACTTCCTCTGGAATACTTGACTGGACTGTCAACGTGACACTGTTTTGGTTTTGAGTAATAGCAAAATATTCAGAGTTGTCTGTAAGAAAATAAAATAAAATATTAGTCCCCAACTTTATAAGTAATAACGTAATATAATATGTTATGGATGCTACATCATACCGCAACTGAATAATTGATCGAAAACTTTAAACGTACGCATAGCATTCTAATTTTAAAATACATAAACAATACATTAAAGACACAATATGTTTCTAACATAGCGCCTAAACGCCTGAATCAGGAATATTAATCCAGCAGTTATGTCGACGGAAGTTAAGGGTAGCTGGAAAGTAATCCAATTTCAATTAACGCGTAGTTTGGAGGTATGCCACGAAGACTCATAAGTTTTCGACCTCGAGGACCTTGTGGAATTTGGAGGAGGGACAAAAACCATTTTTTTTTCAGTTATTCGCTTATATTTCATAAACTAAGCACTTTATGTGTACACCTTGTATCGCAAAGTTAAACAGAAACAAATTTCCTGAATGTTAGCTGTCATACCAGATATTCAGGCCAAATATTAACGAAGATACAGTCGAAAAAAGTTTATTAAAATTTAAACATATGAGGAGAGGTAAACAGCAGGCGGCCTTAATCGCTAATAAGCGATCTGTTCCAGACAACCTTTGGATGTATTCTTTTTCGTTAAGCTGTCAAGCGAAAAGTCATAACTTTTCAGAATTGCTAAAAAAATATGGTTCCGCCGCCATATTGGAATCTCAACAATAAATTGGCGGTATTTTTAGTAAAATCTGGCCAGAAAATCTGGTATGACATCTAACTTTCAGGAAATTTAGTGCTCCTTAACTTTACCATACAACAAGGTGTACACAAAGAGTGCTTAGTTTATGAGATATAAGCTAAAAACCTAAAAAAAGAGGTTTTTATCCTTCCTCCAAGTTCCACAGGGTCCTTGAGGTCGAAAACTTAAGAGAGTCTTCCTAGTATTCCGCGAAAATAACCCGTTAAAGTTTCGTTGAGTTTGGATTACTTTCCAGGTGAAATGTACAATAACTGCAGGACTATATCGGAATTTATTTGAAATTTATTCCGATGCAAGTCCAATACAACTTCAATATTGGTTGAATATGTGTTTTATGTTGGAGTTATGTTTGAGAAAGATGGTGTTTTAATGTATTGTTGATGTATTTTAAATTTAGAATACAGCACCATGTAAGTTGCACAGTCAAAATGCTGCATTAGCTCTCTATGTTGATTCAGAAAACAAGCTCGGCACGGTGTAGTTTAAATTATCATTGATTTACTCCCACGTTTGTAACATTACCTCCTTGAATCCTGAACGTCACGTCGCTGTCGTATCCTTGTATGAGGTTTATATTTCCCAAGTCAATACCCATTGAACCTAAATAAGTGCCTTCATAAATGGGTTGACTAAACACAGGCGTCGTTGCGTCAACTTTGATTATATCGAGTAACACAGCAGTGGTAGTTGGCAGCGCGTACAGTCCTTCCGCCGTGAGCGTCAACATTAGGAAATTGTTTTCAGAAATAGTCTCTTGGGGAAGCTGTGCTAGCATATTTATTGTCACTTGGTTTTGCACGCTCGATAGAGAGAATGAGGTTGAGTAATCTGGAATAGCGCCAAGATTAGTTGTGGGTAAAATTGCAGGTAATAACTGAAATGCGACAAATATTACGAGTAGAAGATACCTCTGCAGCGGCAATAGAACGTTAAAAACTGATCTTTTTTGTTATTGATTTGACATTACATTTGCAGTAGATTTCATTCGTACCTACTATATTGGAGCAAGTGAGATGCACTGTGAGTTATTTCAAATGATTATCAAATCAATGTTTGAATGCCGCTCAGAATCAGAGCGTAGCCGCTTATTACTCGTAGAATCAGCCCGTATAAGAGGCCAAGTTTGCAAAAGAAAATATTGAAACCATTTGGGATATCATAGTGTTTGTTTGGGACTTTATTAAAGTTTAAAATGCTCATCATGATTTTAATCTGAGTCGCAATATCGTGCCAAACACACTTTAACGAAACGTTTTCAGTAAAAATTGTAATAAAGCAAAGTTTACTCACCGCCGGAGAGCGAAAAAGTCACGTCGTCACCGTAACCAACACTTAGAGTGATCGTGTCTAGTGTCAATATATTGTCTTGTACGGATCCTCTATAAGATTGAGCTTCAAATTGCATTTCCTTAGCTGAAAGGAATTAGTGAAGAAAGAAAAGGAAAGCCTTAGACTAGAAAAAAGAAGTCATTAAGGAGAAACATAGGAAACGAAAATTAGAAACAATGTACACAAAATTAAAATGTGGTTTTCGTTCTTAGCATACATAAATTATATAGATTAAATAAATGTTTTATGTAGTCGATAGTTTATAAGTACATACATACCCACTAATTAATAACTTTACTATACATAACTCGTAACAAGTAACACTTGACGCAAATCAAATTATTTTGTTCAATATTTTTTTTGATTTGCAATTTTTTTTTTTTTAAGTAGTCACACTACTATATATAAACTGAAAATAGATGTCATATACTTTAGAAAAAGTGACCAAACCGGCTGACGTCCTGACCACTAGACCACCCGGTCACGGCGGAACTTGACAAATTTTCTCATGTATCAAGTAATCTCTGAATTTGAAACGGCTAGGCGCCGTTGACCATACTCTAAGGGCATGCGCAGTACGTGCTTGCACCTCCTATCCGAATTACTTACGTGATTCTGGTATAGCGAGAGAGATGGTGCTGCCATCTATGAATCTTGACGCAAATCAAATTATTTTGTTCAATATTTTTTTTGATTTGCAATTTTTTTTTAAGTAGTCACACTACTATATATAAACTGAAAATAGATGTCATATACTTTAGGAAAAGTGACCAAACCCCACGGTGTCCGGTACACGTACTGCGCATGCCCTTAGAGTATGGTCAACGGCGCCTAGCCGTTTCAAATTCAGAGATTGCATATACATGAGAAAATTTGTCAAGTTCCGCCGTGACCGGGTGGTCTAGTGGTCAGGACGTCAGCCGCGAAAGCTGAAGACGCCAGTTCAAATCTGGCCTCGGACACCGGAGGGTTTGGTCACTTTTTCTAAAGTATATGACATCTATTTTCAGTTCGTAACAAGTACCTAATACAGATGGCGTTACATTTTATTCGGCTACGGCTTCAAATGACATTTAACCCACGCTGTGAGTTGTCCAACGGGGCAAAGTATTAAAGTTTGAAACGACTATTCACTGTATTTATTCAATCCCCGCAATCGGATTTAGGGTCCAAATTACAAATGCGCATAGAATTAAAACAACGTATTAATTAACATTTAAAATATCTCACCTCCGGGTAAAGTGATGGCCACCACAGCGCTTGCTCCGACGGTCCGCGGTTTTGCGGCCTGGACGGAGAGGTGGATGTGGCTTAAGATATGCGAGGGCAGGCCGTTGCCAGCCACCCGGAGCGTTGACGAGGGCCCGTCCCGAGTTAACTCGAAATAACTTTCGTATTCTGAAATGTGTTATTGTGTTGAACTCGCGATAATTGATTATACGATTTTCTGGATTTTTTCAGGAGTTGACTGTTACGGAAGTTGTTTTAAATAGTTTATTTTCATCTTGTTATAACATTGGTTATCGTTAAAAGAGGATAGCCACGGACCGGTTGTTGTTTTTAGTTCTTTGCTAGTTAACTAATATTGACTGATTCAATGATGACGAAATTGTATATGACTGTGCTAAATATTTTTGTCAGTAAGTATTATTTATTATTAGTTCTGTATTTAACGTTCAGTTCGATTGTACGATGAGGTTACGATTAGATAACATATAATAAAAAGTTGCAAAAAAATTACCTGTGTTTAAATTGCATGTTAATACCAAGAAAACCCGCTTTGAGGCATCCCTCTCTTGCATGAGAAAATGTCTGTCTTGTAAGCAGATATTATATTTAAGTATTTTTACCAAGCCATATCTTACCTCCAGATAGGGATATATCGACGGTATCATCATATCCACGAACCAACAAAATCGGATCTACTGTCAGGCCAGCGGTGGGATCGTAAGTGCCCGTGTACAAGGTCTGATCGAATACTGGAGTTGTGACGTCATCTTTCACGATCTCTAACGTGACTATGGCCGTAGCAGCGCTATAGTCAGTAGAGGCGGTTACTCTCAGATTTATAAAATTATTTTCTTGAATAATGCTATCGTCCAAGGGAGTCATAGATAGGGTTATTGTGTTTCCAACGACTGAGGCGGCAAAAAACGCGGTGTAATCTGGAAAAATGTGACTTCATTATTTAAAATGTTCCATTGAATAAAGACAAAGAAAACAAAGAAGCGCAACGTCATGTTTTTTCACAAAATTCACTGAATATATATATTTTTCCCATAGAAACGGTTGGCTGGCCAGATTCCATAAAGGATAAGTGGCATGAATCAGTTACTTATATCTATTAGGAAGATATTAATTAAGAGTGGGTTTTTTCTACGTAATAATAATACTGATTAAAATAACCCCTGCTTTAATTAACTTAAAGATTTTAGAGAAAGAGTTCTATTTTGGTTTTTATTAATTTGGCTCTTTACCTTCGACGGCCACAGCTACAACCGATCCTTGATATCCTTGACTTAAAATTAGTTGCGTCAACTGTAGAGCGTTGTCCACGATTTCCCCCTCGTAATGGGGTCGTTGAAATTCCAGGTGTTCAACTGTAAATTAAAGGCAGGGATAGTCATAGTCAACTGTTACATTTCACTGAAACGCTGTAAGCGATCATACCGCTTGTTGAAAATAGAGATAAGTTAAAAACAAATACGGATAAAAACTGTCGATATAGATACAGCCTAGGAATCCCTGTAGTAGGAGTCCCTGCCACTTGTCCCTTTAGCCGTCAACACAGTGAATTATCCTTTATATGAAAGGGTCGACAACGTGCATGTGACACCCCTGGAGTTGCAGGCGTCTATGGGCTACGATATCTGCTTACCATCAAGGGGGCCATATGTTTGTTAGCCACCGTTGAGGTATTAAAAAAATAGTATGCAAAAATGCCAAAATGTTTGCTACGGACATTTTGTACCACATAAATACATTCTGCAGGCTTATGATGGTCACTGACAGCGGATAACTTGATACAATGATAAACTGACAAGTTATCAAGTTATCAGCTGATAGCCAGATAACATGACAATATGTCGAGTTGTCGGCTAGTTGCCGACATGGTTCAGTAGTGTGTGTGTACCACAATGTATACGATTGTCTACGACTAGCTTTTTAAAACCCATAAAATAGGTTAAGACTTTAAGGAGTACTAACTTCTTTTAGATAGTCTAGTCCATGTGTAGTCATACTCTAAAAAGTAATGCTTTAATCTTTAATATGTATAAAAAACCGGCCAAGTGCGTGTCGGACCACGCATAATGGAGGGGAAGAAGTTTTTTGAAGATAACTCAAAAATGGCTAAACCGATAATGTTCAAAATAATATGTTGTGAACACAAATCATTTGATGTTTACAAGCCAGTGAAGAAATATATTTCCTTTGTATATGACATCTAAATAAGTTTATAAGAAATACATTGTAGGAATACCGAACCTAATTCCAACAAACCCTAGTTTCCCGTCAGGGTTGAAAGGTCTGTATCTTTCGTAAAAACTGGTGTACATGCCAAATCTTAGGATTAGGTTCTGCAGCAGACCCCGAGCTCCGAGAAAAACGTGCGGCCGAGATAATACGATCAATGCACGGTATAGCCATGGGTTTATCATTTTAAACTGGAGTATTACCCTTCGGTCACAAAGCGAGGCCGAAAGAGAGGGTTATCATGGGGACTGTGTCTCGTTTTGACTAAGGAGGTAATGACGTCATCAGACAATCAACATGTCAATATGTGTCAAATGTGACAATTTTGTAACAAGTGTGAGTGAGATACCGCCCCCTACATTATGCTCTCTAGAAGACCGTGTTTACTACTTATTTCTAGTCACAGTAGTCACCTATGAACGACTGTTGTGCTCGGTAATGAGGTTCAACTGTGGTTAGGGAAATATAGTAATGTCCGGTTTGTCTCTTGGTCCGTGGGTTTAGCACGCTTAGGGTTCAGCAACCGGAGTCGTCATTGACAGGCATTCCCCTCTGCCGAAAACATCTGACCAGTGGTCATACACATGTATGGACTGACGTTAATCTGACGTAGCTATGTGTATGTTACGTACTAATATCCATACATTTGACGTTCCCCTCCCCCGCAAAAATTGGCAGACTTTTTTTGTATCGGAAATGACAGACATGGCTACTCCATCCGGGTTGAATTCTCTAAGGTTTAGCGCGATTGCTTTCGTACTTGTCAATAATGACAAAAGTAAAAAGATAATAATTAATGTCATATTTTTATCTGAAGTGCTTTTTATTCTTTATATATTTATATTAATAATTCGGCACCAAGCAAAATATCAGTAATACTTGTACCCAAAATATGTAAAATAGAAAGAAATCCGAATATGAGGGTAAGTAGTAGTTAAGCATTATAAGAAGACGCCTCCAAAGTCATCGGTTCCTCGAGCAATGTGTTTTTCCCATAGCAAGGAAACTCTCTCAGCTCTCTGATATCGAAAGCCATCAACAGGCTGGAATATATATACCTACTTCTTATGCGTTTTTTATATTAGTTTTTTGGTTAAGTATCTTTCTTATTACGGTTTTGCTTGATACCGATACTTGATATTTTTTCTCTCATCATCAACTTCTTTTCATTTCAGACTATCGCACGAAAAACTGTGAACTTCTTCAGGCTATGGCTACTAGAATGCAACTAAAGTGTCGTAAAAAAAAGGAAAAGTAAGCAATATGTTTATTAAAGTGAGTAAACAAGCTGGTAGTAAATAGTGAAATGCAGACCTAACTAATTTAAAATTCTCTTGAAAATTACTATACACATCATGCGAGCAATCAAAACGTCTAGTGCATTTTAGTTTATGCTACTCTGTATCGTAGGAAATGCAATCCGTGATATCAGCCGAACTCTCCAGAAAATGATAACCGTTTCATGTAAACAGAATAGAAATAAATAATGTTTGTTCCTTATTTAGAGTTCCATAATCAAAGAGCAATAAATGAAAAGTCACATCAATTTACAATATTTTTAAGCTCTTGATATCTGTCTGTCCGTCCGTCTGTCCTTGCGTTCGACTTATAGCGGGGTTTTCTTTCCCATCTCAAGAACCGTAGGATTAGCATAATTTTCTATTCAGTTGTTTGTCCTTTTTATTTATTTGATGTAAATAAAAGTATTGCTACCTATGTAATATATCGTAATACATTTTTTTTTCACATGTAGCGACTAACCGAATTCTATGGGAATAGAAGTGAAAAATGAAGGATATTTTTGTTGGTGATGTTTTCAATAATCAACGGTTTAGACTGTGTGGTTGTCTGTCCGACTCTATGTAACGTCTACGTAACGTTTTATAAGGAAATATCAAATATCAACAGTAGAACTATATATAAGATATGTAGGTATGCACGTTTATATACCAAATGAAGGCAAAATTTTCCATATAGGTAGTTTTCAGACTTCAAAATTATAAAAGAAGGAGATTAGCTGTATGTTGTTTTAGGGTTCCGTATCTGAAAAGCAAAAAACCCTTATATGATCATGTCTTGGATGTCTGTCTGTCTATCTATATGTCCGTGCCTGCGTCAGTATAATCGTTCTTTTTAGGGTTCCGTATTTCAAAACGAAAAAACGGAACCCTTATACATTCATGGCGTCGAGGGTTGTCTGTCTGTCTACCTGTCCGTCCATCCGTCCGTGCGTCTGTCCATCTGCCCACCTGTCCGTCCGTCCGTCCGTCTGCCCGTTCTTTTTTTATAGGATCATGTAGTGGATGTCTGTCTGCCCGCCCGTCCGTCCGTCCATCTGCCCGTCTGTCCGTCCGTCCCGTCCGTCTGCCCGTCTGTCCGTTCTTTTTTTATAGAATCATATAGTAGATGTCTAACTGTCCGTCCGTACGTCCGTCTGTCCGTTGTTTTTAAGGTTCCAAATCCATACCTCAAAAAGAAAAAAATGTCATGTCGTGTAGGTCTGTCTGTCTGTCTATTCGTCTGTCCGTCCCACCTTTTTATCCGACCGCCGAAGGAAGGTTATGATTTTCGTGAGTATTTATGTATGTATGTTTGTATTGTCGCATAGTAACTAACTAATACGGCAACTTTTCTAGACGGACTGTGGTGCTCATTCTTTGATTTATTTAGTTCATATCCTACGACATAACGATTGGATTACCAAAATATTTTAGTAATATTTTTATTCTATCAGTCGGTTCTTTACAAGTCATGAGAAAGCGGTGCTGCTAGGGTTGTTTCTTTTATTTATATGTTACCTACTATTCCATATTTGTGCGAATATTGCACTGCTTTTTCCTGAAAAAGAAAAACCGTATCGACACATGCTTAGTTTGACTGGTAAATATTTTGATAATTGCCACAATTAAATGGAATAACAAATTATATTTTTTCAGAGTACCTGAGAATTAAAAAGCAAGTCTATCTATATGCAAGAGTTAAAAATTCATCACGCAACTTCGTGTCTTCGTGTGTAAAACGCCAAAAACCACAGTTCCGTGTCAAGAAAATACGCCAAGCCGAGAGCCTTCATAGACACACAGCATTTCATATTATTAAATAATTTTACTTTGTCCCTAAAACGTGGTATATGCTGTTAAAAAAATACTTGAGGATATCTGCAGCACCCACGTATTAGGAGGATCATTAGGTTCTAATCAATAAATTTTATCTCTGAAAGATGATGTGAATAATTGAATATGTACCTACCTCAAGTTTTGGGTGAGCTGTGCCAAATATGCGCATTATTTTCTCTTGTCTTTTATTTTTATATAAATCCACTGTTAAAACGTACAATTTGGGCACACTTAGCACAATTTGCACAAAACTTCCACGTCACATCGTCTTTATTAAAATAATAGACTAAGAGTGTGAAAATTGTGACAAAATAACGAGAACGGTGAAACTCCTCTTATTAAATAGTTTGCTATACTATCCTTATGACTAGATCCAGGCAACTAGTAGCTAATCATCGGTGGAGGTTGGAGTTACACGACACTAAATCTGTTGGGAAAAAGGAACATCAAAGTAGTTAAAAAAGTGTCTCTTTCATAGCGGACAGGGCCTATAGATTTATTTTAACATACCTAAGTACAAAAAATAATGCGAAAGAGAGAGATTAATAAGCTTAGTTACTTATTTATCTAAGCCTCCACCGATGAATAATTGACAGAAGCCAGGATCTAAAAATAAGGATAGAGTCATTCAGGGTAACTATGCGAACTCTTGTCTTTGACTTCATACCTCACAAAAAAAATTGTATTAGAAGAACAATTGGAGTATTTATGAAAATAATAATCAAAACAGTAGCTTTTTTTTTAAAGCAGAATAAAAATAACGAGGAAATACCGGAATGCGCATACTTGACCCTTAATGCGGGTAAATGTGCTTACCATTACGGGGTAAGTACCTAGGCGTATTCAGGATAAGTGTTTGCATTTGTTTCGTTGCTATAAATAAACATTTTATAAATATTATCAGTTAAGTAATTAAAATTAACTAATAAGTCTGAAGATCTGTTGAAATTGTTATGAAATTGAGTCATTTTGATACAGAACTTGAACTTACCCGCGCAGGCTTTCCCAAGAAAGCGATTTTTTTTATTACCGCCACTACATTTGCGCAACGATTTTAACTTTAAATTTTCGAACACTTAAGTATACACTCAATTGATATTTAATACTCATTGTTTTGAGCTAGCAACTTTTCACATAACAAGGCTTTCCAAAATGCAAAAAAAAATTGAAATGAGGCAACTAATATTTTTGCAAAAATATTCTTAATGAAACGTTGTGCAGCGCAGTGAGTCATCGCAACCGATTCGCCCCTCTTGCGCCTCCAATCGGATCATATGCGGCCACCTCCTTCATTTGGCTTCTAAGATATTCGCATTGCGCCCACTTACCCACTGCGCTCGGTTACCGTGAATGACTAGCATTTTCTTAGCTCTCATTATTGTGTCCCATTTTCCGTGTCATGGATCCTGGCCTGACCACAACAAGATATTGGAATATAATGATCGTACAAATTCATCATATTTAGGTGCTATTTAGTGCTTATAGTCAGATGAATTTGTGCCACATATTTTTGAAGTTATAGCAGTACCGTTGTGGTCGGGCGGGGGTACAGGATCCTGGCCCAATCACACCATTCAAACCAGATAAGGTGAACACAATTTCATCATTTTTAGGTGCTTTTTAGTGCCGCCAATGTCATGAATTTGTACCGCATAGTTTTCAAGTTATCGCGGTAACGTTGTGGTCAGGTGGGGGTAGAGGTACCGTGATTACTATGTGGAACACATTCATGGAATTGAAGACACTAGATGACACCTAAATATTAGTTAATTTGTGCATTCACCAAATCTTCTTTGAATGGGGTTTTTTGGGCCAGGATCCTGTACCTACCCCAGCCCGACCACAACGGTACCACGATAACTTGAAAACTATGCTGCACAAAGATACTTTCGACCGAAAGGCACTACATACCCAGGATGGTCAAACAAGCCATAGAAATTTTTAAATATACCTACTGCTTATTGTTTTTCTCTAGTCTCCACTAGCCAAAGGTTGTCTGGAAGAAATCGCTCATTAGCGATAAGACCGCCTGTTGTTACCTCTACCTAAATTTATCTAATTGTAAAATTTGTGCTTGTAACTGTATGAGGTGTGCAATAAAGAGTATTTATTATTATTATTATTATTATTATAAGAATTTTAACCGGGAAGATGGGTTTCGTCTATCAAGTGTCTGGTATCCAGTGATCCGGAAGTTCTATAATCCAAAATATACTGTTTCGCAAAAAAACGCGCATACTGTAAGTGTTGTGTGTCGTAATCGTGATCGAGTTACAAGTGAGAACGCGGACAGTAGTAGTAGCAGTGACAATGGACGAAAAAAGCGAACTCGAAAGAGGGTAGATCGCTACGGTGTGTGGGTAGACTACTAAGACTCACTGCAACGTTAGTTACTCCGTGATGATGGTGCATGCAACTGCGCCGAAATATCGGGTGCTCGTAAACACAAATATACATGGACCATGTAACATGGTAAATATCCCGTATCAAATAATATTTATAATGTGAATGACCATGTGAGCTTGAAATCAAACAAAAACGTTAAGAATCGTTCATGGTGAATCTTTCGCTTATTAAGCTAAACACGTAAAATTGCCTGTGAAAATGGTCATCATATCTTCTTCCGATCCTAACCTTTTTAATTAAGAGTTGCCTGCTTATAAACTAAAAATACTTCCTTGTTAGAGTTTGTGGTACAGGTACGTGGTTTATATGGGAACTCATACATTCTACGGCACTTCTATTTCCAGACAGGCTCTAATCCAAACTGTAAAGAGTTCCACAGTACGCACAGTAGGTATCTAGATACGGTTGTACTTAACAAAAATCGACATGACACAAAAAGTGCGAATGTATACAGTTAACAATCGAATAAAACTGCAAGGAGAACTAACCATACGAATATATTTCGCAATTTTTAACTGTTTAAAGAATCACTACTGATTCATTATTTGGGGTATCTGAAGTTTTCAGTCACTCTCATTGTATAATTACGTGCCAAACTGAAGCCGGGCGGTAAGACGTCCGACTTTCAATCCGGAGGTCTCGGGTTCAAACCACTGTGTTCTTTGCTACTTACGTACCATATATCATTTGATATTTACCAGTCGCTTTTCGGTGAAGCAAAACATCGTGAGGAAACCGGACCTAATCCCAATAAGGCCTAGTTTCTCCTCTGAGTCGCTTTCGTAAGAACTAATGCCTACGCCAATTCATGGGATTAGGTTGCCAAGCGCACCCAAGGCTCAAATGAGCCGTGGCTAAAGCCGGGTTTAACGCTAGGAGGATGATATGTGCCAAACTTCGTCAGGCATATCGAATGGATTACAGACATCCCTATAAGCTCTACGATGGAGTTTTCTCTGCTGTTTTTCTTCGGCAGCAGCAGCTGCCAAAAAAATGAATGCCGCCATTCCTACAAAACAATAACATAGTAAGCATAGAATCATTCTAAAAAGTAACTTTTGTTACATCTCAAAAAACAGCTACTTGCTAGAAATCAATGACAAAAAGAAGAATTTTCATACGTTTTAGTTCCCGACAACTGTTATCGGGGTCCGATGAGCACCTATATAAAATTAACAAGTTTTGCTGTCAAAAAATGATACATTATCAAGTTATCAGCTGGAGCTGTCAAAAGTGGAAAAACTGATATAACCATAGTATATATTTTTTAGACACACACATTCAAAAAAACATGCGTGCGTACAGTGGACAATATGTCAAGTTATCCCGCTATCAGATGTCAAATGAAAAACGGATAGAGTTATCATATTAATGACGGCAACTGTCATTTTATCAGATTTATATCAACTTATCCGCTGATATAATCTGCCATCATAGGCGTGCAGTTTATATAATTTTCTGCGAGTGTGTGTGTGTGTATGTTTATGAGTTACATATACAATACAATAGCTAATATTTAATTCAGAGCAATTCATTGATGCAATTATAATATAACAATAAAATTATAATTGAATTATTTAAACGATGCGTCTTCAATACATTTTGGATCCAAGTTACAAATCCTACTCGTTAATGGTGTAGCGTGGTAACATTTGCAACTTATCAAGTTCACTAAGGCTCTATACTCGTATTTTGCCATATTTTGTAAGTTGATCCTCAATTGTATGCCATACCCATGACTCTATCTAGTGTTGTGTATTGTCGGGTAGGTAGAAAAACCGCTTTGACAGACAGTGATTAAATGACCATTTTGGGAACCACACCTAGTATTTTATTTAACAGTGGCGACGGGCTGGTAAAACGTAGTTTTTCGAAGGAAATTTCGCGCGTGTGGTAAAAAAAAAGGCATGGCGACTATCGGCAAATTAAGTGCTTTTGATGTAACGAACGGCAACTGGCGAATGTATGTGGACAGAGTGGAAATATTCTACAAGGTTAACAAGGTCGAGGACGACATGCGGCTACCTACGCTAATCTCGGCCATCGGCGACGCAGCGTACGAGTTAATGGTAACCCTGTGTAGCCCAAATAAACCGGGAGATATGACATATGCCGAGGTAGTGAAAGTCATGGAAAACCATCTTCAACCACGGCCGTCAGTACTCGCAGAACGTTTTCGCTTCCGCCAATGTCGTCAGGTCAAAGGTCAGTCGGTAAAAGAATATGTCGCGGAGTTGAAAAAATTATCTCGTTATTGTGAATTTAAAACTACACTTAACGAGAATTTGCGTGACCAATTTGCATGTGGAATTAATAACGACTTATTTCGACAAAGATTATTTACCGAGTTGAAATTAGATTTCGAAAAAGGTGTTGCTATCGCATCCAACCTTGAGGCGGCGGAAAGAGATGCATTGGCGGCGGAACCTAGCGGACCCGCGGGAGCGTTGGCGGAGGGGGTGCATCATGCCCGCGCAGGTGCACCTGCGCCGAGCACATCGTCATTCGGAGGCGCCTCGCGACAATCAAACACCAGCGGTGCGGTGCATTATAAAAACGGTTGCACGGCGTGCGGAGATCGTTACCATAACTTGACGAAATGCAAATTCCAGAGTTACATTTGCAGTAGGTGTGGAACGATGGGTCATTTAAGACGCGTGTGTCCAAACCCTATGGAACAAGTACGAGGATCGGCGGGCAGGGGCTGATATGGGGCTGCCACGGGCCGGGGCGCGCGGTCGCGGAGGCCGCGCGGGCGCAGCGGGCCGTCACGCCGGAGCCCTAATGTACATTGGCTACAAGACGAATATGATGCGGTGGAGGTCGATGAGTGCCCCGAGGACGAGTGTATTCATCAGATGTCCTTAGCAAATTACGAAGCGGTGAGCATACCAGTCAGTGTAAACAATGTTAGCATTATAATGGAAATTGACACCGGGTGCGCGTTATCGTGTGTTAGTGATACGGTGTATGAGAAATATTTTAAATCCGTACCATTAAATAGCTGTGATCTAGTTTTAAATGTTTATGATTACCATAAGATTACACCACTAGGATACATCCACGTACCAGTGGAGTGTAATAATGTTAAAAAAAATCTTGATTTGTACGTTATAAAGAACGGAAACTGAAATACAAATTTGTTGGGCCGGCAGTGGATAGCAGAGCTGGGGTTAACTGTTAAGGTACCGTTACCAGTGAATCATGTTGAGCCTAGAACAGAAAATGAAATTGTGAATGATATTTTTTGCAGGCATAAATAATTGTTTGATGGCGGGCTGGGTCGGTTCAGGGGCGGGACGGCGACGCTGCGCGTGCGGCCGGGCGCCGCCCCCGTGTTCCACCGCGCGCGCCCGCTGCCGTACGCGCTGCGCGAGCGCGTCGACGCGGAGCTCGATTCCATGTTGAGCGCCGGCGTCATCGAGCCTGTTGATGCCTCCGACTGGGCCACGCCACTCGTACCCATACGTAAGCCCGACGGGGGCCTACGTATCTGTGCCGATTATAAGGTAACATTGAACAAAGTTTTAATGGTCGACAAATACCCCGTTCCTTAGTCTCAGTGTCCTAGTCCTAGTCATGTGTTCAGTAGTCTCAGTGGTAGTGCATACTTTACAAAACTAGACCTCTCACAAGCGTACTCCCAAGTTTTATTAGATGATGAATCAAAACGATATACAGTTATTAACACGCATCGAGGCCCTTCGATTCATTCGAGGGTTATTTACTTATAATAGATTAGTTTTTGGTTTAGCTTCCAGTCCGGGCACCTTTCAAAGGTTAATGTGCACCTTTCAAAGGTTAAGTAACGAATCTTGAAGCAAATCAAATTATTTCGTTCAATATTTTTTGATTTGCAATTTTTAAGTAGTTACACTACTATATATAAATTGAAAATAGATGTCATATACTTCAGAAAAAGTGACCAAACCCTCAACGGCGCCTAGCCGTTTCAAATTCAGAGATTGCATATACATGAGAAAATTTGTCAAGTTCCGCCGTGACCGGGTGGTCTAGTGGTCAGGACGTCAGCCGCGAAAGCTGAAGACGCCAGTTCAAATCTGGCCTCGGACACCGGAGGGTTTGGTCACTTTTTCTGAAGTATATGACATCTATTTTCAATTTAATGAGTAACGTCATAAAGGGTATTGTACGGGTTTGTACACCTGAATGATGTGATTCTGGACGGTTGAGTGTCTTGATAATAAACACTGATTTAAATATATTTTTTATTGATAACCAAGGTATAATTATGATTACTGATTAGGTACTAGCTAGGAGCTCGTATAAACGTAGACTGGTTAATTATTGTACATTTTGCGTAATCGCGGATACAGCGATTATTATAACAAACATATTTTATGCTGACCGAGAAATGTGCGATGCTAGCATTGTACATATTCCCGGCCAGGAGATGAGGATGCTGTTCAAATTATTATTGTTTTGATACAAGAAAAAATGTTAAAAAATCTATACTGATGTAAACAAAGAACATTGCATAATTATTTGATAGAGGTAAATCCCCTAAACATAGATGTCGCATTTGTATGGTTAATTGAAATTGTCGCGGCGCGTTGATCGCCGCTGGGGCTGTTCTCGGTCGCTGATGGGATGGAGCTGCGGGATGCGGATGACATCGAAGTGGGTCTGCGTTCGTTCTTCCCGGCGGCGGCAGTGTCGGCGGCGAACGAGGGAGTGAGACGTGCGACGAATTGACGTCGCCGTATGCAGCGACGCACATACAGCGCGGCTAATACGATTACGATGCCCATGACTATGTAGATTGCAGTATAATGGTGGACATCGTGGTAGGTGACTTCCCCTGATACGGCTCCTTCGTTCTTCATGTGCTCAATTTGGTCTTTGATGGCTTTGAAGTGTTTTTCATTGATTCCAAAGGCATTCGATTCGCTCTGTATGACGGGTACAGTCAAATTGATAACATTGTTTATAGAGGGCACGTCGAACTTTACCACATTTGCTTGAGTTTTGATGTCGTTAGATAGTTCCTTCTGAGGAAATATGGTAAAGGAATCTCTGTTTAATACACAGTCGGTGTGGAGGGTAATGATTCCAGCCTTGTTTAGATGTTCGGCCTTGACCTCCTGACCGCATATAATTCTCGCAGTACATACGTCACAACAAAAGTATAGGTATTCATGGTGCTTAGTTCGGTCCATATGTTACGGCAGGTGTCAGTCTCAGCTGTGCACTTGTTTGTAATTTGATCCGCTATACACAGGTGTGAGTCAGACTTCAATTGATAAATTGGACCTTGTAGCGTACAAATAAGTGTGTTGGAATCGTAGTGAGTGCACTTATGTACGGTTTCATCCAACATCGGTATATACGATTCCTTTTTGATATTTATAGCCACCTGATCGGTTATGGGCTTTATTTTGATCATATTTTTCCCATCTTGTTGTGGAATTGGTATTAATCGGAAGAGCTCGTAGATGTCTCGAAAGACTAAAGGAATTCTGATTTCAAAGATAAGGTACTGACGGGTCATTCTGGTTCGCACCTTCATTAGTTGATATAATTTCGGTAAATCGTTGTTGATGTTTTCGCATGGAAGAGTCAAATCTTTCGGCATCTGACCGGCGATGATATTTAGCTCATCTTTCAACTGTTGTGGCGTCAAAAGGGGCACGTTGAATTTTCCATAAATTATGTTAGTGATGGTGTCCAATAAAGTGTCTTGTATGCTTTTTAGGTTGGCGAGTATATTATTGGCAATGATTGACGACACGGCTATTTCATTGATCTGTGTTGATAATTGAATTTCGCCTGCCTGCTTGTTTAGGCCTTTCTCGATGCTGATGATATATTGATTAAAAGTTTTATGCTGATTTTGCATCGAGGACTCGATTCTCTTGAGTAGGTTTGCTTCCGCCTCTATAACCGAAGTTTGATTGCGACATAATAGTGCCAGGTGTTTTTCATTTCTTCTGGTTAGGTCAATGTCCTTTTGATATTGTTCGGCGAACTGGTCGTCGAGCACGCCGAAAAGGCTGTGAGCAACATTTCCTATGCCGTTGAAGGATCCTCTCCTTTTTCGTGACGAGTCGGAGCGCTGGCCGAGTAGCATGGCATCGTAGTATTTTAATTCCGAGAAGGCGTGACGTAATTGTGTCAGTACAATGTTGCATTGTTGTTTATTTTCTATCGTATGACACATATTTTCTAAATGAGTGATGTATTTAGAAAATAATTCTGATCCTTCCCAATACGGATTGATGTCGTAGTATACCACAAGTTTCCACTCGTCTCGGGCCATTTTCAGGTTTGTTATTTTGTCAAAATAAATACCTTGACTTTCTGTGAAGTGTGACACGTCATGGGTACTCTGTGCAGGCATTATGCATAACATAAATAATGTTAGTGCCATAGTGATGAAGTTGATGCACTTGTGCCTATTAGTGGTTTTTCTTTGATTTGTTGGTCTTGATGGATTTGTTCTTGATTCAGGCAAATCACCCATTATTTGGGACTGTTTTGGAGGTTTTTGTCTAAGACACGTGATACAGCGACGCAGGCGATTTTTCGTAGCTCCATTACCTCCAACAATCCACAATGATTCTCTCAACTTCGAATGAGTGAGTTTGGCGCTTCCGTGTAGTACAGCTTTGTGTGCTTGATCGATGAGCAAGTCCGTCAGGCGACCTTTATGAGGAATGATAAGGGGATGTTTCATCTCCCAACTGATATGTGCATTATGAAGTCGGCCGCGAACACGTAGCATCCCATTTTGATCCAAAAAGGGTCGTAATTTCAAAATGTTGCTTTTCGCATTTATTGCTTGATTTGCTCTCAAGTTATTAAACTCATTCGGAAACTCCTTTTCTTGAACGTACTTAATTATTTTATTTTTTGCGGCGTATAACTCATCAGCTGTTAAGTAACTAGAGCTTTGTTGATTGCGCGAAGTTGCTCGCAGTATCCATGCAAGTACACGTGTGCAATGAGTCATATTGCTATTTTTGCATAACAATTCATTGATAATGTCACCGTCGTCCGTTTGTTTACAAGCGACCGCGTGGCATTGTTTTGATATTTTAATTTCTTGATCCGTAGTGAATGTGAGCCTCGCTTGATTTTGGCTGTATGATGAGAGCCATTTTGGGCCATTCCACCAAAGGGGGTGTATCGATAACTGTTGAGCAGTTATTCCACGACTAGCGCAGTCAGCCGGGTTCTCTTCTGATTTTACGTAGTTCCAACAGCTTGATGGTATTATTTTAGTGATTTTTGCAACTCTATTTGCTACGAATGGCTTCCATTTGCTAGGTGAGCCGTTTAGCCAGCCTAATGTTGCTGTACTGTCTGACCAGCAGACAAGTTTGATGTTGTTTTCCTTTAATGATTGTTTGACCTTCTCCATGAGATCAGACAGAAGTAGAGCTGAACACAGTTCCAATCTTGGCAAGGTCACGGATTTTTTTGTCGGCACGAGTCTTGATTTTGCTGCTACCAGTACTGGCGGCGATGTTTCCTCGCATGCGTCATCGGTAGAGATAACGCGGCAATAGATCACGCATGCGTACGCTTTTGTTGATGCGTCGCAGAACCCATGAAGTTCAAGGTCTTGATTCTTGTGACTATTTAGCCAGCGAGGGATTTTGATATCCTTGATATTTTGTAGGTCTTGTGAAATTTTGAGCCATTCATCTTTGATCCTTTCGGGTACTTGATCGTTCCACCCGATGTCATTTGATACGACATTTTGAAACAATAACTTTAGTTTCGTAGTAACTGGCGATAGCCATCCGAGCGGGTCGAATACCCTTGCTATGTTTGACAATAGCTCTCTTTTGTTCATCTTGAATGTTTGAGTTGCCGGCGGTTCAATCTTGAGTTGAAAGGTGAAATTATTCTCTTGCGGGTGCCAGCGTAATCCCAGCGTTTTTGTTGTTTCTTGATCTTTAAATTCGAAAGTTGGTTGTTGATCTCGAGACTCGCTATGCCTGTTTAATAGTTCGGGTGTGTTTGATGCCCATTTCCGCAGATTGAACCCTCCTGATTTTAACATGTTGATTAAGTCTGCTTGTAATTTCTTGGCAGATTTGAGATCGTGGCTGCCGTGTAGAAGGTCATCCATGTAAAAACTCTCTTCTACGACGCTCGCAGCCTCCGGATAATTTTGGCGCTCATCCTGGGCTAATTTTCTTAACGTCATCATGGCTAACCAAGGTGCGGCTTTCGTGCCGTACGTTGTGGTCGTTAAGGCGTATTCACGAAGCGGTTGATCTTCAGTGTCTCTCCATATGATTTTTTGATATTTTTGATCTTGAATGTTTATACCTATCATTCTAAACATTTTTTCGATGTCCGCGACGTAAGCAACCTTATACTGCCTCCATTTTATGATAAGTGTTAACAGGTCGTGTTGCAGATTGGGTCCGCGGTACATGGTGTCGTTCAGACTTATCCCATTTGATGTTTTCGAGCTAGCATTAAATACGACTCTGAGTGAAGTCGTTGATGAGTCTGGTCTTTTCACACAGTGATGAGGTAAAAAGCACTCCTGTGTCAAATTGCGTTGCCCGTCGATTTCGTCTGTACATTCGCGCATGTGTCCCAAATCAATATATTCTTGAATAAACTTCTTGTACTCGGTTTCGATATTTTGATCTTTTCGAAACTTGATCTCAAGTTGTTTAAACTGGGCTATGGCAATATTTCTTGAGAATCCTAGAGCGATTTCATCTTCTGGCTTCAATGGTAGGCGAACTACGTATCTTCCATCTTCTTGACGAAATGTAGTTTCCCGATAGAAGTCTAAACAATGTTGATCTTCTGATGACAAGTTTGATGTTTCACTGATATCTTCTATGGCCCAAAAACGCGAGATGTCATCCATGTCATTGACGACGACACCACATTGATAAGATGGTACGTTTCCGCTAAGAATGTATCCAAACTTCGTGTTCTGTACTACAGGAAGGTTATCGTCAGTAACGATGATGCCATTTTGTATATATTTGGCGGTGACATCGGACCCTAGTATAATGTCGATTGGGCGGCTCACGTTATAATCAGGATCTGCCAGTGTCAATCCCTCTAAATAAGTCAAATCTGGTTTGACGAATGATTGGTTTGGTAGAGGAAGAGTGAGTTTAATCATGATGAATAACTCAGCGGCAAATTCAAAATCGGACTGCGTTGATGATATTGTGGCGTTGATGACGCCCGTGCAGGTGTTTCCATTAATGCCGATCAAGGACATCTGAGCCCCAGGATCTATAAACGCCCTCATGTTATGATAAACTCCATCATTTGCCCTTACTTTGATTAAGGCGGTTGGTAATAAAACTTGAATATTTTTATTACGTTCTTTCGTAATAGTTGCGACGGTTTTCCGTTTATTAATTGGGTCGGAAGTATCTAATTTCTTATTGTATGCATCATGGACAAGAGTGTTGTGCCTTTCTTGACACGTGCGGCAGCGACTCGTTGAAAAACATTCCTTATCGTAATGATTGTAAAGGCAGGTTTTGCATAAGTTCAACTTCGCAATGATGCTTCGTTTGCTATCTGGTTTTGCACTTTGAAATGTTTCGCAATGAAATATGCCATGATTCTTATTACAAACAGGGCAATGGTTTTTCTGATAATAACTTGATTTAAAATCGCTTGAGTTATTTTGAAATAATGATGTATCTTTTATGGCGCCAAATGCTTTGTAGTACGGCTTTCTTGCTGCTTCTGATTGTTGGGATGGTTTTGATGTGTCCAACTTGCGGCGGCTTGCCTCAAACGATGTAAATTTCATCTCCAGGAAATCCAAAAACTCCTTCAGTGTAGGCAGGTCACGTGGGTTCTTTAATGATTCTACGTACTCCGTGTGACTTTCTGCGTCCAATTTTTGTGCTAAAATATGAACGATAATTGGATCCCATGTCTTGATGTCCACGCCAAGGTTTCTGATGGCGTTCAAGCTTTCGTTGGTGGTGTCGTGTAGGCGCTTGATTTGTTGATGTGACTGTTGCTGCATTGTTGACAACGAAAGTAGGTTATTGAGATGAGCCGTGAAAATGATTTTTTTGTTGTTGTACCTGTGGTTTAAAATTTCCCAACAGGTTTCATAGTTTTCAGAGCTGATGTTGAGATGCTGAATTAGTTTCTCGGCTTCACCTCTGACCTTGTTCTTTAAAAATTGCATCTTCTGTGCATTGGACATAGAGCGATTATGATGAATGGCTTCATTAAATAGATCCTTAAATGAAGTCCATTGTTGGTAGTTCCCGCTAAACGGTGGTATGTCCATTACTGGGGTCGATTTCTCTCGATGAACCATGGACCATATTTTAGAGCTGATAGATTTTTTGATGTCTTGGAATTTCTTCTCGTATTTGCAGAACGCTTGATTGTAGGTTTCGTCGTCTTCGAGAAGTTCACTATCGATGTCCCAGTGTAGAGTGTCGATGGTTGTCCAACGTGATTGAACTGATTTAAGTAAATCTTCCAACTCCCATTTTTCGTTGATAGTAGAGAGGTCGATCTAATGGACAGTGCGTGCGAAGGCCTTGAAATTGCTTTGTTGTTTTCGCATCTTCTCTGATAACTTGGCAGTATCGACGCTTGATCTGTCGGTGGTATTGAAGATCGGTGGAATTGCGAATCCTGGATTGATTGGAACACGGATGGTCGATTTATTTTGATTTTGTAATTCGACCTTGAGAGTGTCATCGTCGTCTTGCTGAATGGTACGGCTTCGCTCACTAATATCCATTTTTTGTGGCTCCGAACGTCCAGGTTTCTCTTCTGGTTTCTTTACTCCTTCATCGGCCCAGTTGAAATTTTCTGACTGCTGGAGGGTGAGACGTTCGACGGGCATCGGTGATAATGAAGTCCTTGGTGATGGAGGAGTCTGTTTAGCTGCCTCTAAATGACTTATTAATACTGACCGAGCTGATTCATAAAAGGCTTTGGTTTTGTTACAAGTTTGCTCGGCAAATTGAGTGTAATCTTCGTTCTGGAACGACACCAACCTGTCATGATTGTTTTGAAACTCCTGCCAAAATCCGTCGAGGCTGGTCAACTTGTTGCTGATGGTAGACACAGTTCGTCGGCTTGGACCATCTTTTTTATAATTCTCAAATAGCCTATTCATACTGGCCATGATCTGGTTTTGTTGATTGCGAATCGTTTCCATTTCGGAACTCATCTTGATTGATTGATAAGTTGATGTAGTACTGATAAATAGTTATTGATCGAAACCAGTATTTATTAACACTGTGGCCACTGATATTGATACTTGATAATGATGATTACTTTCCTTGGTTTACTGATATAGATTGATTAAAGTGATGATTGCAGCTGCTGATGATGATGATTATCCAAGTCGGAGCTTCTTCTCGCTGGACTTGAGTTGATTGTGGATGATTCTTGATATCTCCGATGATGAACTGTTGATGTTCTTCTATGACGAATTACTGTGCCTATTCAATCCGCACGGTGAGACCCGCTTGTGGGAGGCCGGTTGGACCGAAGCACTATAACACTGTCACTGACGAGTTCGAAGGACCAAAAGGATGTACGGGTTTGTACACCTGAATGATGTGATTCTGGACGGTTGAGTGTCTTGATAATAAACACTGATTTAAATATATTTTTTATTGATAACCAAGGTATAATTATGATTACTGATTAGGTACTAGCTAGGAGCTCGTATAAACGTAGACTGGTTAATTATTGTACATTTTGCGTAATCGCGGATACAGCGATTATTATAACAAACATATTTTATGCTGACCGAGAAATGTGCGATGCTAGCATTGTACAGGTATTAATAATGTAGTTGTGTTCTATGACGATATATTAATTACGGGAGGTAACTTAGAAGAGCATTTACCTACGGTAAATACGGTTTTAGCTAGGCTGCGGGAGAACGGTTTAAAACTAAAGAGGGAAAATGTGTATTTCTACAGGAAAGGGTTTCGTATTTAGGTTATATAATTGACAGGAGTGGCGTGAGTGTAGATAAAAACAAAATTAAACCCATCGTGGACATGCCTTACCCTAGTAATGTCAGTGAGCTTCGGTCATTTTTAGGCATGGTCAATTTCTACGCTAAATTCGTCAAGCACCTTAGTTGTTATCTGGTACAGTCACCAGCATAAATATATGACTGTGGGCAGCGCTGTAAAAATATATGATTCTCCATTGAGGGCAAAAGTATATGACGACACTTCCACGGTAAAAATATGTGATGGTTTCTGGCCGGCATAAACATCGCTTTGCATCGATCAGCATAAATATCGGATCCGTCCACTTAAAAATAACTGATTACCTATCAAAAGCAAAATTATGTGACTACTGCCACCGGCATAAATATCTAACCTCTGTGAAAGCTTTAACATCGGATGACAAGTCGACCGCATAAATATCTGACATAATAACAAAATCAAAATTATGTCATCAATATACAAAACCAAACCTTATCTGGCTGGTATAAAGCAGTAAATGGTATATGATGGTATGGTTGATATTCATCATGACATTCGTGACGTTTAATAGATGTGATAAACCTTCTTATTACTATCCTAAACTATCATTAAAAAGTAAAAATTTTACGTCAATATGGCATGTCACATTAGAAATAAACAAGTTAAATTATTATTTTGCATGGATTGCAACTCGTAATAATTAGATTAATTCAATGCCATGTATAGCGCGTCTTATCAAATCTACGAGCAATTGAAGCATAGGATTATTTAAATATACGAAAAAATAGACCGCTCCATTCAATAATTAATCCATTGAGAGTTTATGTGAGTTGTTTCTTTGTTTACTTACATGATACCTACGTAATCAATAGGTTCTACCGACTTAATAATGCATATGTAATTTAATATTGTTTTTAGATAAATGCCGTGAAATCATGGATTACTTGCAAGTGGAAGATGCAAAATCGACCATCCTAAAAATTTAGGCCGTATTTTTGAAAATACAGCTTAAGACTTATTCAGTATATAACCTGAAGGGCCCAGAATGGTCGAATTTATAATACTGAAGATAAATAGTGCAAAATAAAATTATTGAATATTGACCTTGTTTTATTGCATGTTGCAAGGCACCTGTCCGACAAGTGACATGGAGGCAACAGGAGAGCAATGAGCCAATCAGGGTTGGGCAAAAATTTGTGTATTGAAAGTAAAGTTAAAAATTAGAACGTTAATCTTTATCATATAAACATGATTACGATTTCAATCATGTGCTTTCCAATTCAGATTGAGCACGTACATGAGTAAATCATGACGATTTTCAGTTTCTATCATGATTACTTAACTGAAGTTATATTAGTAAGACAGATGCTTAGTTAAACTAACGATTTAGTTGTTTTAATTATGTTATAAACAGGATTAGATTTTGCATAGCTACTGGCTCCATTATTTTTTCCCTGACGGAACAGAGGCGGTACGAGTAAGGTCAGTGTCAATAGAAAAGTAAAACAAGGTAAACAAATATGTCTGAATTTGTATGCAAGAAAGGCATTTGGCAATATTAAAGAAATCTGTTTGCACTAAAATATGTAAATAATAAGTTCAATGAAGGTAAATGTGTTTGGTTACATTATTTTACTTTTCTATTAACACCGACCTGTATACATTTAGGATAAATGGCTATTTGTGACAATGTTTTGGTAAAGGTATCACTTGGTGGTTGGCGCTTACGTCATAAAATGTATTATACAGATTCAATATTGTATTCGAGCAAAAAAAACGTATGTGCCAGCTGCCAAATGTTACCTTTACCAAAATACCGACACATTTGTTTGTTAATTTTTTGGTATGTGTACAAATGAATGCTCCCATTAAACTTTGAAACGGCCCGTTCGATTTCATTGCAGTTTTTGGTTACGGTTAAGGTAACTATCACACTGCTGCGGTTTCCGCATGCGGCGACGACGTTCGAGTGAGATAGTGCTTTGCATATGTATAGTGCTGTTTCCTTGACGGGTGGCTGATATATGTGTCAAAACGTTTAGTTTAAAAGCTAATACCGAGTAATATGGCTGTGATATGCAGATTAACGGACAGATGGGCGAGCGGGTCGCATAGGGCGTATATTCAAGAAATCTCAATCAAAGGTCTAATATATGTGCCGCTACTTAGTTGTGTAGAGTGCCCCCCTTAAAATATGTTTAAGGGGGGCACTCCATACATTCAACTAAATGTTAAAAGGATTTTTTGGAGTTTGACCTTGCATAACTTCGGGCCCAGACACGAGATTATCCGAGATTTTTGAGATAACGTTAAAAACATCATAATGAAAGTATATAAGAGTTTCCACCGTATTATCTCTGATTCCGAGGGTTACCTTAATATGCTTAGGCTAATTTGAATTCTATTTTTATTCCTGATATAAAAAAAGGAGTTCGGTTCTACAATATCTACCCATTCTATCTGGTTTTGGATGAAAGTAATAATTTAATTTGGTAGATTATGTGGTAAATTCTCAATCTATCAAAATTTTTATTAAAATTAAATCAAAATTGATGATAATGTAAATGATAAAGTCAGATTAGTGCAGATTGAGCGGTCGTTTTAGTAACTGCAATAAAAACTAGAATTTATCGAGAATACTGATGTTTACCTCAATATCTGATCATATCTATATCGTAGAGTAGTTGCCTAAAATTATTTATTTACAAAAAAAAAACAACGAAGCCATTTTCAACCTCATATATATGTAGTCCACAATAGAGCATTCACTATTAACTGTTCATTGATTTCAATTTGAAAGAAGTAGGTAAATAAAAAATAAATAAATAAAGCAGTTAGATAAGACTAACAAAATCCTCCCACACTTTTCGTTACCTATATTATGATTTAGTTGCTATCAGATAGGTCTATTTTGCAGAAACCTTTTTAGCTTGACAGGATTTTTACAAACCACTTTTTTAATTAAATTACTCGCTATGCAAAATGTATAATAACGAAAATTTCTACAATTCAGAATAAAGGCCTTATATCCTTGTAATAATGTAAATCAACTTAAAAATATTCCAATCATATTAAACGAATCATGATTGACTTTAGTAGATTAGCATTACTTTAGTTTAAATCAGCACCCGTCGTTAATGAATAATGATATATTCTTGGCGAAATTACTTGATTGTTTTGTGTTATGAGAACTGCTAAAAAAATCGGTGTGCGTTTCTCTGACTATGATAATTTTAGGTATTTCTATGTAACGTGATACTTATTCAAAATGTACCTTAAAAACTGCTGGAAATCAAGTGTGCATTCCTATAACAATTTATGATTTGAGGTATTTTTATGGAACTTGGTACTTATTCAGAATGAAAATTTTTCATCAAATCACCGACTTCAATTATGAGACCCCAACTCTGGAGCTCCTAGTGAGTATTATATTCTTTGCTCTGGAGCCAATGAACTTTGACATCACACACGAATCGTAGAAATAAACCATTTTTAGCTACCATAAACAACTTTAAGCATTTACCTCTGATTTTGTCTACGAATTGATGAATTCAGAACTGAATTTAGATCAAGTGTGTGGAGTGCCGAATACGGTTAACGGCGATCCAGACGTCAAGTTGGTGCCATTACGCGGTGAGTATAGACCCCTTTAGCACAGTCACTCGCCGGATTTCAAATAGGCGAATCTGCCTCTGCCGGTGTAGGACTACATTTACGAATGGATATGCGAAACTGTGAATATTTTATGACATTCATGCTTTTTCGATTAGAAATCTATTATACTCTCGTTTGCAATATTTCACTTACCTCCCGGTGGTGAGTCTTCCCTAGGGAGTTATGGACTTTATACTAATTTATTAATAAATTTATGATTTATTTAGATATTTTTTGAAAAAATTTTTTTCACAAGAGTGATGAATAATTCGTAAGACTACATATTGCAAACTTGAGTAACAAGGACCGTGAACAAAACAAAAATTAACCTGGTACGAGGGTTGCTACTTATATATCCGGAAACAAAAAAACAAACAAACGTACACGGCTGAAAATGGTTTTATTGTTTTTCAAAGTATTCCCCTTGATGATCTATGCACTTTTGCATTCGCGTGAACCAATTTTTAAAGCACTTCTGCCACTCCGCCTGAGGTACCTCCATAACGTGTTGTTTGAATGCGTCGACAGCATCTTCAGCGGTCGAAAATCGTTGACCGCGTAATTTATTCTTTATATTTGGAAATAAATAAATATCGTTGGGTGCCAAGTCAGGGCTGTACGGCGGATGACCCGTTAATTCCACATTTTGACCCTCCAAAAATAGAGTTGTTTCGCGTGACGTATGACAGCTGGCATTGTCATGATGAAGAATGATTCTTCGTCGCTGGTTAGTTTTACGAATTTGTTCAAATACATCCGGTAAGAAAATGGTCGTGTACCACTCTGAATTAACCGTTCTACGGTTTTCTAGTGGCACTGTAGCTACATGGCTATTAATACCGAAGAAGCAGGCCACCATTTGTTTCAATGTACTTTTTGCACGAGTAACTTTCGTAGGGTTCGGCTCATTTTGAAACACCCATACCGTTGATTGTTGCTTCGTTTCGGGATCGTATGCATAGATCCAGGATTCGTCACCTGTATAGATGTTATAAACGGCTTTTGAGTCACCACGGTTATATTTTTTTAACATTTTATTGCACCATTCGACGCGAGCATCTTTTTGCTCTTTTGGTAAGTTGTGGGGTATCCAACGCGAACAAATTTTTTTTACAGCCAAATAATTATGTAATATGCTATTAATGCTGGTCATAGAAATACCCAGAGTCGCCTCTATCTCGCAGTACGTAACATGTCGGTCGTCCATTATAAGTTTTCGCACAGCCTCGATATTTTGTTGTACAACGACCGATTTCGGGCGACCTGCCTTAACTTCGTCCGTAAGCAAACTACGTCCATGATTGAACTCACTAAACCAGTGATGCACAGTAGTTTTAGATGGGGCTTCATCACCAAAAGTTGAAGTTAGTTGATCTATGCACTGTTGTTGCGTTAAACCACGCCGAAAATCATAATAAATCATAGCACGAATATTTTCACGAGTGAGTTCCATTCTTGCTGCGAGATGACATTTAAAACCCGTCAAAAACAAAACACGAGCGTTAATAAGAAAGAAAAATATACCGGCCAGTACTTAAAAAAGTTCAAATTTTACCATGGAGGTCAAATATGCTATTTAAGAAGATTGTAATCCCGGTTTCCGGATATATAAATAGCAGCCTATGTATTGTAGTGACTAGTTAGATATTATTATGTGTCGCCGGGAAGTTATATTATAAAAATACTACCCGTAAATGTTCAAAGTAATGTATTAAATTAACGGCCTTCTAGCCCAGTCGGTAGTAACCCTGCCTACGAAGCAGGAGGTCCCGGGTTCAAATCCTGGTAAGGGCATTTGTTTGTGTGTTTATCACGAATATTTGTTTCTGAGTTATGGGTGTTTCCTATGTATCTAAGTATATATTTATCTATATAAGTATGTATATCGTCGCCTAGTACCCATAGTACAAGCTTTGCTTAGTTTGGGACTAGGTTGATTTGTGTAAGATTGTCCCCAAATATTTATTTATTTAAATAAACAGTACTACTTCTTTAAATTGACAATTTATTTGCCCTATATACGTAAATCAACCGTTAACAGTGTTGGTGCGATTTTTTTCTTTAATTTAATAAAATAAAATATCGCTTCTCGCAGATTGACGGCAGTCGCACCGAGTCCTAACTGTATGAATAAATCGTAAATATTGTAATTAAGCTTTTAATGCAATGAAACATATGAATTTGAATGTGTCAAATTCGTGATAGAAAATGTGAGATAGACATATGCAATGACAGTTCAATGACAAGTCTGCACTCTTTTCGTGAGTTGTCAAATAGCTTTTTACAATTAAGACCTCTATGCCAGCCAAATATGGTTTGGTTTTGTATGTTGATGACATAATTTTGATTTTGTTATTATGTCAGATATTTATGCGGTCGACCTGTCATCCGATGTTAAAGCTTTCACAGTGGTTAGATATTTATGCCGGTGGCAGTAGTCACATAATTCTGATTTAGATGGGTAATCAGATATTTTTAAGCGGCCGGATCCGATATTTATGCTGATCGATGCAAAACGATGTTTATGCCGGCCACAAAGCATCACATATTTTTACCATGGAAGTGTCGTCATATACTTTTGCCCTCAATGGAGAATCAGATATTTTTGCAGGGCTGCCCATAGTCATATATTTATGCTGGTGACTGTACCACTTCATGTGTTGTTAAAAAAGAACACCAGATGGCATTGGGGTGAACAACATAATAAAGCGTTCAACAAGGTAAAGAGTATGTTGTCGAGTGCGGAGGTGCTCGCGCACTACGACCCCGCGCTTCCAGTGGTGGTCACGAGTGACGCTAGTTCTTTCGCGCTGGGCGCCGTGCTGGCGCAGCGCTATGCTGATGGCTCCGAGCGCCCCCTGGCGTACGCGTCGCGCGCGCTCACCGCGCCCGAGCGCAACTATAGCCAGATTCATAAAGAGGCACTGTCTATATATTTTGCTATCAAACGTTTTCACCAATACTTGTAACTATGGTAGGCGTTTTACTTTGCGTACAGACCATAAGCCCTTAGTCAGCATATTTGGGCCCAATGTAGGTGTACCGAGCATGACGGCCAGTAGGTTACAGAGATGAGCTTTATATATGTCAGCATACGATTTCGACATAGAATATGTAAAATCGGAACAAAACGTGGCCGATGTTTTGTCTAGACTCATTAAAGCGCACAAGCTAAGTGAAATAGAGAACGATAAAAAGGAGCCAGAACAAACTTACCTCCACTTTGCGTCCGACGCCCTGCTATTAGATTACAAAGTCTTAAAAAAAGAAACTAATAAGGACCCGTTACTTTCCCGCGTAACAAGCTTTATTTTGGATGGATGGCCAGATTCGGTTGAAATAGACCAATTAAAACCGTTTTTCAATCGGAAGAATGAGCTTTACTTAGAACTAGGGTGCATCATGTGGGGACATCGCGTGGTAATTCCGACGAGTTGTCAAGAAAAGGTCATTAGGGAGCTCCATGAAGCTCATATGGGAGTAGTAAAAACCAAATCATTAGCGCGGAGTTACGCCTGGTTTCCGGGGCTCGATGAAGCTATCGAGCGCACGTGCAGCGCGTGCGCCGTGTGCGCAGCGACGGCCAGCGCGCCGCCCGCACAGGCTCCACGCGCCTGGTCGTGGCCGGAGCGCCCGTGGACCAGGTTACACTTAGATTTCTTAGGACCGATTGCAGGAACTATGTACTTGATAATAGTTGATTCGTGCTCAAAGTGGATTGAGGCTATCAAAATGGTGAGCACAACAGCGTCTGCTGTCGCCGCTAAGTTGCGAGAAATTTGGGCTAGAGAGAAAGTCCAGCCAATATATTACAGGGTAGGAGTTTACGCACACGTCTGGACTGTTTAAAACCGGAAAGAGGGGCGCACGTGCGAGAAGCACAGGCACGGCAACAACGCGCGGCTGGTGGCGCGCACCGCGGCTTCCAAGCGGGCGAGTCAGTCTGGTATAGAAACTATAGTTCTAAAAAATTCAGACAAGTGGCTGGGAGGCATTGTAAAAGAGAGTTTAGGTAGCACTGATTATGCGGTAGAAGCTATTACCGGGGATATTATACATCGTCATGTCGACCAAATAAAACGGCGTTCGCGAAATGTGTTAATTTTCCCGAGTGACGTGGCACAGTCGGGAACCGCAGGCCCTAGTAGCCCGGGTGGGCGCGGTGGCGCGGACGAGGCGTCTGCCTTACCGCCCGACCAGCCCCCGAGGTATCAGCCTCCTAGAACTCGGAAGCCTCCGGTGCGATATGGTTTCGAAGAAGTATTCCACTTGAATTAGTATAACAATTTCATTTTCTATCGCATTAGTGTTATCATTCTACAGAATAAGTTATGTTAATACCTAATGTTGTCCCAAATTTACATGATTATTGTATGTATGTATAGGTACCTATTTAAAATACCATTACAACTTTGTAACTCTTGCCTGCCATTCGACTTGTAAGTAGTTATATAAATTGTCGTCATAAGGGTGCCTAAACTATTTATACAAGGTTTTATTTGTTTACGAACTTTACGATTTTAAAGATACCTACTTAATATGCGAGTATGTATACTTGTATATCTTCGTAATCTGGCACCTTACACGACGGACCGGTGTTATCAGTAACTATTTCAACTATAGATTTAAACATAATTTACTGAATTAAATCTATAGTTCATTTAATGTCACAATAGTTAAGTATTTCTTCGTTATCCATATATCAAATGCATTCTCCATAGGATTAATAACGTTATATTGTATGAAACATGTGTAATTTATACTAAAGTTTATCCCTTACTTTGTAGTATTCATTCAATTTATTTTGTACAGACAATGACTTTCCTTACTTGTACTTACCCAATATTTTCATTCTATCAATTGCATAAGTAAAACCTCTGAGTCTAGCAATAGCAAATTGGGAGTGTGGTGGAAGTGTGAGTTATTCGATGTATTTTTGTAAATATAATAACGGCTAGACGTAGTGAGGTTAACTTGAATCGTATTAAATATTGTATTATGTACTTAGGTATACATATAAATATATGACGATAAGATGACTGTATGTAAACAAATGGGTACCTAGATTAACCGTTTCTTTCCTATCTCGTGCAATCATTATTAGTATGTATAAGGATCTTGGTACCTATTCTTTTTTTTTGTAAGTATATTACTTAATGAAATAAAACAATTAAAAACGGATTTTATCGCGTGTATTGAGTTTAAATTACATCCCGACGTTTCAAACACTTTACAGCGTTCGTGGTCAACGGGTCGACTGAGGAAAAATGTACAATTACCTCCGTTCAAAAACTATCTCAATATGCAAACCTACCCACATATTAAATATTGAACAAATTTAGTGTTTGCACATGCCGGAGGGGCCTTTATAAAAACAAATTATTTTTTTATTACAAAACAAATTATTAAACAAATTATTTTATTATTATTAATTATTATTATTGATTATTATTAATTATTATTATTATTATATGTAGGCCAGACTAAGCGGAGCATCTCTACTCGGGTAAAGGAACATATAGCCGATGTAAAGCACCGTCGACCAAGGTCAGCAGTCTGTGAGCATGTCATGGATAGACCCAACCACTCAGTTAAATTTGACAAACCGCAAGTCCTCGTCAAGGAGAAACGATACATTCCCGGATGTTGCGAGAGGCAATCGAGATTAAAAAATATCCAAATTTCAACAGAGAGGATGGTTTTTCGGTACCACCAGCTTGGGATCCAGTTATTCATTTGGTTAAGGAGCAAGCTAGACATAGGACTGTGAGACCATAATGGTGGACAGTGTGGACACTAATAATAATTTAATATTAATTTAAAAAATAAAAATGAAAATAATAATTAATAATAATAAAATAATTTGTTTAATAATTTGTTTTGTAATAAAAAAATAATTTGTTTTTATAAAGGCCCCTCCGGCATGTGCAAACACTAAATTTGTTTAATATTTAATATGTGGGTAGGTTTGCATATTGAGATAGTTTTTGAACGGAGGTAATTGTACATTTTTCCTCAGTCGACCCGTTGACCACGAACGCTGTAAAGTGTTTGAAACGTCGGGATGTAATTTAAACTCAATACACGCGATAAAATCCGTTTTTAATTGTTTTATTTCATGAATAACTATCGCGGCAACCGAAGACAATATTAAGTATATTACTTAGTTGTTTAATTTCTTTGGAATAACGGTGGAGGTGTTGTGTATTGTCGGGTAGGTAGAAAAACTGCTTTGACAGACAGTGATTAAATGACCATTTTGGGAACCACACCTAGTATTTTATTTAACACAAACTACCTACCCAAGAGAGTTATCACGTTCATTCACTGTCCCCATACAAAACGATGTGACAATGTCACAAGTAAAATTGTCAATTTCAGTATGTGGATGTGACGGACATCTAAAATAAAGCTTCATGACTCCACATTGGGAGCACCCGGACCGGGAACGTGTTAGAATTCAGATCTCTCTCTCTCTGTTTCAGATGCTTTACAAAATGTATGGATCTGAAACCTTGCTACAATGACGTCATCCGAACGCGGATTTCTATTATTTACTGATTTTGAATGAAACTGAACCAAAACTTAAAATAAAAACTACTAACCACAGTGTTAACACATTTTATCGAGCAAATAATTTGCAGCATTCGTGATCACGAATTACGACACGAACGTAGTGCTGAGACAAAACACATATTTCATTGTAACAGAATTACATAACTTGCGTTCTGAAGTAACACCACGTTGCCTTGAATGTATAGTCATAAATTCATGAAAATTGCCAAAGTGGCAAAAACATTCGAACGCTCTAACGGCCTTATCACGTAGCAAATTGTTTTACATTTCATTGATTTCTAATATTTATAGGTGGAAGTCTGCTAAAAGATTTATTTAAGATGACATGCTATGTTTGCCCATAAGGGCCAATTACAGAATTAGGTTGTTAGGAACTGCTGGTAAAATAAATCTTTAGTATTTTCTAGAACATAAATAAATAGATAAATATTATGAGACAATCTCACACAAATCGACCTTGTCCTACAGTAAGCTCGTATACCGAGCTTGTTTTATGGGTACTAGACGACGATATATATAATAGATAATAAATACTTAAATACATAGAAAACATCCATAACTCAGGAACAACTTCGTAGGCAGGGACACTACCGACAGGGTTAGGAGGCCGGTAAAACACTTTTTAAATATTGTTGCTCTAAGTCAATATTATGTTTAAGCTGTAGGATCGAGTAGGTATTAATTTAACAAGGCGATGTTGTGTGGCCGTTATACGTAATGTTTAGCATAAATAGTATTTGAAAGGGGACTAACCTTCAGGTAGCTGCACAACGACGGTGGCGGAGGCTCCGCTGGTGTACTCCCGCGTCGCGTTGACCACTAGATAAATCTGTCCCTCTTGCAACACTGCTGCAGGTAGTGGATTCGTCACTGACAGAGTCACTAAATTGCCATTGACGGTAATGTCGAAATTACCTGCTGCGTAATCTGTAGAAATATACATGAAGATATAATTTCTGTACATTAAGTGCGTTATTCTGAAAAAATGTAAAGATATTGTTACTTTGATTTTGAAACATAACTTGTCATCAAGTTATTTAAAATGTAACAGCCAAAAAAATATGTCTATATCTATTTTGTTATTAGCTTAAGGTTCTTTAAAACGATCGTCGGGAACTAATCGTAATTTAGATACCCACAATAATAGCGCAAGAAGAACAACTTCTTACCAACTAAATTATTATTTCAAAGAGCAACAAACTATTTAGTTGAGAGAGTAGGGAAGAAATATACTACACATGCTAGCCTTTTCAACATTGCTATAAGATAAAGTTTCGTTTGCGATTCAATGGACAACAAATTCACAGGACCCCTCATTGCAGAGTTAGTAGAACAATAAATATTAACAAGATATTATACCTCCTTCTAAACTAAACTGTACGAGTTCATCATAGCCTTGCTCCAACGAGATTGATTGCTCCACAGTAACTTGGTTGCTATCGGTATAACTTGCTAAGTAGAACGCTTGACTGAAAACTGGCTCTAGAGGCATCTCGAATTCTGAATCGCCGTGTATGGTAACTGTTGTACTTCTTGTTATTGGAGGGTCTCCAGTTTGGTCAACATCCTGTAAAGCATTTCAAGTAAACTAATCAAAATACTTACCTTGAAACTACGGTGAAAAATATTAATTACCAACTAAAATATAATTCAATTGGCGAGATCTTAAGAGTCCGGTAACTATTTGAAAACGAAAATGGCTAATAATGAAATTACACACATGAAGCGCATTTGATAAGATAGTTCGAAGTCTTGTTATTGCAAAAAAGTTCTTTGGGTCTATATATAGCAATATTTAAGACGATTGTCGCCGGAGTGTCCTTGAGCGTTTGGGCGCTCTCTACCCGCGCCACCCGCGTACCCTTCTCATTGCGATCGTGCGTAAATCCGCCGCAATGCACCGCAATAATGTTCAAAGAATATGACTACTCAGAGGCGCGCGGGCAGATATATAATAATCATACCTAATCCTTTTGTGGATGCTTTGTGATTTGAATACTGTGATTAAGTACTACGGTGACATTTTTTAGGAATGCTACTAAATAAGATAAGTAATAACGATCTCGATTAGTAGATTTTTATGTAAAAAAATGAAGACCTAGATTTTGAATTTGAAGTATAGTGAGCGGAAAAATATTTATGAATTTACGAAATATGGTTAAAAATATTCCGCATATCAGAAAAAAATAAAAAAATACTGACTAGTACAGCAAAAAAAACTGAATGCACATCAAAGCGGTGTTTTCATGTGAATTTGGATTTTTTTTGCTGTGCAAGTGAGCTTAATAAATGGTTATTTTTTTGTTGCGATTTTAAATATTAACCGTAAAAATTCACTTCATTACGATAAATTAACAAAACTAAGCCTGTTGCGAGTTGCGAATAGTAAAAATGCACATGTAAAGAGCGGTATTTGTGCACGAAATCGTCATACAAATGAGAGCTGAAAGCCCATTAAATTTAGATCTTTAAAATATAACACAGCGCAAACACTTCTTAGGGTTCCATAGCCAAAATGGTAAAAACAGAACCCTTAAAAGTTTTCTGAAACATGTCCGTCTGTCCGTCCGTATGTCACAGCGATTTTTATTATAAAACATATATTACTGAAATTTTATCTAGAGGTGTGTTTCATGTGCCGCTACTTAGTTTTCTGGCTAAATTGCTAAAAAAATCTTTTAGGTGAGGCACTCCATACATACATACATATGCCAAACTAAATGTCAAAAATATTTTTTTTTTAATATGAACATGTTGTACGATACGGCTTTAAAAATATCTTATTATATATAAGATATTATTAAAACTTTTTTATTAAGTCAATATTTTCAGAAATAATTGCTTCGAAAGTCTAAATAGAATAGCCCCCATCTAACTTTTAATCCGTAAGTCTACAAAATATTAAAAAATACCAAGAAGGCTTAGTACTTAATTTTCTACGAAAATTATTTCACGTATTATCGGTTCATCCGTTTTTGAGTTATCTCCAAGAAACTACTTTCTACGGAACCCTACATTATACATGGTCCGATAAAAACTTGGCCGGTCTTTTAAAAATATTTGATAGGTAGTATTAACCCTTAGTAGTAATTTATTTATTCACTTGTGTTGATAATTAATATAAAATTTGTATTTATTTGCATTTCACCGACATAGTAAAGTTTTTTTTAGGGTAGTCAACGCGCATGTGAATCTTCTGGGGTTGCAGGCGTCCATAGGCTTTATAACTGCTTTCAATCAGGCGGGTCGTATGCTTGTTTGCCAGCGTCGTGGTATAAAAAAAAGCTTTTTTTCCTTTATTCTTACATACATTGAACTCTTAAATATCAGCAATTTTTTATTAGATTCTCAATCAGGCTTTGCTCAGTGATAGTTGGTAGACTGAAATTTGGTATGAGTAATTATGTGTTTTAATTACGCCTACAAAGTGGTAAAACAATAAGTATCTGAAACCCATTGTTGGATAGGTCTTTCAAGAAGAATATGCCTTAAACAACTTTTGGATAAAACGAATACTTTCGTAAATAATAGCTTCGAAAGTTAAAATGCTCTTTGATTTTAGAACCGTTGGTCCAAAAAAATTGGGAAAATTCCTGGAAGTGAGGCCATTGAAGTACTTATCACGTATTTTCAATAAAAACTATATGGAATAAAATCGGTTGAGCCGTTTTTGAGTTATGCCTATAGTAAATACAAATACAAATATTCTTTATTGCACACCTCAATAACATATAACAGTACAGTACACAGATTAAAAGTAGAGGCAGTCAACAGGCGGTCTTATCGCTAGAGAGCGATCTCTTCCAGACAACCTTAGGGTAGCGGAAATCTAGTCGAAAATAATTGTATGAGTAGGTGCAAGGCAAAAGAAACAGTGAAAATCCAGTAAACAATAACAAATAACATAAGTGCCACAAAATATTTCTTTATAGACTACCTTTTGAATGGATGTATTGTAACAGGCCGGCAACTACGGATCCCTACACTGAGCATAGCCCGATATTCTCTTGGCCGGTTTATCTGCAATTCTTTGCAGTTTACTTCGCAATTTCTAGATTTGATAAATTAGTATAAAGTATAAAATTAAAGATTGTGTTTAATCTTAAAATAAAACGCATATTACATTCGTTTAGAACACGGTATTCTTAAATAAATATGTTTAAATAAATTCGGTTCTTTGGAGTTTTTTATTAAATTAATTATTAGTCTATTGTATTGCAGTACTAGCAATTTCCGCAACTCGACGACTAATGCCTATTTTCGTGATGCATGCGTCTACTAAAACATAATAATTTTAGTTTACTTACACGACCAAATTTGTTTTCAGAGCAATGTGAGATTCATGATTTTTGTTTTTTCTCCATTTTTATTTCATTGGTTTTTTACTTGTATTATAATCTAAATAAAATACACTTTTTATACAAACGTACATAAACATGCATACGAGTACATTATCTTAAAAGATAAAACGTCTACACATTTTTGATTCTGGGAAGACACGTTATATCCGCACCGCATGAACCCTCTGCAGTTATTTAGTCTTTAGGCACAGTAAGTCCGATATTATTGCTCACGGGCCAAGCACAAGTATATGTAGTACAAGGGAAGCACGAAGCGACGAGCGACACAGCCTCCTCGTCTCAAAGCTAGCTCACGACTGCCAGCAACGCCGTTTTCGAGCTAATAACGCACGAAATGTGGAATTATGATCAAGTTGTTTAAGAGAATTTAATCAATTTAAATATCCTACGTTGAGTTTGTAGTGTTCTGTAGTACATATTTTTTAGTTCAACAATATTTTAAATCGAATGAGCCGTTCAGTAGATATAAGCAAAATTAACCGTAAAACGACATTTCGTTACATTTACATAACGGAGAAACTATACGTTACACGAGTTATTCAAACGTTGACAATGTTGTACATGAAATGGTAAATAACATTTTTTTTTTTAATTTTTGAATGACCCGTTATTGAGATATATCCCTTAGAAAGTAACAGTTTTCGGCCACAATCAGCGCCTAGCGCCTTAATACCCTAAAACTGAATTCTTACAGAGCTTGTTTAGTGAGGACGTTGATTCGTGCAATCTTGTCGCTTGATTATTTTGTATGGCCCCTAATATGTTTTATATGATCTTATTTAAGCATGAAGTATAAATTATTTCTGTATTATAATTTTAATGAAATGCTTTAATTTTTCATAAAATTGCTCTAGCTAAACCTACTCTCCCTTAAAATATGAATATGAAAAAAACTGTTCCACTTATTCCTCATGACATTCCAGACGACTAATTTTCCGATGTATTTATGTATTTTACTTAATAGTCTAACTTAATTTTAATCAATAAAAACCTTACTCTTTTAATCTCTCCAAGCAAAAATCGCAAAATAGGTGTAAGATTAGGGTCGATTCCTTATAAATGAAACAAGAATATAAAAAAGCGTTCCACTTATACAATTTAAGAAGAAACGTAATTTCAAAATATGTATACAAACTAATAGAAGTTTCGTTAGTTACTGCAAAATAGTATCAAAAAGTTAAACGAACTCGAAAAAAAAGTTTACCGGACCCTTAACAGTCTTAAGTATGTAACACTAACAATTATGTAGGTTTAAACAATAATTTTTTTTTACTGTATTAAAGAACCATATATGATGTTTTATAACTGTTTCTATTTTGTTTTTCTGTTTTATTTGGCACTGTTTCTGTTATGTAACGATTTATATCGGTTAACGTTGTATATATTTACTCATAATTATGTTATGGTTAACTTTTTATTATTGAGGTAACTATAAGTCTATAACTTAAGAAACCTTTATTCTACTTAATGTATGTAAATGTATACGACTGTTAGTTTCTAATAAAATAAAATAAAACATTAAATTTATAATATAAAACAGGTTTGGGCTCTTTCAGGATATCTGGTAAGTACTTAAATACTTTTGATCATTATTAAACTTCAAGTTATCTACATATTAAGCATACGCAAATCATGAACGACGATTTTTGTAAATGAAAAGCCTTACTTAACCTAGTTTATCTAGTTTAAGTAATAGATGCGATGTTTGTCTGACACTTACCGTAGCACTGATTGTCAGAGTAATCGGCTCAGGAATAGATCTTATAAAGGTAGTGCTCCTCAATAGCGCTTTAAACTCTTTAGCTTCGGTCGAGGCCGCCTCATCATACTCGATACCAATATAAGGATTGTCCTCGATACTAAAATCGATTCTGTACGTAGTGAGATCGATATCACGGACGATTATATCGCTGACGCAGTTGGTGATGAGGAATCCGGGCGGGACGGGCGTTGCGATGGTGAAATCGTATGTGGTGGTTTCTGACGCGACGGTGTCTGGCGTCTTGAATAGCGGAGCATTGTTGTTGTTATCGTTTATTTCTATACGGAACGTCTGTAATGCAATGGAAATATATATAAGTTATTTGTTAGACAAAATAATATAATAATTAATATGTTAGCTTATACAGGCGAAATATTAATCACCGTTCATATTGAGCGAGATGATTAGGTAGGACATACTGAACAACTTTTACCAACTTTTACCATGGGACCAACTCCGAAATCATGAGTTTTATTCTCTATAGAAAAAGAACAACATCAAACTTGATACGCGATTTCGGAGTTGGCCCCATAATCAAAGTTGTTCAGCATGGCCTACCTAATCACATCGCTCAATGTGACACCTTAATATCTCATCCTGTATAAGTCCTACTGCTGGGTACAAGCCTGATGAACGAGAGTGATCGGGCTATACAGGGTGACTGGTAATTCGTCGTATTCCTTCAAGGGGGTTATTCTACAGCTTATTTGGAGTGATTTAAGCCCAGTCAAGCAGGGGTCAAAACTCATTGGTTTTCAAGTTATCCAAGATTTTAGATTTTTTTAATAAATACCCGCTTTTTGATCTAAAACTAGTATATTTTTAAACTACGTATTTTTCAAATAAAAAAAAAGATTTTCCGAATAGCCAATGAATCACTGATTACGTAAAATAATAAAAAAAGTACAAAACATATCAAAATTTTGCAAATAAAAGCATCTGAAGTCAGAAGTTTTTGTATTTTTTTTTTCAAATCTTGTTACATTTTAAGGCATAACTAAAAAAAAAGTAATAACACTTCGCGTACAAATTACAGAATTTATTTCCTCAGTTTATAAGCTTTCTAAAAAGGTACAATTTATGACATTTTATGCTCATTTTCTACAATTAATAATAATAATACCAGAGCAGGTACAGGACTTAGCGTACTTGACTTTACTTGTTTGTGTCGTTTTAAACTCGCCGAAGGCATACTTTGTCTCCAGTTTCCTATCTTCTGAGACTTTAAGTTGCCCGGGGTGATACTTTGATAAGTAATTAAGTAGGGGAATAAGAAAAATAGGAAAAATACAGTTTCATTATTCAATAAAATTTAATCTTAAAAAGAAAAAATTATAAATCTTGCTCGAACTGTTTGCCCTGCCTGCGTATGCAAGAACGAAGCCTTCTTCGTACTTCAGTTTTAGATTATGCTCACATAATCTATTGACGAAACTGTTATAAAATTACAGATGATGTTGAAATAGTTGAATGAAATAGTATGGTAAATAAAAATATATCTTGTGTAATATTTTCTTGGTGTTATTAACAAATATTTACATAATACCTATCGCAACGTCAAAAACTGTTAGAAAATATTTTTCACTATAAGTAATCAGATTATATTCTCTAACTCGAATTCGACGAATTCGAAAAATCGAAGCTCAAAACTGTTCGTGTACTGTAGTAAATATTTTTTCTGGTATTTGGTTCAAGGATATAAAAGAGTGACCCAGTGGACATAAAAATTGTTTCCACTGGGTCACATATATCTATAGCATTTTGTTTATTTACAGAATAACATACTGTAAAGTTTATTGCAATCAAACGGTTAGTAACATGAAAAAATAATAATACAAATATTTTCTGAACATTTGTATTCTTACCTGTTATTCCATGAATTCTTCGTTTCGACTTCGTCTGTCACTCGCCTCGAAAGCCCGTCTTTCATCGTCTGTGCAGCTGCTAGGATTTTTTGCCGTAGGTCTTCTACGTCACGTATCGGTCTGTCGTAGACCAACGCCTTCATGTGACCCCAGATGTAGAAATCACACGGAGTTAAATCTGGGCTCCTGGCTGGCCAAGGGGTTGGGCCACCTCGACCAATCCATCTTCTTGGGTAGTTTTCATCCATCCACTGCCGCACACCCCGGTAAAAGTGAGCAGGGCAGCCATCGTGCTGATAAATCATGTTAATTCTTGTCGCAAGCGGCACATCTTCCAGTAGCGTCGGTAGCTCATCCCTCAAAAGAGTTCCATACGCGATGCCGGTTAATCGAGCTGGCAGAAAAAAAGGTCCGATTAAATTATCGTGCACGATTCCCATCCACACGTTCAAAGAAAATCTTTGTTGGTGAGGTGAGGTTCCTTCGTTTGATTTCTTTGGGTTTTGACCTTTGGGAGCCCAAAAGTGCAGATTGTGGTAATTTGTTATCCCGTCACGGTCGAAATTAGATTCGTCCGTCCACAAAATTCTCTTTAGGTATTCGGGATCTTCGATATCAGCATTAATTAAAAATTTGCAGAAATCCATCCTTCTTGCTGGGTCTCCCTCTTCAATAGCGTGTACTGGAGTGTAATGATACGGATACTGTCGAGCTGAGTGCAGGGTAAACCACACCTTCCACTGAGACATACCGAGCCGGTTAGCCATAATTCTCGTCGAAGTAGTACCGTCTGCCCGGAAAAAGTGCATAATTTCTTCTTCTTCAGCAGGATCGTATTGTTGAGGTCTTCCAGCATCAGCTTGACGGCGTTTAACTGATCCTGTTTCCCGAATAAAACGGTACGATGAACCAAACACGCTTACGTGAGGTAAACGGCGGTTAGGGTAACGAAGTTGGTACTCCTTTCTAGCTGCAGCGGCGTCACCATCACAGAGTCCGTAACAATAAATGATATCTGCGTATTCTTCAAATTCGTAAGTAGCCATTTGAGAAAAAACTTAGTTATCAATATCGTCCGAATTGGAAAGAAAGTTGAAAGTAACTAACTGATTAATTACTACATGACCTATTTAAACCTGGTTAGTCTCACCCCCACCCCATGAGAAGCATCGCCACCCAATAAAATTAAGATAAGATAAGGAACAGAAGGCGAAAAACCCGCCGTAAGAATTAAAGTGACACAAACAAACTAATTAAAGTAATTTAACTTCATTAGCTCATTAGCTAATGACCCTTAATCAGTTTGTTTGTGTCACCAAAGGTAATCTGCAGTGCCTACTACCTCAAGGAATAAGATAAGATAAGAAACTGGAGACAAAGCATGCCTTCGGCGAGTTTAAAACGACACAAACAAGTAAAGTCAAGTACGCTAAGTCCTGTACCTGCTCTGGTATTATTATTATTAATTGTAGAAAATGAGCATAAAATGTCATAAATTGTACCTTTTTAGAAAGCTTATGAACTGAGGAAATAAATTCTGTAATTTGTACGCGAAGTGTTATTACTTTTTTTTTAGTTATGCCTTAAAATGTAACAAGATTTGAAAAAAAAAAAATACAAAAATTTCTGACTTCAGATGCTTTTATTTGCAAAATTTTGATATGTTTTGTACTTTTTTTATTATTTTACGTAATCAGTGATTCATTGGCTATTCGGAAAATCTTTTTTTTTATTTGAAAAATACGTAGTTTAAAAAAAAATACTAGTTTTAGGTCAAACAGCGGGTATTTTATTAAAAAAATCTAAAATCTTGAATAACTTGAATACCAATGAGTTTTGACCCCTGCTTGACTGGACTTAAATCACTCCAAATAAGCTGTAGAATAACCCCCTTGAAGGAATACGACGAATTACCACCCTGTATAGTCCGTAACCCGCTTTAGGCCAGCGCCCAAAGCAGGTCGGGGACTTCACATACACCTTTGAATTTCCTCGCGGATGTATGCAGGTTTCTTCACGATGTTTTCCGTCACCGAAAAGCGATTGGTAAATATAAAATGATATTTCGTACCTAAGTTCCGAAAAACTAATTGGTACGAGCCGGGGTTTTGAACTCGAGACCTCCGGATTAAAGTCGGACGTCTTAAGGCCGAGCCACACCTGCTGACTCAGGCGTCAGGCTAACAACGCTATTTGACAAAAGACAATTTGCGCTATTGTCAATGTTACCAAGTTATACAATTATGGTCATGATAAAAATAAGAATGCCTTCTTCTCAAAACTTAACATTTACAGAAATTGTTTCTTGTATTTTTAAGGAACGGAAATAATAAACATTGACTAACCGTTTACTCCGCAGTTGTATCCTGAACTAGCTTTTTCAGTTACTTAAATATGCATGAATCACGCAATTATTACGTACATAATAATTAATACAACTTACTGAGGTTGCTTTTAGTTATTCCTATATTAATCTTTAATTTATTCCTTAGCTATGCCTTTGTTGTATTTTTATAACAATTAATTTTGAAGCTACATCGGTAAACGTGGTATCCAGATTATTTACTAACTCAAATCATACGATATAAAATTTCAAAACTGCATACATTAAGAGTGTTGTGGCGCAACCGTACGGTGTTATGTAAGGTTGGAAAAAGAGGCTATTTAAAAACTGACTAAAAAACTTACAAGAGGAGACGAGGGAGTTTGTCCATTCGAGCACGTGAAAGCATACGTCAAGCTAATAAGGTCGACAGTCTCGTTTTCCTCATACAGCCTGTACGCCTCATTGGTACGCAGGACAAAAGCGGAATTTTCGATAGATGCGACGATATATGGACCTCCGTTAAGGTCACTGTATGATGTTAGCGTGAAACCTGCAATGTTGTAAGGAATATCTAAATAATAGTTATTTTTAGTTTGTTGTACTAAGTTTGCGATTGGTTAACACGTTAACAGTCCCCATACAATATGTATGCATCTCCTCGTACGTCCAAGCAAATTACTTCAATCACACGTCCATGCTCCACATATGGGTCACTTAAGAAACAAACAAGCACGCTTTCGAATAAGTACAATATCTTTCTGTATGCTGTTGTCTAACTAGCCAAAAACATTATTATATCAGAATTATCCCTATATTATCATGCAATATGAAGTGATACTAACTAATCTAAGTGCGGACACGGTCGTTAGTGGCCCATCTGTGGGGCACGGACGTGTGGAGATAGTTCAGCGTGATCCATATATGGGGCACTGGACAGTGAACGTGTTAAGGAATACAATAGTGTTTCCGAGCTGGTGAGGTGTAATTCCTAATAGGGTCTAACACTATTAGCAATAATGTCATTATTTCTGTACTCGTCCTTATCTATGTATATAAAGGATGAAAAGGAGGAGAAGAGAAATAATGTCATTATCACTGACAGTATCTGGTCCCTAAAAGAATTTTAAAAAGCTATGTATCGACAAATAAACTTTCGATCTCACCATTAATATCAGAAATGGAGCGTTGTAATACAATGCCGTCGTGATAGTCCTCGATGCGGACGGTAATCGGCAGCTGCCATGTTGTCACTCCTTCCATTGTGCATCCTGGAATCCATAAATATAAAGGTTAACTTAGAATATAATAATCATAAGTAGCCTTAGTAGCTTTTGGAGCCTAAGGGGTCGCGCACTGTACGGTTTAAGAGGAATTTCCTCACACGAACGCTGCGGCTGTGGAATGAACTCCCTGCCGAGGTTTTCCCAGCGGGCTGCAGTAAGAGGTTTTTCGGGTAAAAAGGAGTGTTTAGGTTCTTAAAGGGCCTACCCTGCCTACAACGCGCATCCGAATCCTCTGGGGTTTCAGGCGTCCATAGGCTACGGTAATTGCTTACCATCAGGCCGTATGCTTGTTTGCCACCGTCGTGGTATTTAAAAAAAGTAGGTAGTTGTCAGATAAATATGGCTGTACCTAGTGTACCCGGATTCGAACAGGGCCACAATCTACAAGGCTAGTGACCGTTAAATTAGTATTGACGAAGCAATTTTAGAATTATGAACAGTCTTGCCTGTTTTGTTTAACAATAATTTTTGAATTAATTTGCAAAATTGGTGTACGAAAATTTAAACTTGTAATGGAATTGTATTTCGTATACGCATATGTATACGAAATACAATTCCATTACAACATACAGGTACATAACATATAGGTACATATACCTATATTAATTTCATCTGACCCATTTCGATTGCTTACTCTAATTAATTTAACGTGCAATTACATATTATTAATTAATTGTATATGAATTACTATTATAAGTACCTACTAGTATAACTATGTAAGTCTACATAGCGTAGGTACGGCCAACAAGATAGGCTACAGTTTACTCTGTTTATGATTAAAGGTGACTAAGGCATAAGTTATGTCAAAATGTCAAGTTTGTTAGAGAGCGTAGTTTACTAATGACCCCGGAAGGGGCGGAAGGCAAATGGCATGGCTCCAGATAAGTTGAAGAGATGTTTACAAAAACAACATAACTACATTGGGCATGATTTTACTTTACAGGAGATCGATAAAACTAAATTTCTCTTTAAATAATAATGATTAAAGCTTCATTTTCAGGGACAATAAAGATAAATACATGGCCAGAAACTTGTTTTAAGGCTCTTTATTTTTCGAAAATGATATGAAATAAACTTTGTCACTTATGCTATTTTGTAAAATTTGGTTGTTGTTCTTGTGCAATAAAAAACATTTTTTCCGTTTATTTTTATAGAAAGTTTTCGCTACTTACATCTACTAAATTTATCTTTAATGTTAATTTGTAATTTATTTTATCATAATTCTTAATTACGCTGTATTTATCGTCACTTTTTAAGGATATAGTACTATGCAGGAAATTTTAATGGTAATATTTCGACACACGGAATAGTTTGTGGACTAACATTTCTTCGTCTTTTGAAGCCCTTTTACAGTAGAACATGATGACATCAAAACACAAATCCGCCAAAAATTTAGTTTTGTTGTTTTTGTAAACATACCTTCAGTTCGTCAGAGGCAAAAATACTAGGAAGGTTTTTTTGTGAAAATACTGAAAATATCACACAACTTTCTCAGAGAGTTTTTACCAGACTGTCCATTTCTTTGACACGCGCTATTATACACGCGATTCATTAGACTAGTCTTGAATGTGGAAGTGACAGCATATTAAGAAAAAAACATACAGTGTGAAAAATTTAATCGTTTTCGGAGTCATAAGAAGTCGGTTTTACGACTAGTTTATTTTGTTGGTAAACGTGTACCCAGACATAAATACCTTTTCGCAATGAATTACAAGGAGACTGAGACTATCTTTAAACTTTGTTCAAAAAAGTTACAGACGAATATTTTATTTGAAATTAATTAATTAACTTACGTGGCATTGTCACAAAACAGTATGTACAATTTTTTAGTTAAGTTACTCAAAAAAATTACATGTTTACGACATATCGCTATCTCGGGGCGGCCATGGTACCCAAAAATATCTGAACATGCACTTCTGATGGCGGTACAGTCGCCATGACAAAAACAAAAATAAGCTTACCTTTGCTGCTGTAAATAGATGCCAAAAGGCACCAGATGAATACATAATTCATCCTGAATCCCATTTTGTTAGTATTACCATTATTTGGAAACCACCATTAATATGCGCACACACAACATGCCACGTAGGTAATGTATTTTCTTTATTTTCAAATGCGATTACGCATCGTTTTCGTAGGCACAAATAAATAACAAGAGTATAATTTATTGCACAATATAAGTAATAACACGAATGGACTGGTTGAATACGTCAACGTGTATAAAAATGTACATGAAACTAACTCCGTGTAAGATAATCTTTGTTATCAATCGATTGATATCACTTAAGAGGAAATTGAGCGATAATGAAGTGATAACATTGGAAATGCGACAATTGTGATAATCAAGTACTTATTTGTTTTTGAATGATAGGCGATGTAATCACTCACTATTAGTAGATAATGTTATTACATTTAATGATTTTTAGTGTGAATATTATAAAAAACATAAGGTACGGATATTAATTCAATATAATTACTTTTTAGGTGGGGTATATAGGGTAATTCTGCTAGTTTTCGTCCACTCTTGTCAGTTTTCCATCAATACTTATAAATATGTTTATCCAAAAATAAAAGCTTTAAATTAAGAATCTACTAAAGAATAAACTATAAATATAAAATTTGTCAACCTTAAAAAGTTTTTCCCATTTATTTGCAGCAGTTTAATCAAGTGGACGGTAAACTGGACCTGGACGGGAAACTAGCACAATCACCCTACCGAATTAAGTAAAATACTTAAGATTGAAACATACAAGAGAAGAACAATTTATAAACGTATTTATTTAAGATGTATGTCCAACAATAAAATATGTCCAACAATAAAATTAATAGACATTTAAGGAAACTTGACAAATACTGTATTTACTTACATAAAAAGATATTATACTCATAGTTAAAACATATATTATCATTCTTCTTCTTATTTCTAACGGTACGCATAAAGAGACACAAAGTGATTTTACAAGAGTCTTCAATCCTGAATTTATTTACACGAAAAATGTCTTATAATGAACTTAACTGAAAAAGATTTTTTTCAAAAATGTCCGGCAAGGTTGACTTTTTCGGTTAAAAACTAGGCGGCGAAGTGCCTAGTTTATAGTGAAATAAAAAATAAAAAGTTACAGAAATTGCAGTCTCTATTTCGCGACATAAATGTTGCATACAAATTCCATTTTTGTCGAGGCAAAAACTTTTAAAAAAATTCAGCAGCCATACAAAAATAAAGGCAAAGGTACTAAACAGCCGAAAAACAACATTGGTATTTGTTATTTATATTATAATGTTGATACCGCGACTTTTTAGTTATCTCAAATAGCTTGCAGTAAATTCAGAAGAAAAATACACTTTTAACTTTTTAATATTATTAAAAATATATAAAGGCGGCAAAGCTGAGCGTGTACCGCGAACATAGAAAATTGTAATTTCGACTATATCTGCCTCTCTCACTCAAAATGAGAAGCGATGCAGATGGAGATATAGGATTGGAATCGAAATTCGATGTTCGCGGTAGCGGTCATTCTTTTAACCTAGAGGTTATCCTGAAATACATTATTTGTGTCAATATTGTTTGTTGTTCATCAATGTTGGCTGTTTTGCATTATTTTTGAAAAAAGTACTATATTCGACTCGGCGCGAAGGGCCATTGCTGGTTTCCTATTAAATTAAAGTCGTCCGTTTAAAACATAGGTAATACTCAGCCATCAATGTGCTAATTCGCCTCCTCAACAATAATGTACTATTTTGACGTTATTCGATGATATCACTGTGTCATAAAAGGTTGGAATTTAGAAGTCAATTAGCTTTGTTATTACTGATATGATTTTGATTGATATTTGCATGAATACCGCTTGATATGAAACTATCGGGGTTTAATCTAAAAGCAGTTTCGGCTGATAATGGAAAAGACGGCATTCGTTAATCTGAGGTTATTTTAAGGGGAAATACCGTCAATGTACCGAGAAAGAGCGCAAAATCTATAAAATAAAATGCAAAATAAATTAGTCTAAGCCAAAAGAAAATTCATAAGCTGCAAAGGCCCGAATAAACTTAAAAAGTGAACGAAAGTGACGTGGCTATATCGCTAGTATTAAATATGATAAGTGGCAAGGCCATGGCTTAAACGGCCGGTATAATTTTAAACAAAAAAAAACCCGACTTCACTTAGCCTTCACCTTCTAAGAGCAAAAGCCCGAGCTACTGTAAAAATACTCAATTCACTATTGGTCTGCCTATAATAATTGAAGAGTTTCCTGGTTCTTTTCATTCACTTCGCTTATGGGATCCTGGACAAATCGCATTCAAATAGCCACACCTATAGTGATTTAATATTTTTTCACCATTCCACCTAGGAAACGCGCTCCTTAAAAGTAATGGGAAAAACGCATTTTTTCATATATTTTTTTAGACTTGTTTTTTTACGTTATCTGGCAGGATGGACTTTAAATTAAAATTTTTGAATCTTTCGCTGGGTTGGGTTTCAATAAAAGCACGAGAGGTTAAATATCAACTTTGCCCCCTTGTATACTAAATAACATACAGGTAGCTCGGGCATTTCCTTTCGGAATGGTGCAGGGAGTCTAAGCGAAGTCGGTTTCTTTTTTGTTTAAAATTATACATTATTTATTATTTATTTTTTATTTTGTCCATGAAATTGGTATTTATCACAAAAATTGCGTAATTCAATGTCAACTTGTGCCTTAATTGTAATATTAGATACTGCCAAATGTGTAACTTGTTAAAAGACTAGGCTTTTTAGTAATATTCTAGTGTTAGGTAGGGCTTATTTTTACGAATAAACGTCTAATATTATACGTCTATTCTTAAAACAAAAAAGCAGGCAAAAAGGAAGGCGCAGCGTGGGTAGACCCTCCACAAGGTGGACTGATGACCTGGTAAAGGTCGCGGGAGTCCGCTGGACGCGGGTGGCGCAGGACCGGTCATTGTGGCACTCTTTGGGGGAGGCCTATGTTCAGCAGTGGACGTCTTTCGGCTGATATGATGATGATGACGATGATGATTCTTAAAACATTCGCCGTACAATTACCTACCCTTTTCTAAATAAGAAGTGTCCAAAATTGTCCGTAGGAACCGTAATGAATTTGGAAAGCGTAAGCCGCATATCCGCGATAAATATAATCTTCTTACAAAATGGACACGATTTCAAAAATCAGTATGTATGGTATATAGGGACCAGAACGTGTATCATGGTTGTCATTGTATCGCTTTTCACGTCATGCGTCACTTTCCCAGTTACATACTTGTTAGAACGTGACAGCTATGGTGACAGGCGATAAAATCCAACCATGTTAGGCTACCAGAATATATAATCTGTAACGTGACTATCAATATTGCAGTGGCAACACGGTGCTTAATGTCATAGTAAATGAATGGATACGTCACTATCGGTCAGTCACCGTTGACAGTTGACACTTCGGAACGAGGCGTCTGTGTGTAAGGCCGGTAATGCTTTTGATTATTAGGTAAACAGCTGAATATTTATTGAATAAACCTTTAATTGATAACGTATATTACAAAACTAGCCTTTAACTTTGAGATACCGTAACATCTCAGAAGTAGGGATCGTTGCGAAAAAACAAACTTTTCGTACCACGCCATTAGCTCGACTTTTATTGAATTCAAATCTTAAAGAAAATGATTTGTTATACAAAAATATAAGCGAAAATAGAAAGAACTAAGATATCTAGTCATACGAGGTAGCGTATATTTCAAAAATATCTCATTATTGAACCGATCCACATGGATTTTAAAATTCGTTTTCGGCCAACATATTTTGTTTCTTGTACCTATAAATCGGTAAGTAGGTAATTACAAAAATATAGGTGAAAAGTTAAATAACAGGACAAATTACATGAACTGAGTGCTTCTTATTCATAAAAATAAAAGATGATTGAATAAATAAACATGGATTTAATAATATGTTTTTTAAATTCTTCATATTTCGTTGAAATATAAAAATACATGTAGTAATAGAAATAATAAATGTTTCTAAGAACATACTGTAAGTTTAATGACGGAAATAACAACACATGGAGTGGATGAATATGGATTTATAACAATACATTATGTACGAGCGTACATAAGAAGTGAAACGAAATACGCAGTCGCATAAGTTCATTGGTTAAATGCGTATGAAGTGTCGGCAAGATGAAAGTAGTAGGTAATTATAATATTACCGGTAAGTCCGCTAATCCGAAGCAATGTAAGGTGTAAGTAATTATGATAGCCGTTGATGCCCTACAGTGACAAAAGGGTTTTGATACAGGTATGTTGAATTGCCATACAACATACAACTATACTATACCACAGATTTGAGTTATATAAATATATACGCATCTATAACTAACACATAATGGATGCCATTTGAATTTGATCATGAGTTTTGTGGTTGGTTTGCACATTTTGGTATGATCTGAATGTTCCTGCATGTGTTTTAGATGTACTGTACCTAACAAATTGGTAAGGTAGCATAAAACATGTACATTGAAATATTTGTGCTAATAATAATACCTATAAATGTTGGCTTGGTGTGTGGTGTGTTTGTATTTAAGTTCCAGATAAGAGATTACAACAAACCTGAGACAGCAGCATGGGGTAAGCCTGTAGTCACAACTAGGGAATGCTCCCGGTTTCGATTTTGTATGGCGAGAACCGGGAATTCCCGGTTCCGGTACTGAATTTGTATAGAAAACGAGTACCGGGAGCAAACTCTAGTCACAACGCTGCCGTGCAGTGATGTATTTATTCATGACGTTTTATGCTGTGATGCCTTTAGTCTTGGGATCACGTCGCCTTCGAGCGGTGATGTTATGCTGATTGGTGACGACGCCTACGAGCGGTAATGTTTTGGTCACGGCACCTACGGGTGGTAATGTCTGGTCACAGTGTTTGGAACCGGGCATGATTGGTGTACGAACTCACCGCCCAGGAGTGGCTTCAAACATTGCAGATATTGAGTCGGGCAGGATTGGCGTATGAACTCGCCGCCCAGGAGTGGCTCAAATCTCATTTGATGACTCTTTGACTGAGAAGTGAATTAGTGTCTACCTACTAAGGGACAGTATTTGGAACCGGGCATGATTGGTGTACGAACTCACCGCCCAGGAGTGGCTTCAAACATTGCAGACATTGAGTCGGGCAGGATTGGCGTATGAACTCGTCGCCCAGGAGTGGCTCAAATCTCATTTAATGACTCTTTGATTGAGAAATAAATAGGTAGACACTTAGCGACAGTGTTTGGAACCGGGCATGATTGGTGTACGAACTCACCGCCCAGGAGTGGCTTCAAACATTGCAGATATTGAGTCGGGCAGGATTGGCGTATGAACTCGTCGCCCAGGAGTGGCTCAAATATCATTTGATGATTTTTTGATTGAAAAGTAAACAGGTAGACACTTAGGGAGAGTGTTTGGAACCGGGCATGATTGGTGTACGAACTCACCGCCCAGGAGTGGCTTCAAACATTGCAGGCACATGACAGTATGGCAGTTGGAGAGAATAACTCTCATACTTCATGTCAATAATCACAATTATTTTATTATACTTAGTTGTGTATTTGATAGATAAGTGTACGACTCGAAATTAACTAGTATTATGATTGTAACGGACTTGGATAAATAGACTAAGGCTTAGAACGAAGAGACTCGTTCCTAAAGGATGGCCGACTGTAACGTGACTATCAATATTGCAGTGGCAACACGGTGCTTAATGTCATAGTAAATGAATGGATACGTCACTATCGGTCAGTCACCGTTGACAGTTGACACTTCGGAACGAGGCGTCTGTGTGTAAGGTCGGTAATGCTTTTGATTATTAGGTAAACAGCTGAATATTTATTGAATAAACCTTTAATTGATAACGTATATTACAAAACTAGCCTTTAACTTTGAGATACCGTAACAAATCCGCTGCCCGACAACTTAAAAATAGATGAAATGTCTGACACTGTATTCACAAATAAGTTCAAGAAGTATTTGATAGACAAAACTCTTTAGTCTGTAGATGAATTTATAAATCGATTAGATTAACCCTTTTTTTGGAAGCCTATAAAGTGTCCCACTGCTGGGCAAAGGCCTCCCCCCCTGGAATTACAAATCTCTCGATTTACAGTAATTTCTGGTCCGTTGTTCAGAAATGCGTCTAGGTCATCCCGCCATCTGCTCCTGGGTCGGCCACCCCACCGTTTCCGTTGTGGCATCCACTCCATGGTTAGTTTATATTAACCCTTATTTGACTTTATAGCGAACCATACATAATCTAATAAAATTTAATACCTAATATCTACCGCCTCTACCGGACATAATTATTGTTCTTATTTCGGACATACAACATTTATTACATATGTCTATAAGAAATATTGATGATTCGTGTGTGTGTTGTATAGTTTTAAATTATAATTTATGTATGTGTACAAAACATTTTGTGGCATCCACTCGTTCGGGCATTGTAATCTTTTAATATGTGGGTAAGTCGTTGCGGAGCAAATTCGGAGGTAGATTCAACACCTCCGACTGTCAAAAACTCTCGGCTCGGGCGCGGCCTGCAACGCATGTGCTCTGTGCGTTATTTATTATTTCCAAAATTCGGTATTTCGGTGTTTTCTGCGAACTATCTGTTTATAAGACGCGTGTGTTGACCTTTCAAGGCCCTGGAAGTGCTAGCTAGCTGAAGAAGGACCCGGATCTTCAAAGTCATCGGAGTGTGCTCAAAGGTTAGTGACTATCCCATATTGTTTGATTGCAATGCCTGTCCAAAAGTTTTAATACGCTAGGGAACCTAGGACCAGCTGAGTTATTACGTGAACACACTCCATGGCTAGTTTATATTAACCCTTATATGCCTTAATAGCGAACCATATATAATCTAATACAATTTATTACCTAATATCTACCGCCTCTACCGGACATAATTATTTTTTTTATTTCGGACATACAACATTTATTACATATCTATAAGAAATATTGATGATTCGTGTGTGTTATATAGTTTTAAATTATAATTTCTGTATGTGTAAAAAACTGTAAATGACGTGTAACTTATGTTATCAATAAATAATTGTATTATATTGTATTGAATAAAGATTACCGATACATTACTAATGCGGACAAATAGTGTTGACACAAAATCCTTTTGGCCTCGAAACAAACAAGGCCATTTAGTTTATCGCCTGCAACCGGCCTGTATTTCACAGCTACAGTGCTAAATAAAATAACATATAAGGTAGTCCTAAGCCGTCTCAGAAAAACGTAGAGGTCGTTTCAATGCCAAGGATCAACAGTGGTGACGTCGTGATTTTGCTCCATGCTTTCTTGTGGTTTCCTATTTACTGACACGTTTAGAGAGAGAAGTTGTTGTATGGGTAACCGAGGGGATAGGTTAACCATGCTAGCCCATTGACCCGAACACAGCTCGGGAAACTTGAGTTTCCGTAGAAAATGGCCCTCCAAGTACCAGGGCGACACGCATGTTGGAGAGTAGTCCCATATTTTCATCTCGTTTAGCCGCACCCATCTGTAACGTAGTTAACGGAGTTTGACAAATGTTCGTGTTCATAATTCGTTATATTCTTAATCGTGGGTTTCAGCAAAAGAAGCTGACTGAATACCTACAGCAAATATGATTAATCATTCCTAATTGCGCACAATTTATTATTTTTATCTAAACGATTAGCTAAACAGCCATTATTAATTAAGAAAATCGAGTGTATTATTGTATATTTGGACAATTTATTTGGACAATTTTATTATTTGCACAATAAACCAATTAATGAAATTAATTTAAAACTTAATGAAATGGTATCAGTAATGAATAAATAAATGTTATGGGACAATCTCACACAAATCAACCTTGTCCCACAGTAAGTTCAATAAGGCTTGTGTTGTGAGTACTAGCCGTAGGGCTCCCGGTCGTATCCGGGTCTCGTGTACCCGTTTCGAATACCCGTTTCTGAATAACACGCTACACGGTTTTCTGGCCCGTTTCGCACGTGCAATTAAGAAACGTGTAGTTAAGATCCGTTTTTACGGGTAAACGGGTAGCCGGAGAAGCGTTTCTTAAATACACGCGGATCTGGAAACGTCCTTGACGAGTACGGGTCCGAGTGCTGGAGGTACGAAACGTGTAGTGCTCAAACTGCTTTCTATTTCTTTCGAGATCCCTTCGCAAGCATTGACGAACACCTAGGGGTTCTAGTACCTCAGTTTGAGAAATCCTACTTCAGTTGAAAAAAAACCGGTCAAGTTCGAGTCGGACTTGCGCACGAAGGGTTCCGTACCATTCCCAAGTAACACATCAAAGCAGTATAACAGCCGTCTTACAGCATATCTGTATGCTTTTAGCATTTTGAGTTCGTTTTATAGTAGCATTATAAACTTTTATAGTGCTGATATAGGTCTTAAATGGGCACAAATTACCCAGCTTGAGATCCTATACAGGTCATTTAATAGCATTACTGGCGCATTATGTCTGCGCTATTAGCATTATCGTTGTCATGGAAAGTGCCAATCGCATTAAAGAAGCATGAGTAAGCTTTATTAAGTTGCCAACCGCATTAAAAAAGCATTAATACGGCCAAAAAACTTGCTAATCGCAGTAAAGAAGCATTAGTATTCTCGATTAACTTGCCAATCGCAATACAAAAGCATTATACTAGCATAAGAGTGTAGTAAAATAAACCTTACGTCAATGCAAAACCGTCTCTAATACCGACGGAACAAATGTTATAATACAATGAACGTTGTGATTTAACTACTTTTACTTTGTCTCGCAATATAAAATGGACGAAGACGGTACAAAAAACTGAATGAGTGACACGTCATATTTATTTGCATCGTAACAAAATTTATAAAAGTTTTTGACTCTTTTACGTTATTATATTCTTCAAATATTACTGCGCAATGTAGTTTACTGTGAATGTGTATATAAGTTTCATTGAAAATTTTCACGCGCCTTTGATTTATTGTGGTTTTGCTATAAAATATTATAAAAAGATATGCGTCAAATAAACAAAACAATTGTGTAATCCTCGTATAGAACGAGTTTTGCATTATTAACATAATAGTGTTGGTTGAGCAGTCTTAAATTAAGTTATTTCATTATTATATAGGTATTTTCCTTGTATAAATAGGTCCGCATGATTTTATTTTTAGGTTATAAATTATTTACAAAATGGCGTTGGTCTATATAGACGGAGAGCTAGCCACATCAGATATGACAGATGATAATAATAAGAGCAACCAAACCCCTCTAGTCAGTTTGGTATACTATGCTTATTTCTAGATCTGGACATCTGGCAGCTTTAAAGTGGTGGAGGTCAAAGAATGCAAACCATTTCAAGAAAACAAATCCTAGAGATCTCAGTTTTATGCAATATTATGAGAAACTATACAAATACTATACAATATTAAGAGAAATTATACAAAATTATATGTTGGGGGAAAGTAGTGACAAACAATGTACCTATAATATAGTTCATAGTTTGTTGCCTACTGTTTTTGTTTCCGTAATAATACACAATATTTTTTGGTCTAACGTTTTTTATCGATTTTTGACCAGTTTTGAGTCGATATTCCAACATATTCACTACAGATAAGGCAAGCGACTATCGGTTCTTGAACCTTTTATCTCCATTCTGTAGAGCCGGATCTTGAAATAAATGGGCCGTCATTTTTTTATGACATTTTTAAAATATGGTCTAAAAAAACACTTTTATCGATATTCGAATGGTGTAAAGAATCTTACATATACGTAATCTACATATTAGGGTTCCTCTTTGATTTCTCTAAAAACTGTAGAGAGATTTTAATTTTTAACTAGTTAACACAAAATGTATGACCATAAAACCACTTTTTTAGCCTAAACCGGTTCGACTTTGATGTCAAATATCTCGAAGACAATGAATATTGAAGTAAATATAGGATACTATATTTACTTGTTTAAAGCCGTTACTGATAATATGATAAGCTATATAAATCATTAGAAAACTAAGGGAATCAGATCTAAGGTCGTTGGCACCAGGAAGCCCCTTAAAATATAGGCCCTGTCCTTTATAACTGAGACAACTTCGGCAGTTTTTACCTACTTTGGTATTACTATTTTCCAATTAAAACATTTTGCTAGTCTGTCACTGTGACCTCCACCCATTAAAAACTGCCAGATGCCAGGATCTAGCAATGAGAATAGTATAGCAATCTAACCAGACGGGTTTTGTTGCTCTCATTATTGTGTCATATCTGACGTGGCTAGCTCTTAGTCCAATAGCAGCTCAATGACCCTTAAAAAAAGGTTATTAATGCCTACAGCATTACACGTGAATAATTATGCTATTAAACAACATTAAGCATTACATACTACTTAAAATTGCTATTGTAGACCCTAAGGCACTAAAACAGCTAAAAGCTGTATAGGGGCTCTTCATAAATTACGTCATCAATTTTTGATGATTTTTTACCCCCCCCCCCCCCCTAAAATAATCCAACCCTCTCCTGCCCAATAAAGTGACGTCATTTAAAAAAAAATGCGTTTGTAGCTTAAATGTAAAATAAAAAACTTTTACTAGATAATATTTTATAGCATTAAAAGTTTATAGAAACACGAATTTCATTTCTTTTTTTACACATAAAAGCACTTTTTAAAGATGCGAGAGATGATGTGATCTTCGGAATGACGCCCCCCCCCCTCCTACGTCATGCTACCATCATCTGATGTCCAGACCCCCCGCCCCCCCCAATTTGAAATGACGTAATTTATGAACAGCCCCTTATAGTGAATTACTTGGCTTTATAATGGTTTATATTATTGCTATTATACAGCATTAGGAATATATTACCTACTTATAAATGCTATTGTACACCCTAAGGTATTAAAAATAGCTAAAAGCTGTATAGCGAATTTACGTAGCATTATAAGGGTTAATATTCATGCTCTTAAACAGCATTAAGCATTTATTTATGCTATTGTAGAACCTAAGGCACTAAACCACACCGAAGCATTAGTGTAGCAAACCAAAACGCAACTGTACGGCATTCAGCTGTACAGTTGCATTTTGGTTCGCTGCACTAAAACTAAAGGCTTTAAAAAAGCATTTACATATGCCATTATACAACCGTTATACAGCTTAAAGCATTATATAATGCTATTGTAGAACCTAAAGCACTTAAGTGCTTTTAAACAGCTGAAATCTGTACAGTTGCATTGTGGTTTGCTGCACTAAAGCTAAATGCTTTACAAAAGCATTTAGATATGCCATTATACAACCGTTATACAGCTCAAAGCATCATATAATGCGACAAGTTGCTCGGTGAACGTATATAAGAGTTTATACGGTCCTTAAGTTCGAAATAAGTTAACTATTCATATGTTATAATGCTTCCTGTGTTACTTGGGTTATCTATAAAAATGGCGACAAAATCATATCTGTTGTATGGGAGCCCCTTAAATATTTATTTTATTTTGTTTTTTAGTATTTGTTGTTCTAGCGGCAACAGCAATACATCATTCTTACTAACACGGTACATGAGATACAGCCTGGTGACAGACGGACGGACAGACGGACAGCGGAGTCTTAGTGATAGGGTCCCGTTTTTACCCTTTGGGTACGGAACCCTAAGAAAAGATACTTACGCTGATATATAAAGTGTATGACAGTCGCAATGCCACGGGTTGCCCGAGAGTTTGACAATCGCCAGTTTTGGCATATAGTCCAGCGTGCGCGACGGCAGAGACGGAAACATGTTGCCATCCAGATATCTAAACAATTTTTACCTGAGATTAGAATCGTACGTGTGTTGGCTACCCTACTAAGGTCGGTGTCAATAGAAAAGTAAAATAATGTAAACAAACACATTATTTTGCCAAAAACGGGACTTAATCAGTAACACATTCACCTTCATTGCTTCGCAATCACGCACTTTTAAAGAAAAATCATGTTTTCATTGTCAATTACACATAAACTTGTTGATTACAATCGTTTTTAGTAAAAATATCCGTAAATTGTTTATATTTTAGTAGAAACGGATTTCTTTAACAACATTTGGTCATGTGTCAAATGCTCTTTTTGCCTAGAAATTCAGCCATTTTGTTTTACCTTATCTAACTTTTCTATCGGCACTGACCTGAGTAAAAAGTTCTTAAACTGAGACCAGAGAGTATCTATTTAATAGAAGCACACAGCCTAAGAACTTTTTGAGGATCCAAGTCTGAAACGCCATCAGCTGAACGGGAGCAAACCAAAGTTACCGCATAATGTAAAGGAATTGTAGTAACGCTACTCGTTACTAGATGCCTTTACATTAACGGCCTCCTAGCCTAGTCGGTAGTGACCTTGCCTATGAAGCAAGAGGTCCTGGGTTCGAATCCTGGTCAGGGCATTTATTTGTGTGTTTATCACGGATATTTGTTACTGAGTTATGGATGTTTTCTATGTATTTAAGTATTTATCTATATCTATCTATTATATATATCGTCGCCTAGCACCCAAAACACAAACCTTTTTGAGCTTACTGTGGGACTGGGTTGATTTGTGTAAGATTATCCGATAATATCTTTTAAATTTATTTATTTATTTGCTCTCGTTCAGGTGGTACTATATCTGTAGATACTGCTTAGTCTGTAGACTTGGAGGCTCGAAAAGATCCTAGACTGTGCGCCTCTATAAAAAAGATACTCTCTGCTGAGGTAAAATAAATGCAAAATAACGACTTAAAATTGTGTGCATGCCAGGAAAGGCAGGAAAACCTCAATAAACTCAGTCGAAAGGTTGAATGATCTTATAAAATACGAATTGAAAAGCAATAAAGATATTTGTGTTATTTTGCATATATTTACACAATATTTGTTGCAGCAATTTAGTACCTTTTCAAGTTTATTCAGAAATGCTTGTACTTTTTTAATATATTGGGCCCATAAACAGACTTTATATTCCAAGAGTAATTTTTATGACATATTAAATGCTGCCCTCCTTATGAAGAGTGCAGTAACTCGTATTTTTGTCAAAATTGAGTTAGATACGCATATCTGGAATCAGGAAGAGGAGCTCTACAATTTCTTCTTTGACATGAAATATAAAAGTTGTCAGGAACCTGACTTTTCATTAACGATAACTGCAGTAACTCAGAATTCCGAATACAGTTTCCAAAGCATAAGTGCAGTAAGTTTAGATACTGCAAGAGTTTTTGGAATAGTTTTGTTAAAGTTCAATATTTTTTAGTTAAAAGTGCAGTATATATAGTTACTGCACTTAACAGTAGGATCCACCTTTGACATTATTGAGCACACTATTCAAAAGTGCAGTAAGTATAGTTACTGCACTTATGATTGTGAGAAACGTTATTTAATATTATTGCTTATTAGTCATTACTGCAGTAAAGGCATTTGCTGCGGTTATGCTTGGAAAATATAATTTCAGCTTTGGTAACATTCTTAATTATATGTGCAGTATGTCAAAGTTACTGCGCTTTTAACTAGGAGAAAGCATCTTTTTTGCATTGCAATTTCAACTTGGTGGCGGAGAGGGTGCGTGCGGCGGGTACGGTATAATGGAATTTTTTTTAATGTCGGAATCTTACTAAGGAATTCTACCGACAATACCGACATCATAATAGTAATAACTCCCCGAGTCAGTGCGACGTAAACGTTGAAGCCGGGACCACGAATGTTTGGTCTGGATCTTTAAGCGGTAAGTTTGTGTACAATTTTATTATGAAATTAAATACATGTCTCTATGTTCTAGTATTACCTTTTGTTAGAATTACTTACCACCTTAGCTAGATTGATAAAAAAAGAAGGTAAAAGAAACACATTAATCTTGAATTACTTAAGTAAATGTAACGATGTTTACAATTTTTTTGCAAACAATGAAAAGATACAGGTGTGCAAAACCTTCTTCTTGACGACGCTTGGTTATCATGCAAAAAATGACAGAAGAATACATTTAGCATTGCATAAAGAAGTCGACAATCAAAAATATAAACGTGGAAGCTACACACGCAAGAACGTGATTGATCGAAATGTTATAATGGAACCATTGATTTATATACTTATACAAAAAGGGAGAAGGGTAAGACGTTAGCGAGCTATGTAGTCGAGATTAGCAATAAAAATGAACTCTTATTCATATTCATACTCACTGGCGAGCAGCACCGTGTGTAATATTACACGAACCATTTGAAGCCACTTTTTACCCCCTCATAACTCAAAAACTATTTCACATAAACATGTCAAATTTGGCCAATATATTGAAACTTGCGAGATACGTATGTTCTCCAAATTTTATAAACACACCTCAAACGGTTATTTAGATACATATTAACGTCCAAAAATCGACAATTTTATCACGTATTGACCAAAACTCTAACCCTGTTCCAGATGACCTAGAAAGTTCAAATTTGGCATCCAGACAGGTACATAGGCTGCTATTTATATATCCGGAAACCGGGATTACAATCTTCTTAAATAGCATATTTGACGTCCATGGTAAAATTTGAACTTTTTTAAGTACCTACTGGCCGGTATATTTTTTCTTTCTTATTAACGCTCCTGTTTTGTTTTTGACGGGTTTTAAATGTCATCTCGCAGCAAGAATGGAACTCACTCGTGAAAATATTCGTGCTATGATTTATTATGATTTTCGGCGTGGTTTAACGCAACAACAGTGCATAGATCAACTAACTTCAACTTTTGGTGATGAAGCCCCATCTAAAACTACTGTGTATCACTGGTTTAGTGAGTTCAATCGTGGACGTAGTATGCTTACGGACGAAGTTAAGGCAGGTCGCCCGAAATCGGTCGTTGTACAACAAAATATCGAGGCTGTGCGAAAACTTATAATGGACGTCCGACATGTTACGTACTGAGAGATAGAGGCGACTCTGGGTATTTCTATGACCAGCATTAATAGCATATTACATAATTATTTGGCTGTAAAAAAAATTTGTTCGCGTTGGATACCCCACAACTTAACAAAAGAGCAAAAAGATGCTCGCGTCGAATGGTGCAATAAAATGTTAAAAAAATATAACCGTGGTGACTCAAAAGCCGTTTATAACATCTATACAGGTGACGAATCCTGGATCTATGCATACGATCCCGAAACAAAGCAACAATCAACGGTATGGGTGTTTCAAAATGAGCCGAACCCTACGAAAGTTACTCGTGCAAAAAGTACATTGAAACAAATGGTGGCCTGCTTCTTCGGTATTAATGGCCATGTAGCTACAGTGCCACTAGAAAACCGTAGAACGGTTAATTCAGAGTGGTACACGACCATTTGCTTACCGGAAGTATTTGAACAAATTCGTAAAACTAACCAGCGACGAAGAATCATTCTTCATCATGACAATGCCAGCTGTCATACGTCACGCGAAACAACTCTATTTTTGGAGGGTCAAAATGTGGAATTAACGGGTCATCCGCCGTACAGCCCTGACTTGGCACCCAACGATTTTTATTTATTTCCAAATATAAAGAATAAATTACGCGGTCAACGATTTTCGACCGCTGAAGATGCTGTCGACGCATTCAAACAACACGTTATGGAGGTACCTCAGGCGGAGTGGCAGAAGTGCTTTAAAAATTGGTTCACGCGAATGCAAAAGTGCATAGATCATCAAGGGGAATACTTTGAAAAACAATAAAACCATTTTCAGCCGTGTACGTTTGTTTGTTTTTTTGTTTCCGGATATATAAGTAGCAACCCTCGTAGTAGGGTGAATACAAAGAAATAAATCAGAAACTAGTAAACTTTTATCATTTTATTATATTTTTTCAATTAATTGATTCTATTAGGAACACTTACTTATAGTGTCTGTAATGTAAGAATTAGTAATAAAATTGATGACAGCTTTTCTTTATGTGGATTTTAAGGTCGTCACGTGAATATATAACGATTCGAGTAGAATTGGTATTCTACCCTTACTTTTTTTTTTATTTAAACGTATATCAGTTTTATTTAGTACTTATTATATGAGTACTTATAAGTTATAACTAAAAGTATAGTCGACTTTCGTATTTATTACGTTATTAACTGGGATTTAGTTTTAATTATTGTTTCAATATTTAGCGCACATCAATAGTGCAATATATTAATTACTTATAAATGGGCAATTCACTTGAACATTTCAAAGGTACAAGAAAATATAGAAAAGAACACAAAAAAGACAATTATACCCCGTAAACGTAGGAAAATACAGTAGATTAACAAAAACCATTTGGTATTAATTTTATTACGAATAACAACCTACTAATACATTTTGTACGAAAAGTAATGATATCCCATCAAAAACATAAATGTGTAATGAGAGCCAAGTTCAATATACATATTATATATGCCTTGGTTGTTGACTTCAACGACAAAAGAACTGAGATCTAAATGGGTGCCAAGTTCAATGGTCAGTCCTGAAATTTGTTTATAACAACATAAAAAATTATAACAACTCAAAATATAATTTCTTCTTAAAACTTACGATAATAAATTGAAGACTAATGATTGACTTAGCTAGTTCTCATATACGAATTATATTATAGCCTTCGTTAAGTTCTTAAGCTGTAAGTTCTTATTTAATTCTTCCTAAAATTTGGCTTGTTGGTAGAAACTTACCAAGGAAAATAGGACTTATCCATGACTGTTTTAGTAGATACTTAATAATATGAGAACTAGACAAGTCAAACCTTAGGCTTCAATATATTATCCTAAGTTTTAAGAAGAAATTATATTTTGAGTTGTTATAATTTTTTACGTTTTTATAAACAAATTTCAGGACTGACCATTGAACTTGGCACCCATTTAGATCTCACTTGTTTTGTCGTTGAAGTCAACAACCAAGGCATATATAATATGTATATTGAACTTGGCTCTCATTTCACATTTATGTTTTTAATGGGATTAAATAAATGAATGAATGAGTATGAGTATGAATATGAGTTTAATTTTATTGCTGATGTCGACTCCATAGCTCGCTTACGTCTTACCGTGCTATGAATACTCCGATGCCTAGTGATTATGATTAGTTTTTAATAAATATTGTTTTACGTTGTGCTAAGGAAAGTATTTGTTTTTGAAAAGTTTTATGTCATTGTTTCTTTTACTTTATTTTATTTGCATTCTTTATTAAAATATTATAGAGAAGTTTCGTTTTATTAAGAACATAAGTCAAAAAACATCATCTTTTCTACCACTGGAGTGAGTTAAATACTTAGTTACTACGTTTTTACTTTTTAGTTTTTTCGTTTTTAATGCGTTTTCGTAATTTTTTAATCACCTAAACAAGTTTATATGTTTTCAGTATTACATACACATTCTGTAAACAATAACGATCATTTTGATGTAAGATTTATGTCTGTCACTAAGATAGTCTATGAGATACACTAAAAAATAGAAACCAATATTTAAACCGCCTTTTTCTCGAAAAGTGGTTTGATCGAGATACTGCACTCTTCATAAGGAGGGCAGAATGGTTAACGTCCGTCAGTCTGCTTTATTTTAAATACTAAATCTTAGGCTTTATTTCCATTTATGAGTTTACGTGGGGACGAAGTTACTAGTTCGAATGAGATAGTGATATTAGTCTCTTATTTAATTCTGATCTACAACTACGTTAGTAGCGTAAGGAAAACCTACATTTGTATTTCTGGCCTTAAGCAAATCTCGACCCAGAAGTGCATTTTAAAAAGATTTTTAAATGAAAAATGAACTAGGGAAAATAGTACGTCGTTGGTAGGTATATACCAAAATTGTATGAATATTCCCATACAAAATTATCCATTTCATTACTAATCTAGATAACCAATCAAATTCATTACCTATTCGTGTTTTAAAAACATATACACAGTTTAAATTGTATTATAAAGAAATAAGCACTTGCACGACTATAAGATTAAAACATTAATGCTAAAAGCAGTGATCGACGTTTTATATGCATCTTGAGGTGAATGATCACTGCTTACTCTTCAATAAATAAAATTAAAGCTACACTTAAATACAAAAAAAATGATTTTGTCGGTATCGCGGGCTTAGTGGCGTATCCACATTACAATTTCTACGTGATATCCCGCGGTGTGGCATCCAACATTCCGATCACTGGCTAAAAGTTAAATGTAAATACTAGGTATTAATATATACTTACAAAGTAGTAAGATTCTTCAACATGGAGAAAGTTTTGAAGTGTATTTCGTAGAGCTTGTTCTCCGAGAGAATAAGAGAGCCCAGGCTGTCTAACCCGTGAAAGGTTGTGACATTTAAAAAACGCATTTTGTTTTTAGATAAATCGAGCTTTTCAAGTTTTGAGCAATTAGAAAATGTATAGTCTGGCAGAACTGTCAAAGAGTTGCTTTTCAAATCCAAATTTCTTAAATGCTTTAGATTTTCAAATTCAACGCCTGTCAGCTGAAAAAAAATTCACAAAGGATTATTAATTGTGCTAATAATTGTAAGAAATGGTATGTACAATTTAATTAAGTTTTCTTGTTCTTGTGTGTCTTTAACTTTGCTTACGGCTTTGTTTAACGGCCTCCTAGCCTAGTAGTACAGGAAAGATACGGTTGCGTCAAACATTAATTTATAATAGCCTGATTTTTTTATTATTCATTATTATGGAATATTTATAGATAATATAAGCAAAAATCCTACCAACTTATCACCCGGAAGTAGTTAAATAGGTAAAAAATAATATATAAAAAAATTGTATATTTTAATTTACAATAATATCAATTATTTTTATTTGTAAATATTACGATATTTAAGTCTTCTTTCTGTTTAAAGCGAAAAACAAGAAACCGTGTCCATGTAAAACCACATAAATAACAAAATGAACGGCGCGGGCGATCTATATCCTAATTCGTTAGAAACAAATAGTAATAATTGGTAGTTTGTTCTTACTTTTTAAATGACTTAGAAACGATACCTCCGATAAAATCCTACAAGAAAAACGCTTGTAATGTGTGTGTACATATTTGTGGCGCTTAGCGAATAACGATATTTTGTAGGATTTCATTGCGTAAATAATACTTGTATAATGATATATCCGTTACACTAAAAATATTAGCTATTATTAATTATTTCCAATTCCCCATACTAGCCGCCCGTAAAATGACTGTAGTATAGTTGGTAGTGACTCTGCCTATGAAGCAGGAGGTCCCGGGTTCGAATCCTGGTCAGGGCATTTATTTGTGTGTTTATCACGGATATTTGTTCCTGAGTTATGGATGTTTTCTATGTATTTAAGTATTTATCTATATCTATCTATTATATATATCGTCGCTTAGTACCCTCAACACAAGCCTTATTGAGCTTACTGTGGGACTAGGTTGATTTGTGTAAGATTGTCCCATAATATTTATTTATTTATTTACGAAACTCTGAATCGAAATTAGGTCGGAAATCTTGCAATTTTCTATTGTATATAGTTATAAACAACAAACTAAATAAACCGATTGTTGTTTTGGATTTTTAATATCACCAACATTATGATAAGCGGCAAATCGAAAAATCAACAATTAGGAATTATAAAATAATATAATCAGTAGAATATAAAAGAGAAAAAGTCTTACGATTTGTAAGTTGTTATCGGACAAATCCAAATAAATTAGACAGCTGAGCTTGCTAAACAACCGCTTCGGAATATTCTCAAGATTGTTCCTATCCAGCAACAATGTCTCTAAAGATGTTAAACTCTCAAAAGCATTCTCTGTTATATTGGCAATCCTGTTTTCTGATAATTTCAAAATTACTAACGTCTTTAGCAAAAAAGTGCCGTTTTGGATTTGTTGGATTTTATTATTACATAGATCTAAAATTTTTAGCGATTCCAATCCTATAAAACTGTCTGATGGTATATAAACTACTTGATTATTTGAAATATCGATGGTCTCTAGGTATGAATTATTGGCAAATAACTTTTCCGGCAGCGTGTACAGGAAGTTGTTAGACAGATCTACGTGGAACAGTTTCTTTGTAGCTCGGAATGTTTCGCTGTCTATTTCCTCTAGAAAATTTCTTTGTAGTCGTCTGAAAATAAATAAGTCTTCGTCAAAAAAAAACATTTTTACACGTTTTAAATACTGACTGTACTTTTCTTGCAAAAATCATCTACATCTACAAACATAATGAGTTTCCATTGTGTTATTACAGAATTATTATGACCACCTTCGATCTCTATCATCAGACCAGGACGATGGTATGAAAATATTACATTGTCACTGTGAATTGCTTGTAAAGTAAAATGGTGCAAGTTTTAGTGTCGATGTAAAATGTAAAAAAAAATCTCTTTTATCTCTGTATATGAATAAAAGTATACCTAATAAAATGTCGGTGAACCGTCTCCCTTTTGTTTTGCGAGCGGCCTTTGTTAATAAAAGCGATGCATGTTATGCATATACCTGCAAATTCATAGCTATACCTATTCGATCAGTATTTTATGTTAAAATTTAAGCACTAAATTAATGTAACAGCTTATCTAAGCCTTAATCGATTGATTTAGGTGTACTAAATATTTGGCCATATAATACCTTGAAAATTAAACATGTCCTTATCGTGAATTACGAAGTTAAATTAGTACTAAGTATAAAGTTTGAAGAGTTATTATATAATTGTCAAGAATAATCATATGTTTGACAGTATCCTTGCTGATATACATTTATTTGAATGGTATCTACCATTAGTAGGTCGTAGTTAACCATACATCCGGTTTGTACTCACAGTATCCTCAGACTCACAAGTGAATCAAAGATCCCAGCCGGCAGGTATTCCACATGGTTATCAAACATATCCAGTTCACTCAGCGACCTCATGCCTTTGAACGTTGACTTGTGAAGCGTGCGCAGCTTATTCGTGCCCAGGTCACTGTAACAACATATGTAATATTAATATTAAACAGATTTATTTTTAAATAATGTTAGGTCTTTGCTTCAAACAAGCGCTTGTACTCGTAGTCCGAGTCAAAGTCATAAAGTCTGGTCCCATCCGGAAGGAGGCATGAAACTGTGCATGCACGTAGCTTGAAAAAAATAGAAGTGAAAATAGGTCGTCCAGTAAGTGTTTCCCCCCCTCCCCCCTACTTTTGTGTCTCAATTTGCAGTGATTCATATTTTTCATTAAAACTGTATAAATAAGTTATCACATTACTTCCAATGAAGAATACGATGTTCTTCATCAAATAATCTACAATAGCTGTCTTTAAACTATGTTGCTAGGAATATACGATTTAAAGCTCACATGGTCATTTACATTATAACATTTATAACTATTATTTTTAACGGGGTATTTACCATATAAATTAGAGTTTTCGAGTACCCGATATTCCGCACAGTTGAATAAGAATAGAATAAGAAAAAAATACATTAATTTGTGACGCTTAATAATTAGTAATTAGTTGCATGCGCCACATAAAGCTCTATAAATGGAGTACGCTTCGCCTCATCTTTCCAAACAAAAAAGTCTGCCAAAATCTGAGGGGGGCGAGGTACGAGTAGCACGCATGTACAGTTATTTCTAATATATAATACAGTTTATTTCTAAATGAATTTTTATGGCAGCAACGCTTTATTAACAACCGACAATGATGTACCTTTGACTTGAAAACATGACATGCGTGCTACCTCGCCCCCCTCAGATTTTGGCAGACTTTTTTGTTTGGAAAGATGAGGCGAAGCGTACTCCATTTATAGAGCTTTATGTTGTCTTTGAATCGATTCTGTAAACGAAGCTTGATTTTCGATGTAGGTTAAATCTTTTATTACGAAAGTAATGATAAATAAAGTAAAACTTTACTTACATCTGAAATGGTATTTCATCTTTTTGTAAACTAGACGAAATATAACATTTTTTACATCCAAAAACAGCGCATAAGGGCATTTTCACGGAGCTTGTTATCCATCGACAGCGATGACGAAAGTGCGTGACATCGATTATTGAAATAGTTTTTATAGATGTACTAGATTTCCTGCCAATACTTTTGACAGAGGGGAAATGATACCTAAGGCCTCTCCTGGTTTAGAACTCTCTGATGCGCCATCATCACAGCACGAGCGGTCATGAACGGCATTCATGGGAAAATGCGGTTTACATACGAAATGGAGTGGGACAAAAGTATTGCATTCAAAAATTGGGGTTCGGAATGACCGTTGTCTTAGTCACCCTGTATACAGAAAGCCCACTCACACGGATCGTTACCTCCATGCTAACTCGCATCACCATCCTCGCCAACTGTACTCTGTCGTGACGTCACTTACCGACCGTGCATACAACTTATGCGATGAGGAGCATTTAAATAAGGAACTGACGCATTTAAGGGACGTCCTACAGAGGAATGGTTATAATGGGCGGATAATGCCACCTCGACGGACCGATACCCCTAAGCGCCTGAACTATAAAGTGGAGTGACAACCAGCGTACTTCCCATATATAAAGGATGTGACAGATAAAGTCGCTAATATTTTAAAGAAGTTCTCTGTCAATACTATCTTCACACCGACTGTAGCTGTGGTAGCTCTTACATCGGTCAAACGAAACGCACTATCTCATGCCGTATAAAGGAACATATCCGAGCGTACAGGAACAATGATCATCGGAAACACCTGCTGGAGGCGGGAACAAATAATTGGATTGAGTTGCACAACCCTCAGTTAGTTTCGACCGAAAAGCACTACATACCCAGGATGATCAAAGAAGCCATTGAAATTCTTAAATGTAAGAATTTTAACCGGGAAGATGGGTTTCGTCTGTCATGTGTCTGGTATCCAGTGATCCAAAAGTTACCTAATCCAAAATATAATGTATCACGAATAAACGCGCGAGTTGATACTGTAAGTGTTGGATGGGGCAATCGTGATCGAGCTACAAGTGAGAAGGCGGACGGTAATAGTAGCAGTGACAACGGACGAAAAAAGCGAACTCGAAAGAGGGTAGATCGCTACGGTGTGTGGGTAGACTATAACTAAAACTTGCCGCAACGTCAGTTACTCCGTGATGATGACGCGTGCAACTGCGCCGAAATATCGGGTGCTCGAAACTCTAATATACAGGGTACAAATAATAGTTATTATGTTGCTAGCAGTTATAGTTTTCAATTTATTTGTCGCGCAGATTAAGACGAGCAATATTACACCATCATACAAAATAGTATGGGCGACTAGGAAAACATCAAACTATAAGAAATGCATTAAATGTTAAAATATTGCCGATGGTCGGCCTATATTTTTAAGTTGGCCTTTAGCCATTATACATTATACGTATGAGCAACGTAGGAGTCCTACTTCGCTGCTTTGTAAATTTTCTACAATAATGGTCAAAGAAGTATATGGCCTTATAGTAAGTACTATTAGTTATTCTGTGCTTATAGTTTTCAAATTTTAAGTTTCAAAGTTTGAGTTTCAAAATTGTGGTGAGATGTGTTTTCTGCCATATAAATAACACAGTACGAATCGTATGAGCGACGTAGGATTGTAGAAAATTTTATTGAGAACTAGCTGTGCCCGCGTGGAATTCGGTCTTTGTCAGTAAGCGGCTAATTCACCCCTAATTTACGTCTTTGACTGGTACTGGTGAAATTAGGGGTGAATAGGTATATTCATATCATGTCCATGGCAAATATCATCCAAATAGATCCTCCAGTCAAATCGGTCTAAGAATGGAAAGGTAAGAACAGGCCCGTTTGCAGCCTAAAATTTCATAGTTACCCCCCAACTACGTGGGGGTCACTAATGCAGAAATGATTTTTTGAGGGGTTAGTGATGAATTTTTCTATTTGACGTGTACGATTTGGGGGGGGGGGGTCATGTAACCCCTCCCACCCCATCGGACCGAACGGACCGCGCCTGGGTAAGAAATATACACATAAAAATCCATACTTCATATCATAACCTAACAACTTGTTACACTTACGTCACTTTAGTCACTTCGCGCGACATGTTCCGGAGAGCCCGGCGGGCTGGTTCGAAATAGCACTCTTAGTGCTTGAAGATGGAGACCTAAGCTCTCCGAAACATGGCGCGCGAAGTGACTAAAGTGACGTGAGTGTAACCGTTATATTTCAGAGTGATTTTGTGAATTTAATAACTTATTACCGATTATACTAACAACGAACTTAGGTCTTATATTAGTTAGAAGACTTAGAAATAAGATTAGAGATAAGGAGAATAGATATCAAAATCGTGAGGCTTAGTATTTACATGCACTGTGCAATGTGTGGCAATTAATTTATTGTCGTTTAATTTTGTTGTACTACTCGTATTATCCAATAATTTATTTAAATTTGTTGATATCCGTACAACCACTTCTAAACTTAGAGTTAATTTGGTAAAATCTTTCCTTAGTGGATTATTCATGTCACAACGTATTAGTTTCAGCGTCATCTGTTAGTTAAGCAGGGTACTCGTTGCACGTGCAAAAAATTGCACCTCCTTCCTAAGTAGCGCCATAAGATTCAGGTGCAAAATTAACTCAACCGAGTGTAGTGCCTATTTTTATAGCCTACCTATACCTGGCCGGGGATTTTCTTGACAATTGGAATAAGTAATCCTTAAGGGGTGACTTCTGGGATAACAATACAAAAAAAAAATACCGGCCAAAAGCATGTCGGGCCATGTTCAGTGTAGGGTTCCGTAATTGCCGCCCTGTTAAAAAACATCCGTTCAAAAGGTCGTTTATTAAGGGATATTTGGCGACGCTTCCGTCATAAACTAATAAATCTAATAATTGCGTGGTGGGTTAATTGTTTGGCGTTGTAATTCTACTATCCGGCACTTACGTCCTTTCATTATGCGTTTTTGACTGACAACTCAAACACAGCTGAATCGATTTTATTCAATATAGTTTTTATTGAAAGTACCTTTCAAGCTTCACTTCAATTATTTTTATCAAATTTTTTGGACCTAAGATTCAAAAGTAAGATAGAAGGGGGGGGGGCGGCGCCCTTTTATGAAGATGAAACTATCCTTTGTCCTTTCTCGAGATCCATACTATCTCTATACCAAATTTCATCTAACTCAGTTCAGCGGTAAAAAACTCCTCATACCAACTTCCAACCCCCTTTTCACCCCCACAAGGGTTTGAAAACTATCCTACGACGTTTCTCGGGACTCAAATTATCTCGTTACTAATTTCTATCTAAAATATCTAAATCGTTTCAGCGGTTCAAAATTCTCCATACAAACTTTCAACCCCTTTTTCACCCCCACCAGGGTTGATTTTCGGGATTAAAACTATCTATTATCCTTTCCCGGAACTCAAACTGTCCCTATACTAAATTTCATCAAAATCCGTTCAGCCGTTTTCACGTAATGCACGGTTAAATAAACAGACAAACAGATAAACAGACAAAAATTCTAAAAATTATTTGAACGTGTTCTGTTATCGATTCTAAGTACCTATCCCCAGCCAACTTTTTTTCGATTATCTTCCATGTACAGACTTTCGACCCTCTTCAGCTTTATTATATGTATAGAATAGAAGATGTTTTGTTTATTACCAGTTTTGTTATAAATTTAACCAGTTTCATAAAAAAGTGTCTAAAAATGTAAAACCGAAAAATTACTTTTTTTTCTTTACACCTGCGGGGGCCGTATTCTAACTTTAAAACACGCATAGACACGATCCAACTTCAATACAACTCCAATGCATTAACAACACAATACAGCTACGGCATAAACATCCGAATCAGAAATATCAGAATTTGCTTGAGAAATATTCCAACGCAACTCCAATACAACTACAATATTGGTTGAATGTTTGTTGTGTGTTGGAGTTATGTTTGAGATAGGTTGTATTTTTATTGTGTTGTTAATGTATTTTTAAATTAGAATCCCGCACCGGGTGTTATGCTATATTTTGTCATCAGTGCTGAATTTTTTTTTCAGCAATCTACCGTACAGAATGATCAGCTGCTAAGTAATTGTTACTTTCTTTTATTTATGTAGAAACAAACAGTCATAGTTAATGATCAAAATTTAAAGACAAAAAATAGACCTATAGTTTCATAGAAAAAATGCAACATAAGTAGCTACGAGTAAAGCTACAAATAAAGACTTATTTTTAATTTTACAAGAACAAGATTATAACTCTAGTGATTTAATACTTTTGTTTAAAATACATCAATTAACACATTTAAGTAAGCTATAATTACCAGTTAGATCCAAGGTTTAAATGCATTCTTAAGTTCTATCATTTCATCTAAATTTACAAGTAATTATAAATAATATTAATAATAAAAGTTAAAATTAAACTAACTTTAAATAAAACTACTTTTTTTTTTATACCACGACGGTGGCAAACAAGCATACGGCCCGCCTGATGGTATGCAGCTACCGTAACCTATGGACGCCTGCAACTCCAAAGGAGTCACATGCGCGTTGCCGACCCTTTACAAAAAGGAGGATTCACTGTGTTGACGACTAAAGGAACAAGAAGGTCCCTCATCACACTGGGTCCTCTTTGAGCTCTTTGGCAACCTTACTCACCAGCAGGAACACAACACTATGAGTAGGGTCTAGTGCTATTTGGCTGTGGTTTTCTGTAAGGTAGAGGTACTTCCCCAGTCGGGCTCTGCTCCAGATTTGAGCGATGACATTCGCTGAACGTGCCCTACCACACTTAGCGAGATGCCATTCGCAGTGCCCATACCTCTCTTTTTGGCGTAGTTTAAGGACATACCTAAGTCCGGACGTAGTTTAGGGACATACCCCGGGTCCAAAAAAAAAAATAATAATAATAATAAATTAAAAATGTAACTCTAAATTTTGCCCTCTCGGCAAGGTGCCCATCACGCAGGCGGCATTCCCGCGCTGAATTGCGAATTGCGCGCAAGTCTTTGCGCGAGAAAGCCGCCTGCACCAGGGTCACCTGTAGCCTCTCTGAGGCGCTTGCTGAGCGCCTTGTGAAGCCCTCGCGCCCCCCTCCTCAACGGACCAAGTGTCTCGACGCCAAAAGTGTACAGTTAAAAATGTCTACATCATTAAGTTTAAGGCTGTCATTAAATAGTTTACATGCGCGTTTTAAATACATTTCCACCGTAACCAGTCCTGCTGAATGGTATATAGAAAATAATTGTTTTTTACGGCAATGGCGCTCATGCCTTCGCGGAACTCTAAAACAAATTTCTGTAAAAGAATAGGGACTTCTCAATGTGAATGGATAATTTTAAAGAGCAAAATGGAATCAGTGGAAACACGACGGTCATTAAGAGTTTGAATATTAAGACGTTTACAAGTATCGATATAGTAGGCAGTATTGTAAGCAAGTCAAGTCCTGAAGGCCGGTGATTTAATAAATTTATTTTGAAGTCGCTCAATTCTGTCGATGTGAACTTCATAAAAGGGGTTTCCATACTGAGCAAGAAAATAAAAGGTGGCTACGAACAAAACTAGTTATTGTAAAGAAATTTATATGTTGAGCGGCTTTTAAACGGTTTACCAACGCGCATTATAAATCCTAATATGATTTTGCCAGCATTTGATCAATAAGTGGGATAAAAGTGAGTTTGCTATCCATAATCACACCAAGATCCCTAATTTCGGTCACGATTTTAAGGTTCTACCTGATAAATTGTAGGGGTAGAATATTACCATGCTGATTTGGAATGATATGGCGGCGTACAAAACCAAATAATTGATCACTTTCGCGTCAATTTGAAATTTAATCATAAAGGCAATGTTCGTTTTAGGCGTTAATTTTGATATGTACCTAAACATATAAACATTATCGATATTGCTTAAGACTCCTATTCGACATGCCAAACTGTGACACGTGGGTATTCAGGCGAGATCACTACGTGTTCAACATATTTACTAGAATAATTCAAACTGGTCTCACTAGCGGATGTCAGTTTTCAGTTGACCACTCGACCGATCCGCTGATCTCTAAGACAAAAATCAAAATCTCTAAAACAGTTCACAGACACAAGATTCTTCGACACCACTTACATGTTGACAAGGTCAGACGGGACCAGAAGGTCAGAGGTAAGAGTAGTGAGACCAGCGCGCCAACAGTTGAGCGACTGCCGAGCCACGTCGCAACGGCACACGCTCTTCCCACATTGTCGCCACCGGGATTGAGCAACGCTAATAGTCCATGCTGTAAACAAAACATTTTTATCTACATTATTTTGACATAAATGGGACTTAATCTTACTTTTTAACCGACGAAAAAAACGGAGGAGGTTCTCAAGTCGACGCGTATATTTTATTTTTATTTTTTATTATTTTCCTGACGTACAATTCCTCGCCAGACTGCCTGCTACCACGAGCGTCAATACACGCTCGAAACGTCAGGAAAATAATAAAAGTAAGTGCACGCGATTAAGTCCCGTTTTTGTCAAAATAATGAGTGAGTAATGAGCGTGTCAGTTTAAATCAGTATTTTTATCTACATCCATGATCATAAAATCCCTATAATATGCTCAGAGACGATAAGCTAATGACCTACATTAAAATACCCGTATCTGTGGTACATCGTAAAGTTTACTTTAGAGTATCGATGGCTGATACTTTCATTAAATTCAAATTTCGAACTTTACAATAAAGAAAGATTGAATGTCTCATTTTGTTGAATTGTTAAAATAATGTATGAAAATTCTACTATTACACACTTTTATTTAGCTTGACGCCGTATATTTATATGCTTCAAATCTTGTCAGTTAAATTTCAAGCACTTCCCCAGAGAGCACTTCTCAGAATCTGGGCCGCGATTCGAAAAATAAACACACACACTGGACAGACACAGCTCCAACCCAACTCAACCCAACTCCTCCTTGGACCAATGTAAGACCAATGAGTGACCAATGTGTGACCAATGTGAGACCAATGTGAGACCAATGTTGAATGAAAATCTGTTCGGATAGCAAATGTCAATGTCGTTATAGCGTTAAGTTGAGTTGGGTTGAGTTGGGTTGCAGCTGTGTCTGTCCAGTGTGTGTGTTTATTTTTCGAATCGCGGCCATGATTGAGCTGAAATTTGGTATCCTTCCGTAATTTACATGACAATGCTATCGCCTAGGTCAGGGGTCAGCAAACTTTTTTGACAAAAAGCCTGATGGCGGAAAATGTGGAATTTTTGGAAGCTCATAGAGCCGCAGTTTTTTGTTTTTCACTGTAATATTTGTTTTTTTTTTAATTTTGGGGAACTTGAAAAGCCACAACTGACCCTTCAAAGAGCCGCATGCGGCTCGCGAGCCGCGGTTAGCCGACCCCTGGCCTAGGTTCAGTCAGAAATAAAAGTGGGTATTTACTCTGATGTTTTAAACGACACTCTTGTTTTGCGAAAGTCCAGAATATAATTGAACGGGAAATTAGTCAGAAAATTATAAATAAATAAAACTAGTAAAAGCAATTCGTTGGGCTCCAAATTTAAAATATGGGATATAATCTATATTATAGATTCGGCGAAAGTTTGCACCTGGCATAGTCGATTGCTGCATCGCACATTTAGTACTTTCATGTTATAGAGACGTAAGTAAAATTAGAGCGTTTACTCCATACAACCGGTTATTAGGCTAAAAGCTTGACACGATGAAGGCATGACGACTAAAGGGACTGAGGGAAGAGCGAGCAGGGGCGTAAAAAGGGCGTCCGTTGTGAAACATTTTTTTTTTATATCACGACGGTGGCAAACAAGCATACGGCCCGCCTGATGGTAAACAGCTACCGTAACCTATGGACGCCTGCAACTTCAAAGAAATCACATGCGCGTTGCCGACCCTTTACAAAAAGGAGGATTCACTGTGTTGATGGCTAATAGAACTAGAAGGTCCCTCAACGTCAACACACTGGGTCCTTACTCACCAGCAGGAACACAACACTATGACATACTCGTAGACATAGTCGTCAATGTGGTTATGCCTTCATTATCTCAAGCTTTCGGGCAAATAACCAGTTGTATGGAGTAAGCACTCTAAGATTACTTATTTTTCTATGCTTCATACAAAGTTAATAAGTGATATTTCCCTCGGTTTTAAACTATAGTTTCGCCTCAAAGTGCAATTATTTATATTTGTCCCAGAAAATAATAAAATAAATAAATATTATACCCTGCCTGTTGTTACCTCTACCTAAATTTATCTAATTGTAAAATTTGTGCTTGTAACTGTATGAGGTGTGCAATAAAGAGTATTTATTATTATTATTCTCTTTATTCATTTTTCTTCTTAGGAGTAGGTTTTTTACAATATTTATATAACTAAAAGTAAAATATAAAAATACATCTAAAACATACAAAAATAATAAAAACATTATAAAAAACCTATCCTAGGGTGCCGCCGGCAACGGAGCAAGGCCCAGGCTGCCGGTGGTCAGGGCCGCAGAGAGAGGAACCTTCGGACTATGCGCGCCGTGTCCAGGATAACCGCCTTCTGGATCTGACCCTTGATCCAACCACAACCCCGTAGCGAAAGTATCTCTAGGTGTTGGTCGAGATTCTTCGCTATGAGACCGTTCGCAGAAACAACTATCGGCACAATGATCGCCGAATCAACCTCCCACATGGCGGTTACCTCGTGAGCCAAGTCTAGGTACTTGCTGGACTTGTCCTTCTCGGCCTTCACGAGGTTCTCGTCACATGGGACGGTGATGTCGACGAGCATGGCCCGGCGTTGCGGTCGATCTATTACCACGATATCAGGCTTATTGGCTACAATAGTCCTGTCCGTGATAATAGATCGATCCCAATAGAGCGTGGCACGACCATTTTCGAGAACTGGCGCAGGTGTGTACTTGTAGTACGGCACTTCGTAGTCCACAAGACCGTATAGGAGAGCAAACTGCTGGTGTATAATCCTGGCTACGAGGTTATGTCTGTGCAAGTACTCGCCGTTAGCAAGATGAGAACAACCGGAGATGATATGCCTGAGTGACTCTCCGGGACGGCGGCATGCCCGACAAATGTCGACCGTACCGTCCTTCAGGATATATTTCCGGTAGTTATTCGTCATGATAACTTCGTCCGCAATTGCACAGGCAAAACCTTCGGTTTCTCCGAAGAGGTCCCCGAATCGTAACCAGTTCACCGACGCGAGCAGGTCTACGTCGGGTCCCGTGAGGGCCCTGTAGAACCGCCCGTGTAGCTCCTTGCTCTCCCATACCGCCCTGCGATCCTCGGTGCTTAGCACCACAGGTTTGCGCCAGTTCTCGTTTGCCAAGGAGAGCGGCGTGAGACCCTTATCTACTGCCACCACATCACGATGCATCCCACACTCGTTGTTAAGGAAATAGTTCCTGAGATTGTACACCTCACGGTTGTGGAGATTTTTGGCGTTTAAAAAGCCGCGACCTCCACACTTCCGTGGGATGTACAATCTCATAACAGACGAGCGTGGGTGAAGCATACGGTGTGTGGTGAGCAATAGACGGACTCTCCGATCCAGGGCATCCAGCTCGGTCTGTGTCCACCTTAGTATGCCAAAGGAGTATGTGAGTAGGGGCATTACCCAGGCATTGAAGGCGCGCACCTTGTTGCCACCTGACAGAAGACTATTAAGTACTTTTGTCAGCCGACCGAAGAAGCGCTCCTTCAACGACTGTTTAATACCCACATCCTCAATGCCCAAAGACTGTGACATACCAAGGTATTTGTAGGTTTCTGATTCAGAGATAGATCTGAACGTCATTGTCTCAGAAAGCTGTAGATTTGTTGAATTTACTACTTTCCCCCGCTGTACATGCATAACCGCACATTTATCAACACCAAACTCCATCTTGATGGAACTACTGAACACTTCAGTGGTCTTCAGTAGTTCCAACAAGTCTTGGTTATTTGGTGCAAATAATTTGAGATCGTCCATGTACAGAAGGTGAGATATGACTTCACCCTCTCTCCGAAGCCGGCAACCTAGCCCCGAATCCTTCAGCAGATTGCTGAGCGGATTTAGAGCTAGGCAGAACCACAGGGGACTCAGACTGTCGCCCTGAAATATTCCTCGCTCGATCCTTATAAAGTCCTGCGGGCCAGGGGGGTCATCCCCGCCTCCTGGTTGACGAAGGACTGTGGTCCACTGCCTCATACACGCGCCAAGGAAGGATCTTAAAGCTGCATCAATTTTATACAGCTCTAAGATCCTCTTCAGCCATGAATGAGGCACCGAATCGTAGGCCTTCTTGTAGTCAATCCAAGCGGCCGAGAGGGCCCCCCTATTCCGCCGGACTCGTTGGCAAATGGTCATGTCTATGAGGAGGAGCTCTTTAGTACCGCGGGACCCAACCCTACATCCATTTTGAGCGGAGACCAAGATATTGTTTGAGTCCATGTGCGCGTTTATTTATTATTATTATTATTATTATAGGACAATCTTACACATATCGACCTAGGCCCACAGTAAGCTCAATAAGGCTTGTGTTATGGGTACTAGACGATATATATATATAATAGATAAATATGGATAAATACTTAAATATATAGAAAACATCCATAACTCAGGAACTATAAATATCTGTGATAGACACACAAATAAATGCCCTGACCAGGATTCGAACCCGTGACCTCCTGCTTCGTAGGCAGGGTCACTACCGACTGGGCTAGGAGGGCGTTTAAAAAACACTACTCTCCATTAAAGTAGCAAACATTATATTCAAGTCGTAAGTTAGTAATGGACGTAAGATTTGTATTTTATGTGTTTCTTTATTTTGAGGTGTGCAATAAAGAGTATTTATGTTATGTTATGTAAGATTGTGTATTGTTGTTAAGCTTTACTGTGTCTAGGAAAATAGGCAAACAAAGTTGTTTCCGGTCGATTAGCCTGTGATGTTTTATTACGTACTTTTTGTAAACGCTTTTATCACGACTCCGAAATAAGTCAATTGATGTAATAAATCACATTATTATCGTGTCATGACTTTGCAAATTTGTAGATTACCTGCGTTAATTATTATATTATGTACCTACCGCTTACATTATAATAATATTACTTTGATACCAAGCAAACAAATTAAAACTGTATGAATCACTTGGGCCATTTTAGTTTTCGTTGTACATATGTTTTTGCCACTTTTTCGTAAAATACATATTTTAGAATACTTGGCCATCACTTTCAGTTGCTGTTTTGTGACAGAAAAAGAGGCTTAATTAGGCTATCAATCACGATAGCTTAGTTTAATAATAAGAACTGTAAATATTCTTAATCATAGTAACTCAGTGGTTGATTGTCTCCCGATTTGTATGAAAATAAGGCATTTACCACTGCGTTACCATCTTTTCACATTAATCAATATTAATATATGAATTTTACTTAATAAATTCCTTTTATTTGGTCCAGGTACAATTCACAAGTGTGTATGGTAATACAATTTTATACACGAAATTCAATATCTATCATACTTTTTTCTGGCAATAGATTAATGGTCACGAAAAAATAGAATAAGCCACTTAATTCAAAGTTAACGTAGGCAGAGTTCTGTGATGTCAGTTAGCGTACTTGACTGTTCGATAGCGCGTAGTCGGCGGTCCAGCTGTCTCCACTGCAGGTCCTCGACGCAGTTCCCAGGGCCTTTCTGGTTCTGCTCCTGGTGCCCGCGTCCCACCATGTTCAGAACTTCACAGGCCGTCAGGGAGCATTGCGCTAGAGTCAACTGTAATACTGACCAAAGTAAACGAGTATAAGATTAAGGGTGGGTTGCACCTCGCATAACTAACGTTAAATATGGCGACAGAGCTGTCATCCCATGGAAAACTGTCAAACTTTTCATACATAATTATTTTTACGATAACGTTGACGTTAACAGACCGTTTGGCGCAACCGGCCCTTAGTAAACTTAACGCAATATCGTGAGTGCTCCTGTTATTAGAAAGTTTAAAATTTGTACCATATTAAATAATCAAAATCCTTAATTAGGTTTGTTTGAAAATTATCCAACTAAAAAGTTAAAGAATCAGCCGCAGTTCAAAACTAAGGTGCTTAATATGGCAAAAGAAAAATCTTATCTGAAGAAATAAAGTTTTAATACGAAAAAGTTCAAGTCATGAAGTTAAAGTATAAACCTAGATAGTATTAGCTAGCATCCTAAAATCAGCTTGATGCTATGAGCAGGTTAGTAGGTACAGTCGCCATCAAATATATCGGAGCGGCCAAGGTGGTCACAAATATCTGAACAACGTCCCTATTGTCAAGGGGATAAAGTGCAAGTTCAGATATTTTAGAGTACACTGGACGCTCCAATATATTTGATGGCGACTGTACATGTCGTGACAAAAGTAAAGTTAGCTTCTCGCGGAACCTAAGCGTCTGACCGGTCACTTTGACTGGCTTCTTGTATTTTCCCTGACAATAAATCGTTTTCCAGCGAGTAAAAAGCGTTAACTACTTTGTAAAAGAAATAATTCAATGTGATATTTTTCATCTGAGCTCACATTAGGAAATTAATCTTATGTCCTCTCCCTGGTCCAAACCTAATTAAATCTAAATCAGTTCAGCAGTTTAAGCGTAAAGAGGTAAAGGAAGGAATGAAGTTACATTCGCATAGTATAAGTAAAGCTGTTAAAATGCTTAAAGCTCTGACTTGTAGATAATTTTTTATATTCTATTCAACATTTTCGCATGAATAATCGGATAGGTACTAAAAAGCGGAAATTTATTGAAAAGCCCACTCTTTACATTGCCAAAACACTGCTCTGGCGAACGTATTCACCAGATAAACGGAACTGTTCAAAGTAGCGTTGCCACTTTAAAGTATATAATAAAAGTGCTGCAATATTTTTATCGGGGTGTCCAAGATACACTGCTAAAGATTAACGATGAAAGGTAGCTTTTTGGTCGCGCTCTATAGAAAAGCGATTACCATTCATGTCTAAGGTCCCTAGAAATACATAAAGGTGCTTTAGGGACATCGATCGCCCTAAAGTCCTCAAACGATAGGACACGCTGTCACTCACGATCTTGGTGATGTGATGAGTAATGATTTTTATAATACTCTCAATGTAACACGACAGTCACGACACCTAATAAAAACCGGCCAAGTGCAAGTCGGACTCGTGCACGAAGGGTTCCGTACCATTATCTATAAAAACGGTAAAAATGTCTGTTGTATATTTATTTATTTTGGCCCCCTTAAATATTTATTTTGTTCAGTTTTTTAGTATTTGTTATTATAGCGGCAACATAAATACATCATCTGTGAAAACGTCAACTGTCTTACTATCACGGTTCATGACAGCCTGGTGTCAGACGGACGGACGGACAGCGGAGTCTTAGTAATAGGATCCCGTTTTACCCTTTGGGTACGGAAACCTAAAAACGAGTGGATCAAACATTTTTGTAAGTGAGAAAAACATAAGTTTAAAAAAACTTTAAGTACTTATACTTTGTCACTGATAAACAGATTTACCATATCGGTCGATCTTGTTGCTCACAGTTACTGAATAAAAACAGCTACTTACCTACATGGACTAACATCAGGGATTTCACCTTCCGAATCAATTTAAAATTTGAAACTTCAGTTTAAAAAGGATAATATTACCCGCGGATTGTTTCTTTTTTCTGGTTAATAGGTAAATAAAACAACAGTCGTGCCCTTTTTAGGGTTCCGTAGGTACCTACTCTAAAGGGAAAACACTATTTATATTTAACTTATCCACAATCCGTCTGTTTATAAGCGGGCTACTTTTAAGAACCGTAGGTCAACAGGAAAAAATTATACAATGCTATTGGGTTTTATTGCCGTTTAATTGTATTATTGCCGCTGTAATGTAACTAAACAATAAAAGGCGGTGATACCAAAACGCTTGATTTTGTTGTTTTATGCGATGATCAGCAAGCTCTATTAGCATAACATGCTTATTTTAGGTTGAAATTAATAAAATGTATTATTTTTATTTTGGTATTTAAGGCACAAACATCAAACTCTGTGATATTTAAAAAAATAGTATTCTTAACAACACCGCCAATAATAAAAAAACTGGTCAAGCGTGAAGCGATCCTAAAGAATTAAAAAACCCGGCCAAGTGCGAGTCGGACTCGCGCATCGAGGGATTATATAATCTGTGCCGAGGGTTCCATACAAACCTGTAGGTATATAGGGGTAGTAGGCATGTAGTAGGTAACTTTAAAATTATTAAAAATATTTTATAGATTGATTTATATGATGTAACAAATAAAATAAGGTTTTCGAAATTTTCTCTTTATCTGTGCTATAAGACGTTGCTTCGTACCAAATCTCAAGATTCTGTGTTCACGGGAAGTACCCTGTAGGTTTTGATTCCCTAGCGAGTCGAAAATTTGCGGAAATTTGCGGCATAAACGGCTGTATCTTTTGATTGCGTTTAGAAGTTTGATTTTTTCACAGCTACAAGGGACAGTAGACCTGAGTATTTGATATAAATTTCAGCTTGATATCTTCACGCGTTCCTGAGAAAAAGGGTCTTGACAGACAGGCAGACGGACGGACGAATGGACAACAAAGTGATCCTATAAGGATTCCGTTTTTTCCTTTCGAGGTACGGAACCCTAAAAATGGAGAAATTGAATGATAGTAGTTACTGAACCCAGTACCGCGAGTCCGAAACGCACTTGCCCGGTTTTTCACAAAAAACATCTGAGTTAAAAGTTTAAGACAAGTTAGACAATGTTCCTCGAGTTTACAGTCGCTTGGGGCAAATTGTTACAAACAAAACATTTTTTTGTAAATAATTCCACGATTCTACAACAGTGGTTCTTTTAAAGTTCAAGATAAAATTGTGACGCACATTTCTAGGAATTACGTTTTACTAGCTAGCTTTAATCGTTTTTCGCAAACAAAAATCAATGTTTTAGATTATAGTTCAAAATCTGTAAGAATGAACTTTTGACTCATCGCAACGCCCGTAGAACGTAAACGCGCAAGACACTTTGAAATTTTAAACAAAATCCCATATCGATTTTACAGCTTGTCATGTACGTAAACACAATATTTCTCTTTTAATAAACATAACTTAATTAATGTAAATTTTTTTCATATCTTAGTTCTTGAATATTTTACGATAACAATTTAACATGCAAACAGTTACGGTCTATGCCTCCTTTTTTTAAATTTAGTGTTGTGACCATGTCTGCTGTTCCGATTCATATAACATTTCCGTAAGTCGATAAAATCGATAATGTAATCAATATACAATATATAATAATAAAATAAAATGAAGTACGATGTGAAACAACCGACCTAGTGCGAGTCGGACCACGCATAATTGAGGGTTCCGTAGCTTCAATGGAATAAGAACCAGACTAATGCCAAAAGGTCGTATCATCAGATACATCTATTTAACCAACCACGACGTACCAAATTTCAGAACTGTTCGAGATATTTTGAGCTTTGGCGTATTTTGATTACCTGTATTATTACTAATAATTTATTAGTATTGTTGTGTTATTAGTAGTAGTGGACGGTGTACGAGTCCAATTACAAAAAAACCGGCTAGGTGCGTGTCAGACCGCACAATGGAGGGTTCCATACCTTCAATGGAATAAGAACCAAACTAATACCAAAAGGTCCTATCTGATGCCTGTGGAAGAAGTTTTTTGCAAATAACTCAAAAATGGCTAAATCGATAGTGTTCAAAATAATTTTAGTAGAAAGTATATCATAACACGCATCTTCTCATATTTTTTCATATTTTTTGGACTTACGGTTCAAAAGTTACAGTGGGACGACGCTATTTTTCATAAATTCATAAATTTTATTCGAATTACATACAAAAGTAAAAATAACAAGAACATTTAAACATTTATAAAAAATTACTCTCTCTCTCTTAAGCTATTAGCGTACTGTTCAAATATTACTTATACTTGTATTAGGTTTAAGTCAATAAACATTATTCTTATTCTCTTATTCTTATTGTTATAATTTAAGAAGATTTGTGATACAAAATATATAGCCATATAACAAGAAAAAATCGGTTCTAGTAAAATCGATTTGAACACTTCATAAATAATCGCTATATTTGACAAACGATACGTCTTAGCCTCATCACTAATGACGTCAACACTGAAGTGTCAAAAGTTCATTCTTACAGATTTTGAACTATAATTAATTTCATTTAAATTGTAATTTTCCTCTTCGTTTTGCTAGTATGTGATCAATATAAATTAAATTGAAATAGCGTTCAATCAGCAACTATCTAAGGCTTGTAACTCGTTGTTCAAGGGGCTTAGCCAAGATGACAATCGTTTGCAGAAAACGAATCAAAATGCTATCCGTCTCTCTATCGCAGTAATGAAGAGTGAGCGAGAGCGTGTAGCGTTTCGTAAGTTTCGTTTCGTTTTCTGCAAACGATTGTCATCTTGGCTACAGGGCCAGGGGTTATGTCTATTCTACCAACGCTATCAAAAATTCTAGAACGCATTATAAATTCTCGAATAATAAAATACGTAGAAAGCAAGAACTTCTTATCTCCCTCCCAGTTTGCTTTTCGAGCAAAAATATCTAACTCTGATGCCGTACATGAACTATAACTGACCACATGGTAAAAAAAATAGACAAAAAACAAAAAACTTTTGGAATATTTTTCGACCTGGCAAAGGCGCTTGACACAGTCTCTGTCCCTATTCTTATATCGAAACTTGACAAAACTGGCATCCGGTACTTCAGTTGGAACTCATAAAAGATTACTTAACAGATCGCACACAAAAGATATATATAGAATAGATAGTTACATTAGTGTCGAAGCCGAAATAACCCATGGCGTGCCCCAGGGTAGTATTTTTGGACCAACCTTCTTTTTAACGTAAATAGATGATTTATACCAGCTATAACTAAAAATTGGGATAATTATTACATTTGCAGATAACACTGCCCTTGTGTTCCAACGGGGGCTCATGGAAACAGGTTTTCAAAGACTCACAGGTGGTTTTAATGTAGTTTCAGAATGGCTAAAGCAAAATCAACTCACGCTTAATATCGAGAACCAAATATATTACACTAGCTTTTTCCCGCGGCTTCGCCCGCGTACTATAAGTACTCAAAAAGGAGGTTCTCAGTTAGACTGGTATGTTTGTATGTACCACATATTCCCCTTTTAGGGGTTGAATTTTTAAGAAATCTGAAACACGTGTTTACTCATTTATCGTTAGGAATACTCCTGTGACGTTTCGAATAAAATAGTCTAACAAATATTTTTTCGCCATACAAACTTTGGACCCCATTTTACCCCCTTAGGGGGTGAATTTTGAAAAAACCTTTCTTAGTGCACCCCTAGACCATATAAGGAACCTACGTGCCAAATTTGGAATCTCTAGAACCAGCGGTTTGGGCTGTGCGTTGATATGTCAGTCAGTCAGTCAGTCAGTCAGTCAGTCAGTCAGTTTCTTTTTTTATATATTTAGATTTTCTATCGAAAACGATAATAACAAGGAGAATAATCAAAATTCCATAATCGCACACACCTGTTCACACCCTTATACATCAAAATGTAGGTGTCTAAAACTAGAAAATACACCACACGTAAAATATTTAGGTATCATGCTAGATGTAAACGTGACTTTCGGGCACATATTGATCTCCGTAGAACACGATTATGAAAGTGAATATACCTACATCTTTAAAAACCTTCGACATGTCGGTGACCCCAGTAGTAGTAGTAGTAGTAAAACACTTTATTGTACAAGAAAAAACAATGAAAGACATATAACACAACACACACAGACAGACAGTGTACTATGTATCAGGACAATCTGTTATAACGTACTGCATTAATTCTTGGAGAGGTGCGCACAAAATCCATTTATTGAAATTAAAAAGAGCTCAAAAGAGCAATTCTCAAAGTAAGTAACTTTTTATCAGTCACAAACTCAACAGAAGACCTTTATAAATAATGTCAAGTACTAACAGTCAGAAAACTCTTTATCTCTTAAACAATACAAAAAAAAACCCACTCACAATTGCCATTTGATCCGTCCATCTCATTAAACAGATGCCGCAATATAGAGTATGTTCTTCTGAAAAATGTACTAACTTTGCTCACAGGTTTTTTGTTTTCTTTGAGGTTTCCTCTATAGGTATAACAAAGGTAAAGGTCTATAGGTAAAACACTTGGCTCTTATTTATGTAAGTCTCCCCATTTTAGTTTTTTCTGTTTATTTACTTTCTTTGATTGAGAGGATTGAGGCCTGGTGACCTGACAAACAGGTTTTTTTCTAGTTCGGGCACAAATCAATTGTACCTATTCATAAGCCAGTATTAAAACCTATGTAGGTAGTTACGTAATTATTTGTAATGAGAATTAAATGTAATTTATTATTATATTATGTTTACGTGTCCCGTGTCACAGGGATTGTGTGGTATTTACTGAATTTATTGGGTTCCACAAAGTGTTGTAGAGAACGTCTAACCCACCGTAACCATATACAGGGTGAGCCAGAGAAAGGGTCAGACTTCAGAAGTCCAAAACCGAGAACGCGAGCATGAAATATGATATACTAGCTTTTGCCCGTGACTTCGTATGCGTGGATTTGCACTGACAACTAAAGTCTCTTTAATAGCAGCTTTAAACTTCCATCAGATCGAATTATTGTGTAATTAAAGCGTGCCGAAAGCAATGTTTGTGAAATTCGATTTCGCCAGATTAAAGAGTTTGGTCTGAACTCCGGATGATTGAAGGAAGATTTACGTATCGTTGTGTTTAGCAAGATGCGTTCATGTTCCAATTGTTTGTTACAGAATGATTGATTGTTAACGAGTTAAATATAATACTTATAATCGAACGAGCGGAGCGTAAGCGAAGCACAGTTAGTACTTACAAACAACTTCGGACACAACTGTCACCTGGCTACTGGGACGTCTCAGCATTTCGATGATGAGTTCGTTCCGCGATAGTTTTAATAAAGCTTTTCTGATTTTTATGAACTACTACCTTTTGCCCGCGGCTTCGCTCGCATTAAATTCGGGGTAAAAAACCATACAAACTTCCACCCCACATTTTAGGGAAGTGGGGGGGTTAGAAAGAGACAAATAGTAGCCTATGTCACTCTCCATCCCTTCAACTATCTCCACTTAAAAAATAACGTCAATTCGTCGCCCCTTTTTGCCGTGAAAGACGGACAAACAAACAAACAAACACACACATAAGGTAAATGTACATTTCCACGAACGCTTAAGACGGATGTACGTTTCATTTTTTAATAAGGTCTGGCATTTTCATACGATTATTGTCAATACTACAATGGTAACTTAGATCAATTTGTAATCATTTTATTGCACTTAGAAATTATTTGTATGGTTAGAAACATTAAAAAAATATTTTTAAAGTTTTTTGGACCGCTTTCCTTGATTTGTACCATTAAGCGAACTAAGAAATGTGATTTGCATATATTACCGAATCCGGTGACCACTTTACCGAACTAGAAGAAAAATGTATGGAAATATGGTGTTGAGCGATTCTCAAACTTTTATCTCACTGTTTAGATAATAGTATCTAGCTGCGCTAAATTTGCGTCTCCAGATATTACTGAAATACTTCATACAAAACCAAAATAACCTTTTTTTATAATTAGTTATTATCGTTTTTTAACATCATTATCGTTTTTTGAGAAAATACTAAATATACTACCTAGTCGGTTACTAAGTTCTGTTACTATAGTTTTCACTAAATAAATAGGACTAGGTAGCAATATTTTAATTTTACACGTACATAATTTAAAAGCTTATTTAATAGTCAATAGATTACAATATATTGAATTGAAAATTATTGTCGCAGATTTTCAGAATTCTTTATAACACTCGGGAAAAGGCGTGAAAAATATACGTCAAAATTACGCGCCTTGTTCATGTTGATTTTAAATCCTTTTTATTTTTATTCACGTTTAAGACGCATCAGTCTTACACAATTCGGTAGCTATATTCTTTAGCTTTAATTTGGTATATGTATAGTACACGTGGGTTTATCCGATAAAATACTAGACTAGACGTTGCAAGTCTGCTTGTTCCATAGCAGTCTAAATCTATGTCTTTAGTGAAAAACTTCAAAATAGGCAAAGTTTCTAATGGGAATATCCGTGGGATAAAATCGCAAGCAAATGAAATGGTGGTCACGAAATTACCTCTAATAAACAGGTTTCTTACAAACAAGCAATGGAACCTTCTAAACAAAGGTGCAATATTTATTTGATGCACTTTTGTAAAGTGTAATTTCTTAAATTTACCGCGTGTTTGCGTCTTCAGGCAATCTTGTGCTTTACAAGGATTTTCAATAAATTTCCCATCTGATTTGTATATTATTATACCATATTATGTTCATTAGAAATTAGGGTATTAAATAATTACTTTAATTTTTTATTTAAAACTTTATTTTATATTTTATCAGTCAGAAATCTGGTACCCTTAATAACAACTACCCGTAATCGGAGATCACGTAATCATGACCGGATTGAGGCGATGCTCTCGATAACGATAGGATTTAATGACCTGCACGTTGATTGATGATGTTATGTCGAACTCAGAGGGAGTATACACGCATTTACTCAGATCCAGTGTATTAAGGCCATCCAATTTTAACTTAATATACAATTTACCATATATATCCCAGGAGTGGGTGAAAATATGAAAAGAGGATCAACTTTTGTTTCAAATTGTCTCATTAATTTTAGTTACACTGTTGTTGTATTTTTTAAATAAGCAACTGCAACAAGCAACAAGAGGGTCCGTCGTCGTCAACACTCTGGGTCCTCATTGAGCCCTTTATAATAATAGGGTTCTTAAAAAAAGGAGTGTACAGGTTTTTAAAATCTGGTTCGGCGACTGCTTATAAACAGACGAGCGGTTTGCTTATTTGCCAATACAGTAAGATAAAACCCGCTCTAAAGAATAAATATGTACCTGGAATGACGTGATTTTCATCAGGACTCCAAATAACATGTATGCGGCATGTCGCAAACCAATACTTTTTCCTTACTTTGGCCTACATTTGTAACGAACAAAATAGTCTCTCGGGATAATGAAGAATCCCACACGGTGCTTGCGTACGAACGATTAATGTAGGTATAATGACTACCTTTTTAGATCGGTTTTACCAAGTAAGGAATTGGGAGATTTGATTGATGTATTGTTTGGGAATTAGGTACGTTAGGTACCTATCGTTTCCCGTCTGCTTTGGAAATATATTTCGGTTCGAATACAGCTTTATTCGAACCCTGGGAGAAAGTAAATGTGTAGATAAGTATGGTTCTTTCTAACAATATTTTGCACTTGTTTATCTATCTATAGATATAATAAAGCTGAAGAGGGTCGAAAGTCTGTACATGGAAGATAATCGAAAAAAAGTTGTCTGGGGATACTTAGAATTTAACCGCTGAAACGATTCAGATAGAAATGAGTATGGAGATAATTTGAGTCTCGAGAAACGTCATAGGATAGTTTTCAAACCCTTGTGGGGGTGAAAAGGGGGTTGGAAGGTGGTATGAGGATTTTTTTACCGCTGAACTGATTTAGATGAAAATTGGTATAGAGATAGTATGGGTCTCGAGAAATGACAAAGGATAGTTTCTTCTTCAAACCCCCCCCCCCCCCATCTTACTTTAGAACCGTAGGTCCAAAAAATTTGAAAAAAATTATGGAAGTGACGCCTGAAAGGTTCTTGGTCAAGGTGTTCATATTTATAACATGTTACCCGTCGATGCTTTAAATTTACCTTTACCCGCTCTTAAGAAATATTTGAAAATGTCATGAATGTTAAAGGGTTATTGCAGCAAACCAAAAACCTACTACTAAATCATCTAACATTTATAGGCCACCGTTTAGGTAGGAAAACATATCAAACGTTATGTGAAGCAGTCAGATTAGGATTTATTTTTCTTTATAATTAAACAATAGGTACATTATCTGTCTCTCAAGCAGTTTTGATATGTCTTCTTGAAGAACTACGCATTATTTTGTATCTTTATGATCTAATAATGTATTACTGTTTTGAAAAAAATAAGTCCCGTAGAATTTCTTTTCGGTCATAATTAGACCCCGGACTCTTGTGGCAATGACGTCACAATAGGGTGATTTGGGGAGTAAACGGGACGGTGCTATGAAACACGGTTAAAAACTCGGTTGTTAACCGAATACATTTTAATTAGATATTTTCAACAAAATTATCAAGTAAGTTGATCAATACTATTTTTTAGTGCAAACCATACAATTGTACTTTAAACTGGCTTGGTGACATTTGTGACGAACAAGGAGCGAGTGGCCGACAAAACCAATGCCAGTTTAACGTACATTTGTACGTTAAACTGGCATTGGTTTTGTCGGTAGCGGGAGAGAAATTAGGGGTGAATTAGCCGCTTACTGACACAGACCGAATTCCACGCGGGCGGAGCCGCGGGCACAGCTAGTGTGCAATAAAGTGATACATATTTTAACGAATCCTATACGGTAAATATTAATTTTTCTCTTCGCTACAAATGTATATTACTTTACTTGTCTGATATGCAGAGGCCGGAATTTTAGTGGCACTCTTGAAATGTCATAGTGAGTTCTCGTTTTATCGACTTTCGTACAACAAATATCGATACAATACATTTATAAATTGTTATTGTAATCAATTTAAAAATAGAGGAACAACATGCGGTCTTATCTCTAAAGAGCAATCTCTTCCAGATAACATTAGAGTACCTAAGTTGAAAACAAAAAAATAAATACTCTGTTATTGCATTCAAAACAAAAAAAATAACGAACAAAACTTTTAATTTATTTATTATTTAGATTTTTAGTGCGACAAGTCTATAAAAAACAATGCCTTACGTTAGTTGCCTGGGTTTGAAATGGTAATGTGTATTTCATATTTACTATTAAACAATATACGAATATTTCACATTTGATCAGTTAAGTTGGCGTCTATGCGGATGTAAGAGCACGGAATAACTAAAAGTACTGTAAGGGGAGCATATTTAAACTAGTTAATTATTTGTTATCGTTGATATAATATTCTTTATCGCCTCAAAATATTGAAACAACACTTGTTTTATATCCATATTTAAATAAAAATCGATAAATGAGAACTCACTATGACAATTCAAAAGTGCCACGAAAATTTCGGTCTCTGCATGAGATGAGAGTAAGTTTTATGATACAATAAAGCACATCGTAGGATAATGATCTGCAAATAACTAGGTACCATCTAATTAAATTCCACGATCGCAAAAACCATTTTGATTAGATTCTTTCCATTTCAAGTTTTAGCACCGTCATCAGTTTTTTTACTACACCGCGTATATATGTATAAGGTTTTACTTTAACATTCGATTTTTCTTAAATGAACGAATAATAGAGGTCTCAAAAGCACCTTTTATTTTTTCAACATTCATAATTGTTTGTAAGTTATAGATTTTTTCCTTGAAAAAAAGGGAGGGTTTTTCATGCTTTTTCCTTCGGAACGGTAATTATACCATAAATAAATTCGGCATCCCCGATTTATAGGAAAACTATACCAAACTTGTCCTAGTAGCTTAAGTGATGTAGATATCAAGATATAGTTGAGGCCTGAGTGCCTCCCCCCCCCTAAAAAAATGCATCAAAAATCTTGGTGAGTCCACTTCTCAAATCCATCCTTGGATCCTAAGGAATAATCAGGCCGAAGGAAATCCATTGTTCACGAAAAGTCGTATTTGACTTTTTTATGTCGTGTACAAACGCAACTAAATGTAAGGCCTGATTAAATTATTTGTTTGCTATATTTTGTAAAACAATCAGGTATTAATAATGCAGCATGTTTTGACGTGATAACGTCTTTAAAATCGTTTTAGTCGGGTGACATGTTCAGAAACTTGTGTCACACCAAAACCTCACGAGCGCGATCGCAGGTATAACGAGAGAGAGACGGACCGATCTCCCGTCTCATCTCGAGCGCTGCCAGTCATTCCGTGAAACTTGTCACGCGGAATCCTCACGAGCGGAGGCTGGCATAGCGTTCGAGTGAGTGGACCGATCTTCCGTCTCTCTCACTCTAGCGGCATACAAACGAATGGAGATTTTCTCGTGCGGTTAAGTTTTCGTTGAATGTTTAATCTAAGATGTAATTTAAAATTTGAAAAAATTGTTATCTTCATTAATTCCTTACTTCCCAAAAACTTATATCACCAATAAGACGTTATCACGTAAACATCTCGATCGTAAACCTACTTTACAAACAACCAATTTTTTTATATAATTCTTTCACTTCTAGAACTTACGCAACAAGTATTATTAATAAACAAATAATATATTTACACACTGACTTTAAGTACTTAAAAAGTAAGTGATTTTAAAATATGAAAAGTATATTATTATTTACCTTCAATAGACATAAAGTACAAAACAAAATATATAACGCGTTGTTTCATTATGACCACTGCACTGACCACACAGCAATACAATCACTTTGCCGACATAGGTACCGATATTTGAGGTGGATGCTATGCAAGACTGAACCATTTGTAATACTGTATTGTATGTAATAAGAAAAGTAGAAAGCAGTTAGAATAATATTTTTTAACAAAAAGGAACCGATTTCACTTAGACTCCACTTTTCCAAAAGGAAATGCCCGAGCTAACTGTAAAGAAAATTTAAATCACTATAGGTGTGCCTATAATATTTGAAGAGTCTCATCATCAGATCCTGACCTGGTTTCAATGGGAACAACTGTGAAGTATATACTCTTTCAAACAAAAAAAAAAAGAATTTTTCAAATGTGTTTGAATAATCGGTTAACATATATCAGGGGTTTTCAAAGTGGGGGGCGCGCCCCCCTAGGGGGGCGCGACCACATTCTAAGCGGGGCGCGGCGCCTCGGGAAATTTGAACAGGGTTAGGTAGACCATTTACTTCCGTTTCCTTGCATCGAAGCGAGGGGGCGTGGGAATTTTATTTTAGGCAGCAGGGGGGCGTGACGAAAAAAAGTTTGGGAACCCCTGACATATATAGTCAAATATAAATAAAAACAAAGATCCCGACGATTTGAGTTCCTCCTACTTTGAAATATTGAAGTCGGTTGAAAAAGGCACCTCACACATTGTTTTGAATGAAAACATGAAAACACGAATGAAAACAAAAATGCTAATAAAATGAAACATTGTTATTCACAGGGAGAGAAAAACGATCCCACCCTTCGTATAAGTTAAAAGTGTATTGTTTGGCGTTGGTAGTTAATCGTCTTAGGAAAACTTTCATTGTGTACACTTACGTTAAAAACCCTAAAAGGATAGACGCCATTTAATCAATTAAAAGTTTTAAGATGCTAAGATAAATCTTAGAAATACCAAAGACAGTACGTTGTTTCGGAGCAGCTGCTTTAGTGAAAGTGCTTTTAGTTACAAAGTTAAATATTTATCGTTTTAGTTATTTATTGTCTATTGATAAACTGTTTACTTTTATTTTAGTACTTTTCGATATCTAGTACTTCATTCTGTATTGTTTTATTGAGTAAGTTATTTTCGTTGATGTTACGAAATGTTGTGTTTCGGACCTGGGTATGTCCGTAAACTACGTCCGGACCTGGGTATGTCCTTAAACTACGCCAAAAAGAGAGGTATGGGCACTGCGAATGGCATCTCGCTAAGTATGGTAGGGCACGTTCAGCGAATGTCATCGCTCAAATCTGGAGCAGAGCCCGACTGGGGAAGTACCTCCACCTTACAGAAAACCACAGCCAAATAGCACTAGACCCTAATCATAGTGTTGTGTTCCTGCTGGTGAGTAAGGTTGCCAAAGAGCTCAAAGAGGACCCAGTGTGTTGACGATGAGGGACCCTCTTGTTCCTTTAGCCGCCAACACAGTGAATCCTCCTTTTTTGTAAAGGGTGGGCAACGCTCATGTGACTCCTTTGGAGTTGCAGGCGTCCATAGGTTACGGTAGCTGCTTACCATCAGGCGGGCCGTATGCTTGTTTGCCACCGTCGTGGTATAAAAAAAAAGTAACAATAAAGCTTGTAAAAAGCATGAGTTATTAAAATTTGTTTTTGTTACGAGTAGATGCAAAGTAGGTACTTTACATTTTGGTAGGTACCAACATGTTAGACAATCCACGTTTAATCTGGCTTCTCCCGTCGTCACTCTCACCGCTTGTAAATGCGTACAGGAAGTCAAGTTTACGTATATCGTCACGTAGAAACGTAAGTACATACTTTAGTCACACATAATTCGTGTCAAAAAAGAAGTTACACATGTGTAACTTCTGTCTGTATTTTATGTTAGTGGACGTTAACTTTAAAATTTGACTACGGCTTCGTATAATTAGGTCTAAAATTGTTGGGTAAACCGCTGTCTTCACTTATTTTCAGCTACACTGATTTTCTTACAGCTTTATTCGTTCGTTAAGTTCTACTTTATATTATAGAATGCCATCTACAATCCATTGATGTACAATTAACCAGTTAACCAAAATGAATGACGTCCGCCTCTCAGCAGACCGGTGGTTGAGTGCTGGAGGGTGCCGGGCCCTTGTTCGTTAACCGTATTGTCAGTAGGTAATTATACTAATACCTTTCTACCGATGCCAAGCGAACTATCAACAATCATAATTTCCTACGAATATGATATTCACTGTTCTTTACGGGAAAAGTTGAACTGTCACTTAACATGGCTGTCATGGCTTGATAAGAAGTTTCAGACGCTGGCATTATTTCCCTATTATATGGGTAACTTCGAACATTATTAATAACCGTATTGTGTTAATTTTGTATCAAGTAGAAACGTCTGCTAATGATTAGAAATAAAAGAAAAAGGAAAAATCTACCGCCTCGGGCGAGACTCGAAATGGTTACTCCGGGATGTCAAACCACCCGCCACGCCGCTCTACCAACTGAATATTGCGAACAGCAAATATCTTGCATATCTTTTTACAAAAACTTTCTACGTTTATATATACAGATATACCTACCTAGCAGAAATTTTACAATTGGGAGTTAATCATTTTTTTCTTGGCTTCAACTTTTTCGAACGCGCCCTTTACTTCTATTCTTCTTTCTGGCGGCAGTAGTACGAAATGCAACCGGATTTGTTTTGAAAAATAACAGGTATTTTTTATTTATTTATTATATAAGGTGCTAACAAATTAGATACGGATATTTTTACCGCTGATAGTACTCGGTTCTCGGAGTATATTTAAGTATGAAACATCCTGGTTTTGTTATGTTTTTTTGGAGAAAACTAGGAAACAAATTTCCTACGTTAAAACACCCTGTTAATAAGATAATTAAATGAGACTTCTTTAGACCCGAATCATAATGACATTTAAGAAAAAATACTTTTGACTTGACATGACAGACAGTGTTAAACATCTTGACAGATACATTATAGGGATGGTTATTTTAAAAATTTATTGTAACATTTTTTTTTTGTTCGGTAAGTGAAAACAAAAAAATTATATACAAAGGTTCCTTAATTACAGTTAAAAGTTAATTGTTTTAATGTAATGTATTATCTCTTAAAATATCCGTGACTAATTTGTTAGCACCTTATATAAAATGAAAACCCATTCCCGATCATCAAGAGTGGTGTTAGAAAGAGTTGGATAAAAATGTAATCACTTCGGCTCTAGAGTAAGCTTCTAGTCTTAAGTCGGCTTCTATAAGTAACTCAGGTGCAACAAATGGGAAGGGTTATTGACTTGAGTGCTTAAGCGATTGCGCTTGATTGGATTGTTGTATTAGTAACTACTGTATCCTCCTGTGGCCTATACAAAAAATGAATCTGTAACGGTTCTCCGACAGGCGATTCGACGACGGGCTGTTCGCCGACAGCACTATTCATCTTTTGATTTTTCGACGACGAACGTTTCGTCGACAGATAATTTCAACTAACGTGCATCACATATTTGAGAGGAATTATGCGCGGAATATCATAGACATCTTAGTAAAAGTGGGAAATTTGTGTATGGTAGTGAAATTTTTGTATGGAACCACAGACAATTTGCAGCCGGATATCCGTATTCTAGCTGATTTTTATCTATGGTAGCTGGATTCTGAAGTATGTGGAGCAACAAAAAACTGTGTTCAAAACTACGTATGGCACCGGCATATACGTCAAATTAACCAATCGTAAACGGAGCTCATCCGATTGAGTAACCGTATCCGGCAGCTTGTCTTCGTAACGTTTGTGTTCAGCTTAAACGAGCAACAACTAAGCTCTATCTAGACCCTGGAAGAAGGCGACAAATTTAAATAAAAACATCGTATGACAACCCCGTATATAAGGCGACTTAACAATAATGATACTTGAATTTTTTTTTCTTACGGGATAAATCACTTACAATCTTTATAAAAAATACTATGTTTTTTGAAAAATTTTACACGCTTTTATTCAGTTTCACCTGCGTTGTCTGTAATCAAATCTCTTAAGTTAAATTTGACCCACTTCTCGGTTTCCGATTGAGCTGAAATTTTGCGCGCATGTGAATATTATGGTGACCTATTGATTCTCCAATATATTATTCGCAGACAACCACTCGCAGATGGGTTCTTTGGTAGAAACACGATTGGCAGAATTTCATTACGCAGAGTAATCTTATCGAAGACCAGTCAGTGCGCAGATTATTGATTCGCAGATTTTCTTTTCGTAGAATGATCGTTTTGTAAATGACACGATTTGCCGACCAACCATTGGTCGAAAAACGATTCAAAGAATGATCATTTGGTATAAAATATTGTTGCCTAGGCATTTTATAAGACGCCGCTGTTTTATGATATGCCTAGCTAACATCCGTCATATCGTTCAAAGCTCATCCATTGACAGCATTAGGCATATCGTATGTAGGGTACCTATTTATACATATAGAGTGTACGCTACGAGTACAAATTGTCCTGTATATTTTTATTAGTTATTACGCACATTGTCATTTGTCTGGCTAGATCTTAAGCATAATATTATATCAGCTTTTGCCCGCAACTTAATCTGCGTAAAATTAATCCCCCTTTTTATGTCTTCAAGAGATTAGTTCGGGATAAGAAATATTCTATATCCAACTCAAACTATCTCCATTGCAATGTTTATACAGGATGTTTTTTCAATAACTAGCCATATTGTGAGAGGTGCTTACGGATTAGGTAAGTCGGTTCAGCGGTTATTGATGCCCCATACAAATTTTCACCCCCCTTTTCACCCCTAAATCATCTAATTATGGTATTACAATATTTTATAAACTCATATATTTGCCGTTGTCCCTATACAAGACCCTAGGCCACCAACTGCAAAAATTAAGACGCGCAAAATTCCCCGCCGTACAAAACAGTGTGATCGTCATAAGATAAGATGGTCATTATAGTCATCAACCAACCAAAACCTCCTAAATGTAATTATTCCCTTAGTTAAAAAATGGTTGTAAAACAATATGGTAACATTTAAAGTCATGTTTTGAATACTAGAATTTTATTTTGTATATATTTATTGATAAAATATGTAGTTTAAACCTGAAATCATTATATAAAACCGGCCAAGTGCGAGTCGGACTCGTGCACCGAGGGTTCCGTACAAACCTGTAGGTATATATGGGTAGTAACTTTAAAATTATTAAAAATATTTTGTATTATATGATGTAACTAAAAATTTACGGTTTTCGCAATTTTTCCTTTATTCGTGCTATAAGACGTTGCTTCGTACCAAATTTCAAGATTCTGAGTTCACGGGAAGTACCCTGTAGGTTTTGATTCCCTTGCGAGTTTCGAAAATTTGCGGAAATTTGCGGCATAAACGGCTGCATCTTTTGATTGCGTTGGCTTAGAAGTTTGTCTTTTTCACAGCTCCAAGGGACAGTAGACCTGAGTATTTGATATAAATTTCAGCTTGATACCTCCACGCGTTCCTGAGAAAAAGGGTCTTGACAGACGGATGGACAACAAAGTGATCCTATAATTTGATTTTAGCGCAGACTTCGCTTGCCCGCAAGTGTCGCGCCATATTTGAATCGTGAACGTGTTTGGCCCGGTTACCCTCATCTGGCAGAAAAATATTGGTCAGATATACACTTGGCATAACGTGTTTCGCAGAAACACTTTCGGTCGAATGGTAATTTTGCATAAAGGTAGTATGTAGTTGGCATAACTACTACTACGCATACGACACGTTTTGCAGCATATGGTTTTGCAGAACATTACTTTGGCTGACTATGGTTTAGCATCATTTTATGTACCGTAATAATCCTACAGCATACTATTACAATAGCATAATTCTTTTCTGCTAGCAGAAAAGTGGGTTAGGTAAATTTTACGTAGTAGAATTTAGATTTATTTAGGTTAGGTTAGAACTGCAACCCCTGCGGAAACAAACTGTTGCCAGAAAAATGGATTAGGTTAGGTTAGAGTTGCGACCCCCCGCAGAAACAACTGTCGCCAGAAAAGTGGCTTAGGTTAGGTTAGAACTGCGACCCCCACGGAAAAAAATTGTTGCCATAAAATTGGGTTAGGTTAGGTTAGAACTGCGACCCCCGCAGAAACAAACTGTTGCCTGAAAAGTGGGTTAGGTTAGGTTAGGAAAAAGTATTTGTGGCGGCCGCAACGGGCCATTGCCCTTGGTGACTCGAGCATACCGCGTTAACTCGCACGTAGCAGCCTGGCCGGGAGCCCGCGTTGGGAAGACACAACAAATTACTACAGACACAATTGGCAGATAACAATTTCATTAACCAGAATACCGACACAAATATGCGCATTATTACAGCGCCTGTACGTTTTTATGAGCAATACATCCAATCCCGCATATGTCTTGTACAATATGATAAGACAATGAAGATTATCTTGTAATCAAAAACATATTCGGCTTCACAACTTTAGGCCGCCTAAATATTATGCAAATAAAATATTCTGCGAAAGTACTATTCGTTTATAAGACAGTTATGCTCATCAACACTATGCCAATATAAGATTCGACATTATAAACATCTGCGAAATGATTTATGCCAAAGCATACACTGTGTAAGGTGTTTCTGCCAAACGTTACTTCTGCCAAGTATCATTATGCAAAACAAATATATGTCAAAAAAGTTTCTGCAAAACAGTAGTAACCCGTCTAATGATTCTCCGAAATATTATTCGCAGATTTTTGATTCGCAGACAACGACTCGCCGAACAACGTTTCGCAGAATGGTTTATTCATAGATGTATGCAGCATCTGTTTTAACTCGCAGAACAATTTTTGGAAGAAATTATTTTGGCAGGGGGTTCACTATTGTCTTGCAGAAACTTTTTTGACATATATTTGTTTTGCATAATGATACTCGTTCGTAATGATGAACGTTGTTCGGCGAGTCGTTGTCTGCGAATCAAAAATCTGCTAATAATATTTCGGAGAATCCTTAGACAGCCGAATACAATGCGATATTATGATGAGATGGAGCTGATTTTATGATGGAGCTGGAAGGTGGCCATAAGAACTCCTCAGATACTCAATCATAATATTGCATTTTCGTGCGCGCAATATTTCAGCTCAATCGGAAACCGAGAAGTGGGTCAAATTTAACTTAAGAGATTCAATGACAGACAACGCAGGTGAAACTAAATAAAAGCGTGTAAAAAGTTTCAGAAAAAAATATAGTAATTTTTATAAAAATTGTAATTGATTTATCCCGTAAGAAAAAAAAAATCAAGAATCATTATGTTAAGTCGCCTTATATACAGGGTCGTCATACGATGTTTTTATTTAAAGTCGCCTTCTTCCAGGGTCTAGATAGAGCTTAGTTGTTGCTCGTTTAAGCTGAACACAAACGTTACGAAGACAAGCTGACGGATACGGTTACTCCATCAGATGAGCTCCGTTTACGATTGGTTAATTTGACGTATATGCCGGTGCCATACGTTAAGTTTTGAACACAGTTTTTTGTTGCTCCACACACTTCAGAATCCAGCTACCATAGAGAAAAATCAGCCAGAAGACGGATATCCGGCTGCAAATTGTCTGTGGTTCCATACAAAAATTTCACTACCATACACAAATTTCCCACTTTTACTAAGATGTCTATGATATTCCGCGCATAATTCCTCTCAAACATGTGATGCACGTTAGTTGAAATTATCTGTCGGCGAAACGTTCGTCGTCGAAAAATCAAAAGATGAATAGTGCTGTCGGCGAAACGTGCGTCGGAGAAAAGTTCTGTCGACGAAAAAAAAGATGAATAGTTCTGTCGGCGAAACGTGCGTCGGAGAAAAGTTCAGTCGACGAAAAAAAAAAGATGAAAAGTTCTGTCGACGAACAGCCCGCGTCGAATCGCCTGTCGGAGAACCGTTACTGATTCACAAAAATAGCATCAGAGTAATTGGAACCAACAGTGTAGGAACTCAGTTCGAGTTTGTTTTGGTTTAAACTCGAAAGAAAAAAAACTAATGCAACTCTGATTAATAGAAGGTGATTAACTGATTAAAATTTAATTGAAATGTTTAGTATTGTAGGTAGACCATGTTGGACTATATTCGGACTATCCTGTGAAATATTATTGCCTTTAATGAACACGTAGTATCACAACTTTTTCACAAACGACTAGTTACGGAATATGACCACTTTTTGGATTGGGCCCAGATTCTACACAATTTAGCATCGACTTACATAGGTAAGTCGAGCCGATAACTATAGAGTCATCGGCTATTTACCCCAACGCAAAAACTGTACATGTTTCCCTTTCCTGTAGTAACTAAATAACAGTCGAAACTGTAGCGAATTAAAGGTGGAAAAGAAACGTTTGCCAATATAGGATTTTTTATGAAAATGCTTTTTTAAAATCTATCAATGCAAAAAGTAGTTATTAAGTTGTGCGAAGGATTGCAAGCCAATATTACAGCCAAGGTGAACAGTTTTCTGAATACCAGAAATTGAAGCGTGCCGGAAGTGAGCGACTTTCTGCTGAGTTCTGGAAATTTAATCAATTAAACGCTGATACATTTCTGTTCATTTGAATAGCACTGCTCCGTGATGAGTTTATTACGTTTTATTGGTCTCGATTGCAGGTGGGAGCGCTGGTGGCCTAACGAAAAGGCTAAGAGCGAATTTCAATCTGATAGTCGTGGTTTAGAAGCGTGTCTTGTACCTAATACAGAGTTTCTGGGAGCTTATGTAGAAAATACTATATTTACCAATCACTTTTCGCTGAAGGAAAACATCGAGACGAAATCGAATTCAAGTCCAATTTTGTCCTATGGTTTAAAAGATCAGATGGCAGTCAGGTAAAAACTAATGCCTATTCCCCCCTTCGGATTAGGTTACCGAGCGGACCCCTGACTTAACCAATTTTAATATGTAGGAGATTCTTGCAATGCGTTCAACCCCTTTAACTAATTATCGATAATTAAAACTGTATTGAATGAAATCGGTTCAGCCCTTTTTGAGCTATCGCAAAAAGTTGTCATTTTATAGTAAAAGGACGGAAGTGCCGCAGAATATCCTATAAGGATCCTTTGAGCGGGTGTATTCAATACACCCACTCAAAAGGTCCTTTCTTCCAATACCCGGATCGGCAACTACGGAAGCACGGAACTCTACAATGAGCATAGCAGACATACTGTTGGCCGATTTTTCTAGGATATTGGAACACATGTATATAGGAAATTTGTAGTGGTTGTACCGTTTGCAACAAAAGGAGAATAATTTTCTCTTAATTTAATAAAATTACATACCCTTAAGAAATGGAATAAGTAGTAGTCGTCTGTTTTTTGCTTTTAGTCGCTATCATGTTCTTCATCTGAGCTGTCACAAGTATTGATAATAAGATTGTTTGAAATTCGATCTTTATTTTGTTTAAATAAATTATACGCACTGGTTTTGTACATCAACGGGATATACGAAATGTTGTGTTCTGTCAACCAATCCATCATTTCTTGTTTATGAGAATTTGACGTTGGAGCACGATTCAAAAGTTTGTTGTGATAGGACGCATTATCTACGATAAGTACGCTATTTGGTTTAAGGTTCGGTATAAATTTTTCTTTTAACCATTTTTCGTAGTTGACAAAGTTTATCTGGTCATGGTAATCTCCCGTTTTTTGGTTTGCCTTAAACATTAACAAAGCGTTGGGAATAAAACCATTTTTTCCTCCTGCGTGCACTATTATTAACCGCTGGCCTGAACTGATTTGTTTTTTACACCAAATTCTGTTCCATCGGTCCAAGCCTCTCCGGACACATGTGAAGTGTGGATGAAGGTTTCATCAGTATAAACTAGTGGTCTATCTTCAGACCGATATTCCGCAATTTTGGTAAGGTAATTTATTCTTAGCAGTCGTATGTTGTGTCTTTCCATTAATATTTTTCGGTTGTCCTCGGTCTTTTCCATTTAAATCCTAATTTTTGTATTTATTTTCGTAAGGTGGAAATGCCAAATTTGTAATCTATATCGGATTTTAACACAGAGTGGAGTGGCTTTAAGGTTGGAAATTGCTTATGGGACAGATGTAAATTGTATATAGTTCTCCGGATGACTTCCTGATCAAAATCGTCTACTGCTGATGACGGACAAGTACGTAACTTTTTATTTCTCGGGGAGGTGAATTTCTTTGTTGTTGCGAATTTCTCACTATTGCTCTCAGACACAATGTTATAAACAGTAGAGAGACAAACACCTGTAGCTTTTTCAACTAACTGGGCAGCGGTGTAAGGGGAATTTAAATTTTTCTTTAGTTCAAGTTCAAAATATTTATAACAGTTAAAAATAATTTGCTTACTTTGACTCTCAATCGGACCAAAATTACTCACTGCCATATTTTTTGAAAATTATGTAACTTACACTTAGTCGTACGGGCTGACACAAAATTATTCTGATAATTGTGAGAATACAATAAAATCAGACGTAAAAATATATGCACAACGTAAATAAGATTCACAATTTCACACTGACATTATTTTGGTATTTACTTCTTCAATATATAACAAACCTTTTTTTATGCTGATAGTACGAGAAAATAGAAAATTCAAATATAGAATGCCTGTAAACATACAATACTACTACATATGCAATTCCATGCTCTCGTTAATTTATCTATAACTTCAACCGTTTTTGTAAAAAAAATATTAATGTTCCTACTTTTGTGGGAAGTGGGGAAAATAATTGTTATATTTGTAACACATTATAGTGCAGAGCTTAGATTTGGCTAGAAAGTCTCGTATCCACGCCATAAATAAAATAAGTAAAATAATTATTTTCTGTTTTGACTAGATACTATTAAAATATTATTATTGGTATGGTATTTATGGTATACCACGTATATTTAATTTAGGTTAACACCCCGTTCCTAATAGTAGTTAAATTAGTATGTTATACGTCATATATTAAACGGTTTAATTGAAAATAACGATGCAGGTAATGTACTCAAGGCTAAAATAATCGATAGGTCCTAGGTACCATTCATCACACCACTAGCGTAGCGTACCTAACCTAAGTTCATATATAATACAATGATAGTAGGCTCTGTCCGTTGATAAAAGATTCAAGCGCCCCTCGATTTTAGTTTTTTATCTTTTCAATGCTCTAACTACATTGATGAGAAGAGTGGTGTGATGACTGGTACCTAGAACCTACCGAATTATTTTTATAGCTTTTTGTACATTATCTATAGCATTGTTTATTTTCAATAAAAGCTTTTGAATTTACCTAAACAATACTTATTTTCTTTTCAAGTGGTTATGTTACTAAAACTGTCTAAACTCCGTTTACTTTATGATCCGCAATGCACTGTGTTCTACTAGTAAATACCTTTAATTTTATACTTGATTGAGGGGGTTGTTAAGAAATATGTAATACGTGGCATTCTGTAGCGGCAGCCATCTTGGATTTACAATGATACTGAATCTATTAAAATGTAATTGTCATCAGAACTTAAGGTGTGCACCAGATATCGGATCAATTTGTCAACAGGACGAGGGTAAAATTTCAACCACAAAATTATGGAGATGTGGGATGAAGCATGTAGATACTTGCATTTAGTTACGTAAATATTAGTTATAATAAATTAACGAATTTTCAAATAAGTTTGTGTAATGTCTAAGTAGGTATAACGAAAAAATTGTTATTTCTATTTTAGAGCGCACTATTCGCCAACAGACTGTCCTCAGTTGAAGATGTTTTCTCTCTAAAAAAATGAACGGGCCCTTGTTGATAATCCCCAATGATGTATCTTTCACTTGAAAACATCACTAGATAGAGAACAGGGACCGGAGAACTCCTCTATTTGGTAACTCTTTTCGATAGGGTAACCCTATTATTTAGTCCCTGTCTAATGTCTTAGCAATGGAAATGAAATTAGCTTGATAGGTAAACGTCATTTTGGATTTTAATTTCGGTAAGCGCTACATTATCATTATTATTATCAGCAGTAGCAGCCAGTATCAGTCCACTGCTGGACATAGGCCTCTCCCATGGCACGCCACTGTGCTCGATCTTCTGCTCTCCTCCTCCAATCCGTACTCGACAAGCGCTTACCTTTGGGTAACGCAATGATGAGCTTACTAAATTGATCGTTTTTAAAAACTACCCTACCAAATACTCACTCGATCTAAAACCCCTTTATTGGTAACCGGTTCCTGTATCTTCTAAACGATCTCTTTATTTCACTTACGGATTATAACAAGCATACTAAGGCAAGGTAAATAATAGCGTTTGAAATGGTTGACGTCCATTTAGTTGTGAAATATATAATTAGGCAAGTATTAGAGCTCAAACCACATCGTTTTTCCTACATAATTAGATTGTGGTTGATAACAGGCCTATTAATATTATTATTTTTCGTTAAAAATATTATAACCAATATAGGATTTATATACTTTTTATAAAGGGGAATAACAGGGCTTTATCATTAAAATATATTTTTCATGTTACAACCATAAATAAAAAAAATATAGGCATTTATTCAAAAAAATATCAAACATGGATTTCATATTTTTTATGTTTTCTCGGTTTTCTTATATGGAAAGGTATAAATAAAATACCAAAAATGAATTTGGCATCCTTGCTTCACACAAAAATGATATCAAACTTGACTATATAGCTATTAATTACCCCTCACTTCGTCAAAAATTTGCATCAGAATTTTGATTGGCTCCCCTTCTTAAATTAATCTTAGAGCCTAAAGGATTAGCTCTGCGAATGGAAATTCCATCATCATCATTTTCCGTATAAATAAGTGTACACCACCGACTATTATAAGCTATCGAAACCTCTTCAATAGGTAAGATACTATGAGTATATACAGTTCACCTATCAAAAAAAAAACACCTACTACTAAATTTATACAGTTCTGTTGTATAATTTGTAGTAAAACACATGAAATGTCGGAGTTAACAGTATATTCATAACAAACATGACCTACATTTACATCAAAAATAGAACAATGCATTTCCCTTCATTTTCTGAAGTGGATTTACGAATTTATTTGTCGTACCATTAGAATTATTCAGTGACATGGCCTTTTTGATTTGTATTCAATGCTGGAGCCCCGTATAGAAAAATCAGTATTCAGTGTGCATTTCAGGAAGTTACGGAAGGCTAAAAATTGTGTTACTTACTTCCTCACAACTTGTTACTGAACCAATAAAAAAACAGCATCGTCATGCTGAATATTCATCTCACCTTGTTTGCTAAATATACCGGGTGGGACAAACCTTGACGTTTAAAGAAATAAATTAGATTCTTCGCACTCAGAGTTGTCCGAATATCGTATTTCGTTTTTTTTTGTAAGATTATCCTTACGTATTGTACGATCATTCATTAAATGTTATTTTCCTAATTAGGAAGCAAGTTGCAAGAAAAAAATTACCAAAGTGTTTTTTTTTATATACCACGACGGTGGCAAACAAGCATACGGCCCGCCTGATGGTAATCAGCTACCGTAACCTATGGACGCCTGCAACTCCAAAGGAGTCACATGCGCGTTGCCGACCCTTTACAAAAAGGAGGATTCACTGTGTTAATGGCTAAATGCACAAGAAGGTCCCTCATCGTCAACACACTGGGTCCTCTTTGAGCTCTTTGGCAACCTTACTCACCAGCAGGAACACAACGCTATGAGTAGGGACTAGTGCTATTTGGCTGTGGTTTTCTGTAAGGTGGAGGTACTTCCCCAGTCGGGCTCTGCTCCAGATTTGAGCGAGATGACATTCGCTGAACGTGCCCTACCCTACCACACTTAGCGAGATGCCATTCGCAGTGCCCATACCTCTCTTTTTGGCGTAGTTTACTTTATACCCCGGGTCCAAACCCCGGGTGCTAGAAAAAAATTCAAAAATGTATTACTCTGTGTTATTAAAATTAACAGTAAACTAAATATTTATTGTGATATTGATTTATAACTTCGAAGCCTGCGTCTGGTTTCCTTTTGAGGTTATATCAAACATGCATGCCACGCGGTATATGTACCTACCTACACACATGCGGCGGGCATCCATTTTAACAGATCAAGGACGATTTAATTAATACCTGGACTGCATTGTCTATCTGAAATTGCGTTTGCGTAATTCAGGAAAACGCATTAGCGCCATCTATCGAGATAGATGGCGCTAATGCGTTTTCCTGAATTACGCAAACGCAATTTCAGATAGACAATGCAGTCCAGGTATTAGGCATCAATCACAGTCAATCTGTCAAAATAACTCAACTTTCGTTCAAGAGATGACGCTCCGGTTCCTGATACCGTTTGAGTAAATAGAGATATTGTGCCGTATTCTAATTTTAAAATACATATGCAAACCTATATTAAAAACACAAACTATCTCTAACATAACTACAACACACAACAAACAAAACCGGCCAAGTGCGTGTCGGACCACGCAGTGCCCATACCTCTCTTTTTGGCATAGTTTAAGGACATACCCAAGTCCGGACGTAGTTTAAGGACATACCCAAGTTCGGACGTAGTTTAAAGACATACCCCGGATCCAAATTTTTACGTTCAAGCAAGTCAAGGGTCAATTTTCAAACTAAATTGACCTTTTCGACACTTGTATGGCAGGTTCGACATTTTTATGGCAACATATCGACATTTGTATCACACTATTTTTTAAACGTCAATAACTTCTACACCATATTTTTTATATTAAAAACCCAACCACAGAATGTTGGCCCGAAAGAAATTTTCCAAAAAAATTAAGCCATACAAAATTTGAAAAAAAAAAACACACTTCAAAAATTTACCATCAGACTAAATTATTGTATATAATAAAACATTCAAAAATCAACTCCAAACATCGAACGTAACCTTCACATTTTTGAGCTACGGAACCTACTACGTACTAAAAAAACATACAAAAAGCTAATTTCAAACAAAAACCCCAGAATTTCTATGAAAAAGATCATAAGACTGGGTGCGAGGAATCTATTTTATTTATTTTGATGTCAATGTTTGGATCACTCGGTATAGTAAAAACCTAAGTTATACCAGGTATATACTCACCAATTTCACTTTCAATACGTTTTTTATAAAAAAATAAAACGTTAGATTATATTAACTAAGTAATATTTCTTGATCGTACTTATATTTACTACATAATGCGATTAATGCGACAATAAATATTGTTATATACTCGTACTCTAAGTACTCCTTAAGCGCAACCGCTAAAACAAGCTATACTTAACCTATATACTTACTATGAATATAAGTATTTTAATAATGCTAGTATTTTAAGGCACAACAAAAAAAACATAACCTAAGTAGTATTACACTAACTTGCGCAGTAAACAAAGGAGGATGGGCAGATTTGTATGGACTCTGGCCTAGAAACCAGTAATGACAAAGCCATATATTATTGGAAAGGTTTTTTCATATTCTACAACTTTTTGTATGGAGGAAAATCTTGAATCGCTGTGTCATTTATCACACAGCCAGAACCAGAATGGCACAAAGAAACATGAAAACGCATAAAAAACAAAAACATGACACATAATCATCAACAGTTATAAAACCTTCATAATCTGTAGAGCGATATAAGAACTTATATCAAAAAAACTAACTTGTTACGTTTCATTTCAAACTATGGGGGGCTGTAACTTTTTAACCAAAGATCCAAAAGAATATTTGAAAAGATCCGTAATTGTGTTAATTCTTCGAAAGAAAATTATTTTGAACATTATCGGTTAATGCGTTTTCGAGTCATCTCCAAAAAAGTTATTTTATAGGCAGATGACCTTTTGATTTTTTTTTTGATAGTGGGTACGGAATCCTCCATTATGCGTGGTCCGACACGCAGTTGACCGGTTTTTTAACTAATTTTAGCTCATATTTTATTTTATTTAAACTTTGTTAGTTACGTTGTTGTTTGGCTTTTAAATAAACTAACCTAAAATTCAAGAATAACTGACGCAAAAACAAAATGGAACTGATTAAATCTCACATCGTGCTGAATTAAGATAAAGTATTGCTTCCTTGAGTAATTTGTAGCTATGTCTGTTCTGTTTACACGAGCCAATAACTTACCATGTCATTAAAACTTCAAAGAAATGCATTTTAATTTAACTTCATCGCGATAAATTGAAGCATTCAGACATTTAATTTCTCATGTTAGCGTCTTCCAAAATAGCCGTATGCTTTTAGTCTGGTTTCTTCAAGCGTTTAAGAAAGAGGAAGAAGGTATTGAATATAGGTATGTACACGGATTTTACGCGAGCGACGCGTATATAGTTTTCTCTTCATCAGTACTGACGGTATTTGCGCCTGGCTTACGGTCCATTATATTTGTTATGTTTAATCGTTACATAATGTAATCCAATGGATGACTGTTATTGGCCTTATTTTATGTAAGCATTTTACGTCCTAGTTATATTTACGGCTGTTGTTATCCTGAATACCAATAAAAAATAAATAAAAAAACCGACCAAGTGCGTGTCGGACCACGCATAATGAAGGGTTCCGTACCTTCAATAGAATAAGAACCAAACTAATACCAAAAGGTCGTATCTGATGCCTATGTGTGAATAAGTTTTTGGAGATAACTCAAAAATCGTTAATGTTCAAAACAATTTTCGTAGAAAGTATGTGACAGGGCGCATTATTCAATTTTTTCCATATTTTTTGGACTTACGGTTCAAACGTTACAGAGGGGGGGGGGGGGGGGGGGGGTACACAATTATTCTGACTTTAAAAGCGATTATTTGTGAAAATATTCACTTAATCACAAAATGTTCAATAAACCTGTGAAACTATTATTTTTAAACACCTATCGATTGATGTGTAACATGTTGTATAAGGTAAAACTTTTTTAAATTTAGTTACACATGTAACTAAATTCACATACGTACATACGGAGCGCGCCACCTAAAAATATTTTATCTGCAATTTAACTACATAACTAAATAGCGGCATGCAAAATACGCCTGTCAACATTTTATTAAGATACGTCTTATAGTTTCCGAGTAAAATGGCTGTGACATACGGACGGACGATCGGACGGACAAACTGACATGACGAAACTATAAGGGTTCCGTTTTTGCCATTTTGGTTACGGAACCCTAAAAACAGTGACATTTAAAGTACCTGAGTATGTTTGTTTGAACAACATTTGAAGTATGTATGTTCCAAAGTTCTACCTTTATCGGTTTATGCTATGAAATGGAAATGCACAAATTTAAGTACGTATGTACCACGCCCAGTGTTCCCTGCGTGGGTAGTTGTATCAGGCGGCTTATTTAGTACGAAGTATTTACGACTATACAACGTGTTACACACCCAAGACTAAAAACCTGAAAACTGTTTATTCAGAATCGAGAGTAGAATCGATTGCAGTATATCTTAACATGGGTAAACTTTTTCGTTAATTTTCCATATTTTTACGTGTCGAGTCTAATAGTTTCTAATTCTACAGTTTACCTTGTATTGAGAGGTTAGGAGATAGAGGTTGAATATTTAATAATGTCTGGCAGCATTGACCAATTGGTACATAGTGTCATGTAGGTTGTAATTGTCAAAGTATGTCATCTTATGTCATGCCATACAAATTGACAAAGTATGTTGATAGGTTGACATGACATGACACATGTAGAGATGAGACAACAACGTTACAAATGTAGAGTCAACAATTGAATAAAATTTTAAGGAAAACTAAACATACGAATATCTTTCGAAATAATTAACTGATTGAAAAATAAATACTCTAGATTAATTAGCAATAATAAAAATCATTTGGGGTATCTTGAGTTTTTATATGACTGTGACGATTTTAAGAAACCATGCGGAATACAAATAATATACTCATTTAAATAACACACATCTCCATACCATAATTATTTTCACCTCATGTGGGTGACTTGATTATGTTGACGTCGCACTCAAAAATGTTTTAGATCTGACACAATCGTCTTCAAGTTATTTTCAGTTATTGTTAACGAGTAAGAACGAGACCCAGATACATTCTGCTGTGATTGTGTTTCTGATTTTGTGAAATTGTAACAAACATGTTAATATTTATATCGGGCAGTGCCTACGATTTCGTCCTACGAAGTCGTTATTAACCTCAACCACTCTTTTTCCTGCTTACGTATTAAAAAAACCTTTGGTCTACCGCACTCGCTGTAAAGAATAGTTCTCAAAATTTTAAACAGTATCATCATATACTTTTGTGCAAAGCCATTTTCGTGTAATGTGTCACCCAATTATTCATCTGTTTACGCATGATTGAGTAACAAATATTCAAACATACCAACTTTCTCAGTTGTAATATAATGCAGGATTAAATTTAAAATGAAAAATTGCCCAAACTGGCAGTCTCTTGCGGTAGGTTAATAAATAACAAAACAATTGAACGAGCAGGTGCGTTGTGGAATATTAATTTATTTTTGTAATTGTGATGCCTCGAGTGTCACTAATGTGCTCTTAAGGGTCTAGGCTGTTATGTTTTTTTTTTTTTTTTTTATACCACGACGGTGGCAAACAAGCATACGGCCCGCCTGGTGGTAAGCAGTTACCGTAGCCTATGGACGCCTGCAACCCCAGAGGATTTACATGCGCGTTGCCTACCCTTTAGGAACCTATACACTCCTTTTTTGAAGAACCTCATACTGTAGCCCACTGGGAAAACCTCGGCAGGGAGTTCATTCCACAGCCGCAGCGTTCGTGGGAGGAAATTCCTCTTAAATCGTACTGTGCGCGACCCATTGGGCTCCAGGGTGTGGGGATGAACACCCTGCCGGCGGCGAGCGGTGCGGTGATAAAAAGCTGCCGTGGGCATCATATGCTGCAGTTCTTCAGAGCACAACCCATTGTACAAGCGATAGAACACGCATAAGGAGGCAAAGTCCCTCCTAAGACTCAAAGGTTCAATATCGCTCGTGAGTTTGGGATCGTCGACGATCCGCACAGCGCGCCTTTGCACCGAGTCAAAGGGCCCAAGCTGGTATCCAGGTGCTCCCGCCCAAAGGTGACAACAGTACTCCATGTGGGGTCTGACTTGCGACTTGTATAGGAGCAGTCTCTGCCCCGGAGTGAAGTATCGCCTCGCTCTATTGAGCACACCGAGCTTTTTGGATGCCAGCTTGGCCTTCGCTTCAAGGTGACTACGGAATTGGACGTCACTGGAAATGTCCACACCGAGGATCCCAATACTCCCTGACATTGTAAGGGTTGTGCCTTGGAACTGAGGGGCCACAGTAAATGGGGTTTTCTTAGCGGTGAACGCGCAAACTTGTGTCTTTGTGGGGTTGAATCTGACTAAGTTGTCCTGACCCCACACCGAGACTCCAGAAAGAGTATTCTCGATATCGGACACAAGTTTTTCACGACTCTCTACCACAACGGATCGAGGGATATTGGCACGGCCCGTGTAACAAGCATCCCCAGTACTGTCGTCCGCATAACAATGAATGTCGCCGATAGACAACATATCATTGATATGCAGCAAAAACAGCGTTGGGGATAGCACGGAGCCTTGCGGGACACCAGCGTTAATGCCCATGCTTTCGGAGCAACTTCCGTCGACTACGGCTCGTATGCTCCTGCCGGACAAAAAGCTGGCAACCCATCTGCACAATCCCTCGGGCAGGCCGTAAGCTGGCAACTTCGACAGAAGACCTCGATGCCAGACCCGATCGAACGCCTTAGCTATATCAAGGCTGACTGCCAAGGCCTCTCCCTGACTCTCTATGGCTGAAGCCCAGCGGTGAGTGAGATACACTAGAAGGTCACCAGACGAGCGACCGTGGCGAAAGCCATACTGGCGATCACTGACCAGGTCGTGCTCTTCTAGGTATCCCAGGAGCTTTGCATTGATTATGCGCTCCATAACCTTAGAGAGAAGGGAGGTTATAGCGATAGGCCTGTAATTCGACGGGTCCGAACTGTCGCCCTTTTTAGGCACAGGGTGCACGAGGGCAGTCTTCCATGAAGACGGCACTTGCCGTTTGTGGTAAGAGAGTGTGAAAAGGCGCGTTAGCACGGGACACAACTCAGGAGCACACCGTTTGAGCACAACTGCTGGTATGCCGTCTGGCCCGCTCGACTTGTGAACGTTTAATGATAGCAGCTCCCGCCGGACATCACTTTGCTTGATGGTAATTTCCGGCATCGAGGACGCGCACCATGGGATGGAAGGCGGTACGGTGCTGCCATAATCGTTCAGGGTCGAGTTCGAGGCGAAAAGAGTACCAAGAAGATCGGCTTTCTCTTTTGCACTATGGGCCAGATTACCATCAGCAGTTCGCAGTGGTGGTAAAGACGACCGACAAAAGTTTCCCTCGGCAGCTTTAGCGAGTGACCAGAAGGCACGACTCCCGGTGGGGTAGCCCGCTAGCTTCTCACCAATTCTGCCGACGAAATCGAATTTGGCTCTGGCAATGGTTGTTTTACTGGACCTCGAGGCAGCGTTTAATTTGCGTTTCACATCAGATACGTTGTAATTAATGTACAGTCAACAGCAAAACAAACGGATGAAACAGGGTCCCAAAATAATTTATACACTAAATTAAGTCAAATGTTACTGACTATTGTAGTTTATTAGAAGTAAATGAACTCCTAACATGTCACAAGTAAGTGATCACCATTATTTCGATCTTTGAAAACTAAGTGATAGAGTCTGGCTAACCAATTATTACCCGATTGTTACTCTTAGAGTGGAAAAAATAAACTATACTCATCCCTTTTATTGGGTTCGTAGTACAAGCGGAAGAAAGAGACGGTATGATTCACTCATCTATGCTTTAAGTGAGTAAACCAATTTTATTTCACTGGCCAAACTCTATGTTGCCTTGACAGGTAAAATCGTTGTTAAACGTTTCAAATTAAAGTGATTATCTGTATAAATCGAGTTTTAGGACACTTCGGAGTACATGTCAGATAGTCGGTACATTTCGGTTATAATTCGTCAGAATAGCATACGAAGCGACTAAAACTATCTCGTGTGCCGAGGTTTGAAATAAGTAGGTTTTTATTAGTTAGCTTGATATTTTATAAATATTTTACATACATTCTTTTTTGCCGAGGTTCCATTCCAACAATTTGAAATTTTTTAGTTTTTTTGTTAGTGATTCTTGACGCAGCGGTAGAAATGTCACTTTATATTCATTAAGTCCGAAGTTTTTCAAGTGCGTAATGATTATTATCATTTTCAATTAAATGAAAATCTAAAGTAAACACTTAACTACGCGGCACAATGGAGTACACTCATCATATATCTAATCACGAAAGACATCGCATTGTCACCTTCCATGAGGAAGGTTTACCAGTTGCTGAAATCATGCGTCGTACTGGTGTTTCCCGAAACACAGTAAAGTTGTGGACAACGCGATGGGAAACGATTGGTAATGTGAATGTCGCCCGGAAAACTGGTCGTCCTCGGTGCACTACAGATTTACAAAATGAAGCAATTGTGCGTCAATTTGAAGCAAATGGATTCGCACGTGTTAGGAGTGTTGCAAATGAGGTAAACGTTTCTACGTCTACGGTTCGTCGGCGGTTAGAAGATGCAGGATTCCATTATCGCCAGCCGGCAAGGAAACTGAAACTTACACAGCGACACAAAGATGAGCGTTTGGAATTTGCGAACCAATACCGCCACTTTGATTTTGGAAGAGTGGTGTTTTCTGATGAAAAAACCTTTTCATCGAGTGAATCTGGTCGTTTAACTCTATATAGGATGAATAACACCCGGTATGAGCAGAGAAACATTGTTGAGGACAGTTCTAGCGGCAGAATAAATGTTGGTTTTTGGGGTTGGATGTCCGCTGCTGGACCAGGAGAACTTGTAGAAATCGGTGGGCGTCTAAACAGCCAAAAATACGTGGATATACTGAACGACACTCTAGTTCCGACGGCGAAGATATTCTATCCAGATCTGCCTTTCATCTTCGTGCAAGACAACAGTTCTATGCACACGGCTCGCTACACGGAGGCTTGGTTCCAGGAAAATCGCGGAAACGTTACGAATTTACCGTTTCCCCCAAAAAGTCCAGACATAAACCCCATAGAAAACCTATGGGGTTTAATGGTTCAAGCTTGGGACGAAACAACAATTCGGTCAGCTCGAAATATTAGACAGCACGTTTATGACACGTGGGAGTCGTTTAGAGGAAGCAACCATTGTGAAAGCATGGTGCGATCAATGGGAAGCCGTCTCCAGGATATTATAGATAATGATGGCGGACATACACGTTTTTAAGTGAATTTTAGTTCTGTTACATTAGTTAAGTTAAAAGTATGTGTTTCCGTTAAATATAAGTTTGTTTTTTTTTAAATAGTTGGCTTATAACTAATAAATGGTGTCTAAAACAATATAATTTTTATTTGACTATATTAAATATCGCCGATATACTTACTCAACCTCGTATCTGCAACAATGATTTGATAGAAATGTCAGGTAACTGATCAGTTTTTGCCCTTATCACGTTGCAATAAGGTGCACAATTATCATTTACTTTTGTTTTTAACAGTACAGACGTAATTATGATGTAGTCAATTATTATTTAGTTTTGAAACATAGATTTGTCACTTCGTTTCTGTGTTCCGTTGTTGTTATGATCATTTTCTTTTGACTAATTAAAACTTCAGTTAAAATTGACATTTGGAATAATTTGTTATATTTGGGGCGTCATGCAAGAAGGTGTTTTGAAATGCTGATTTTGATCACTTACTTTTGCTGTTGACTGTACTATATCAAAACAGACTAAGGTAGAATTCTTAATTTAATGGAGTAATTGGACCTCCACAGGCATTACTCGCCGCACCAAGCTAAGGGTTTTCAACTCTATAAGTAATGTTAAGTCGGTCTCCTGTATGGGTGCGAAACATGGCCTGTCAAACAAGACATAACCAATAGACTCCAGGTGTTTGTAAACAAATGTTTGCGGCGAATCGTAGGAGTATAGAGACCACAGGCCATCTCGAACACAAGACAAAACATCTCGAACACAAGAGTGTAGAGAACGTGCAAAGAAGGACGACAAGACTCTTTTAATAATTAATATTCGTGATTGAAGGAGTAGGTAGTGTTTTGTAAGCTACATTATGCCGAAATTGTATCTATTAAGAGTACTTATAAATCTGGTATCGGTGAAATTTTATAATTTTTTTACAATATATTTTATACAATTTATTGTCTTTGGAAATTTAACTATTTTTCACATTTACGTGTGCCTTTGAAAGCTTTAAGAAATGCAACGGCATTCCTTGCTTGACAGACATTTCATTATTCTCAAGTGTATTGTTATACACTGTAATGACTTTCCCGATGGAGAAATGTTTTGCGAGCAATGTTGTTTGCCAAAGGGCGGGTGTATAATAGAGAGGCTAGCCGCAGTCGCGGCTTGCCAAGCGACGCGGCACATCGCTTGTGCCGACCCATCGCTGAACGAGCGTCTGAAAACTTTCAGGCGATTCCCGCCCAAACATACGAGACTACGTTACAAATAACATAATGAGATAACTAGCTGTATTAATACTGTACTGAACCTATTAACAACTTTCAAAAAATGCTTACCGTAAAAACCGTAAAAAGTTTATACTTAAACGAAGTATTTTATTTTTAAGGAGTGAGCTTTGTTGGATGATATTACATTTTCAATATTTAACACGATAATAAAAGTGATCTTATAGATGTGTTAATACGTCGAACGCTAAATTGTTCCAAGTGCACATATCTAAGTGATAAATAAAATCACAGTTTGCAGAAATAATTTCTTTCAGAAGTGGCAAGGTTGGAAATCTGTGCAATGTCAACTTTGGTGTTGAGGCTAACAGTGTTAATCGTAGTGTAAATACCGCGTAGTCAGTGTTCCGAGTGTGTGTTGAGTGTTATCACGGTAGGCCGCGAAAGGCCTCGCAAGAACAAAGGACCTACCTGTTATCAGCCACTATTCAGCTCTTTGCTGTGACCTCTTATCTCAACATGGATTCTAGGCAAGTGATCTTTAACGTACATACATACCAGTAACGAAAACAACCAATAAAACTGCTCATTCCTTCTTTTAACCCACATTCTGAATACTTTAAAACGATGGTAAAAAAAAAATATTTTTATACTGTGTGTATTTCCAACGGGTGAATCTTTAAACGGTATTTAGATAACTTTTGCTTAAAATTACAATCAAAATTCTAACCATACAAAATTATTCGGTCCGCAATGTAATGATTAATGAAATACGTAAGTGTTAAATGCTTGTTGACAGTTGACAGACAGTACTTACTTCAATCATGTTTGCAGTTCTTTGCTGCTCCGTAATTTTCAAAAAATAATTAGGGCGTCATAAGTGTACCTTAAAAAAACCTTTTATAACACTATTAAATCCTATATATAGTTTAATAATTGTACTTGCCCGTATTGGAAGAACACGTAAAAGAAAACATTTAGAATCGTCATCCACACTTCACTTATTGATACTCAGACCATAGCAAATAAACTATTTGACTTTGACTTTAACAAAATGATCCAGCCTCCTCCTCCTCCTCCTCCTTGCGTCGGTTTCCTCATCACTGAGGGTCGTGGTCATTCAACAGCTTCTCTCTGATGATCTGACGCCATCTTCCTCTATCTGTCGCCGAGTGAAGAGCATCGTGGACGGTAGTGTTGAGAGCTGAGCGAATTTGATCAGACCAGCGCATTGGGCTCCTGTATCTCGGCCGTTCGCCTTCGACTTTGCCAGTAATGACCAGTTTTTCGAGGTTATCACTGTCTTTTCTAGCAACGTGGCCAAAATATTCAAGAACCTTGCGCAGGCAGACGGTAGATAACCTGGTTTTTATTTTGAGTTCAGCCAAGATGGATACGTTAGTGCGGCGCGCTGTCCAGTGTATACCTAACATCCTTCTCCAACACCACATCTCAAAAGCATCAATCCGGTTACGGTCAGCTTTCCTAAGGGTCCATGACTCTGCGCCGTAAGTAAAGATGGAGAAAACCAGAGTCCGAACTAATGTGCACTTTGTGTTGGTAGAGATATTTCTGTCCTTCCATACTTTTTCCAGCTGCGCCATGGCACCTTTCGCCATTCCGATCCTTCTTCGGATTTCAGTTTCACAGTATCCATTGTTGCTTATACCATCCAGCCTATCGTTTTTAGTTCGTCACGTTTTATTGTTAGCTTTGTATGTATTATTGACACATATAGGCGACGCTATATATTGTAGATAGATATAGATAAATACTTAAATACATAGAAAACACCCATAACTCAGGAACAAAATATCCGTGATAAACACGCAAATAAATGTCCTGACCAGAATACCAACCTGGGACCTTCTGCTTCGTAGCCAGTCACGTAAGCCCTGTCCAAACAACAACCACACAACACACGGCCAATACCTACTGTATTTTATACGGTACTTGTTCCTTTTTGATAAGTAAAATTGTTTTTCGGCAATAGATCAAAGACGAATCGAAACAACTTTCAGTAAAAGTAGTAAACAAATAGTTATAAATAAGTATTATTAAAAACAAGGCTTATCTTGTAATATCGAGGGGAATAATACTAATAATGTTGATAAACGGGCGCAGTCAGGTAAAAATAGGGAATAAAGGCACCTCGGGGTACTGCCATTTCGGCGAAAGTCATTTCGCCTAATTTTTTTCCAAAACAACATATCGCATAACGTTTAGCATATCAACGTTTCCCAAATTACTTGTTTCGCATCGTTTTATTTGGGAGAATTTTTATTTGGCATAGGTTAGGTTAGGTTAGGTTAGTATACCGAATAAAAATATGCGAAAAATAGGAATGTGAAACGATATTATGCCATCTGATGATTCTGCCAAATGAAACTATGGCAAAAACAGTTTGAGAAGTGATCATTTGTCATGCAATTTTCGGCTGCAGTAGCCATTTAGTTAGGCCATTAGTCACCACCTATTTCACTTCCTACGCGACAAGGTATTTCCAAATGTAAGTATTTACTAAGCCCAAAACTTCTTTAGAAAAATGAAGTTACTTTTAAATCTCTCACAGACATGTGTTATTTTCATAACATGGTTATCTTAGTTGTGCTTAAACTTTTTACTATTAACTACCTGTATGTAAATACATTCATATTCTATTTTGCCAGTTATGCAGTTGCGTCAGTAAGAGAAGACATAGTCGTAACCCAAAAATGTGTGTGTTGTCTAACATGTGTAGGACGTAGGACTCAGATTCACATACTTACATAAGAATCTCTTGTCCCGTCTATTATGTTTCATTCAAACAAAGTAGCATAAAATATGGCAATGAAATAAACTTTCTACAATCGTTTTGCAATAAGTAGGTATTCGTATTGATTTGCAGTGTAAAGGTAAAGTAACAGTCAAGTCTAAAGAAAATTCAATTCTATCAAATTCAAATAAGTCTCTACTCAAGGTTGGATGTATTCCACACATGATCTTACAATTTCTGTTAATTCTTATCCCATCAAAAAGATTACATGTTCAAAAATGCCAGTCTCGCAACGCAGTTCTCCTACTGCAAAAAGTATTGAGATCTAATGTAAAATCAAGCCGGTGTGCCGGAGTTTACTAACACCATTTCATTGTGATCCTTTGAATATTAGGTGTCTATATTTTGATAATAAATAGAGTGATCTAATTAAGTAGTGTAAAAAAAAAGCATTTTTAATAACAGAAAACATAAGTTTGTTATCGCATATATTTATATCGGATTACAATGTTAACTGTGCGGTTTGTAAAACTAGAGAACCGGACGGTATGTTTTAACTTTCAGTGGCTCTATAGCCTAAACAATAGAAGTGTTCAAAATTTGGAGCTTTTGGGACTGCTAAAAATACCTAAGATATATGATGATCGTGATCAGTGAGTCAGTGAGTCAGTGACAAAATTAATGGATTTCAACTTGCAATAACTCTTAAAGTATATGTTGAAATTCAATGATATGAGGAATATACACATTCACAGAAATTTCAGCCGTCTAGCTTTATCGACAACAGAATTAGAGGGGGGTCGAAAATGGCCTGAATGGCTTCGGGATAAGGATGGTACGGCCGTGCCTTTGTTGTTTGTTTTGCTCGACTTTGAGGGGGCACTGCCGTGCCCTCAGATATTTCGTTTCTAGTTCTCTGTTTTTATGGCAGGGAAAAGAAAATTGCCCAACTAACACGTTAGTACAGGATTAATACTCAATGCATATGTGAGAACGTTAATTGCCTCCCATAGCAGCCAAACTTGGCCGCGACCTACAATTACAGGCAATGTGGAACTTTTCTCACGTTTCCCTTGTTTACCTTAATAAACAATCCTTCACTTTGCTACTGATGGCTATAATTACTTGGTAAATGTTTTGAGGTGCTAAGCAATTAAGACCTAATCTTCTAATCTGAATACGAAACCCGACAAAATATTCTTGTAACATTTAAAACTAAGACCATTAAACCATGTAAACAGTGATTTAAGTGCATCCATAAATTAGAGACGTTTATTTTAATTATGCGCCAGTAAATAAAAAGACGGAGCTACATAGTGTAATAAATATTCACAGATATCGTCTGCCGCGATATCTAAGGTAAACAAAAGGTGGACGTTCAGTTTCTATAGTGGTTTCGTTTATTTACATTTCTAATGCATGGTTGGAGGAAGCTGTGCCATATATATCAGCTGCTACCTACGTAGTGTTTGGCTGACATCCTAATTATATATCAATGCTCATGTCAGACAAACGGCTTATAGTTGTACACTTTATACAAACACCACCTACTTTACTTTATCTTTCCGCAAACTACCAGTGTTGTCTTTGGCATACATAAAATACAACTGAATTTTGTTACCGGTTAAAATCTTCAAGTGTAACATATTTGTTATATATTTTGTTACTTTCTAATAGAGTAATAAAAATTTTTTGGTTACTGGCTCTTTCTTTATTTTATATAGGTACAAAATTCATTCATTCATTCATTCTATCAGCACCGTAATAAATTTATAATAGTCCAAAGATATAATGTTGACTGACAACACGGTGTATTCTGCAGAAGTTTTTAACTTAAATCAGCACAGCATTTAAAACAACACCCAAAGATAAACATGGTGTCGGATTCTAATTTTAAAATACATTAACAATACAATAAGACATAACCTATTTCAAACATAACTCCAACACACAACAAACACTCAACCAATATTGAAATTGTATTGGAGTAGCGTTGGAATATTTCTCGAGCAAATTCTGATATTTCTGATTCAGATGTTTATGCCGTAGCTGTATTGCGTTGTTAATGCATTGGAGTTGTATTGGAGTTGGATCGTGTTTATACGTGTTTTAAAGTTAGAATACGACCCATGGTTATTATGCTTTCTTCTGTTAGACGGAATTTGAAAGCTATATTACGTCATACTACCAAAAACCTATAAATAGTCTATAAAAGCGAGCTCCTACCTACCTATTCGTAGGTTCGCTCATTAGGTTATGACTTTGCTAGCTTTATGGGGTGCGGTTTTTACAGCGTTTTTATATCCGCGAGGGCGAGTCGCCACTCGAGTTAGCTTAAGCCATATATCAATATCACATGACGCAGTCCATCATGCAACATCAGTCAAAAGTTCGGCAGACAAAGCCTGCTAATGAGTTTACATGGCAGAATCATTGAGAAGAAACACTTTTTACCGATAAGCATTGAAAGTTAGCAAGTTGTAAATATTAACAAAAAAAACCGGCCAAGAGCGTGTCGGGCCACGCTCAGTGTAGGGTTCCGTAGTTTTCCGTCCGTCACAGTAAGTGTCCTCACTTAAGAGTTAATAACACCGCCATGTAGGATATGATATGAGAGTTCCACGTACAGCGACATCTATCGGCAAATTAAGTAAACTATTGCGCGCGAGCTTAAAGTATGGAAGATGATTTTTATGGAATAATTCTTTATTGCGTGAACCGATTTTCACTGTTTTTACTTTATTTGAAAGCACGTCATTTCATTGTAATTTTGTAGAAATTACAGGTACAATAAACACCTGCTTATACGGTTAAATTACAAACTTAGTTCAGAAATTATTTTGTATTTTTTTTTCAAAAACTACTTATCCTATCAAGTTCAAAATAATTTTCCTAGAAAGTTTTTATAAAGTTCTACTTTTGAGATTTTTTTCATATTTTTAAAACTTATGGTTCAAAAGTTAGAGGGGGGGGACGCATATTTTTTTACTTCTGGAGCGATTATTTCCGAAAATATTTACATTATCGAAAAATGATTTTAGTAAACCCCTATTCATTTTTAAATACCTATCCAACAATATATCACACGTTAGGGTTTAACTGAAAAAAAAAATCACTCCCCACTTTACGTATAGGGGAGGTACCCTAATAAATAAAAAAAATCCACTTTTTATTTTACCACTTTGTCGGCGTGATTGATATACATATTAGTACCAAATTTCAGCTTTCTAGTGCTAACGGTCACTGAGATTATCCGCGGACGGACGGACGGACGCACGGGCAGACATGGCGAAACTATAAGGGTTCCTAGTTGACTACGGAACCCTAAAAAGCGCTACTTAAAGCTAAAACAAAATTTGAATAATCTTGAAAATGTGGAAATGAATACAGCAAGATCGTATTAGTTTAGAATAAGAATAGGAATTAAATTTCGCTTTAAATGTAACAAAACTTAATGTAAACTGAAAATAGATGTCATATACTTCAGAAAAAGTGACCAAACCCTCCGGTGTCCGAGGCCAGATTTGAGCGTCTTCAGCTTTCGCGGCTGACGTCCTGACCACTAGACCACCCGGTCACGGCGGAACTTGACAAATTTTCTCATGTATATGCAATCTCTGAATTTGAAACGGCTAGGCGCCGTTGACCATACTCTAAGGGCATGCGCAGTACGTGCTTGCACCTCCTATCCGAATCTCTTACGTGATTCTGGTATAGCGAGAGAGATGGTGCTGCCATCTATGAATCTTGAAGCAAATCAAATTATTTTGTTCAATATTTTTTTGATTTGCATTTTTTAAAGTAGTTACACTACTATATATAAACTGAAAATAGATGTCATATACTTCAGAAAAAGTGACCAAACCCTCCGGTGTCGGAGGCCAGATTTGAACTGGCGTCTTCAGCTTTCGCGGCTGACGTCCTGACCACTAGACCACCTGGTCACGGCGGAACTTGACAAATGTTCTCATGTATATGCAATCTCTGAATTTGAAACGGCTAGGCGCCGTTGACCATACTCTAAGGGCATGCGCAGTACGTGCTTGCACCTCCTATCCGAATCTCTTACGTGATTCTGGTATAGCGAGAGAGATGGTGCTGCCGTCTATGAATCTTGAAGCAAATCAAATTATTTTGTTCAATATTTTTTTGATTTGCAATTTTTTGAGTAGTAACACTACTATATATAAACTGAAAATAGATGTCATGTACTTCAGAAAAAGATCTGAAGTATATAACATCTATTTTCTGTTTATATATAGTAGTGTAACTATTTAAAAATTGCAAATCAAAAAAAAATATTGAACAAAATAATTTGATTTGCTTCAAGATTAAAACTTAATGTAACTCTATGACCACGTATTTAGTCAGCATAAATGACATACAAAAATAAAATACCAATTAATTCAAGCCAACATAAAATGAAAACCATAATACTAAAATATAAAAACAACGATCTGGACGCATTTTGTAGCGACTAGCCGGAGCATAACCTGACGAGTAGCGAAACCGAAGGCAGGCCTTTGCTTAGCAGTAGGATAAAAATATAGGCTATAGGGAATAATGGCAGGTGAGAAGTAACGCACTCAGTCTACCCCTCTGCGAATTACATGTTACATAAATAATGAAAGTAAGTGTTAAGGAAGATAATCCGGAGCATTTGTAGTTAGCTATAAAATATTTAAGTATGTAGTACTAGTAAAACACTTTATTCTACAAGATAAATAACACAGCGAGAGACAAAATAACACAACAATATGTACAAAGGAGTACTTAAGGGATTTCTTCAAGTTAACCTTTGACCTGTTCCCCATGGGCCGATGCTAAAAAGGCTGGCAGGAACGCATCCTGTAGACGTCGTACGCTTGTATCCACTGGATTTCGTATTTGGAGATTAATATAGTCTCGATAATATACTTAATAGCAGCATCGAAGGTAGCGATGTCGTCAAGAAATAACCATACTGGCGCCGTACGCAGTAGATAGTTGACTTTGGGCATGGCGAAACACTTCTGTATGAGATCCAAAGCTACATGTGGGTTGATGCCTTTCATACGTTACACACCGGCAGCCAGAAGGAGTTGTTTGCGTGTTAGCATAGCCTCGGGAACTGCATAAGTGAAGTGAATATAGGTACTCCGAGTAAACTAAGTTGTGTTTAGATAGCTTATTAATTTCTATAATTTTAGTTGATTTTTTAGTACTAAGGTACTGACAGTAATATTGAACACGTTGCCCGATCATCAACTTCTTCTATTAACCGTACTGTAGGTAAGTGTAGTATTTACAAATTACGCTCAAATATTAATATGATGATGTTTTCTTTAAAAAAATAGTCAGTACAGTACCTGCGAATTACCTCATTGTATACACATATTTGTATGACTGTCAGAAACTGCAGTATTCACAGGAAATTGATGGTTTCAGTAGCCCTATATAGTTGGAAGGTAATCTGCTACAAAGCTACAGCATTGATTTGTGTGGTTATGTATGATGGATATAAAATTATTCCTGAGTCTAGTACTCGCTGAAGTTACTGTAAAATATCGACCAATTTGGCCTTATCACGGCTGGAATATTCAATTAGTTACCAATTTGACGTGTAGAAAGCATATGTCTATAGTAGAAAGTGTAAGAAAAATGGCCTGGTTAAAAGAAATGAAAATGTCAAACCTCCTAAACGGCCGTGGGTGAAGCGGCGGGTACAGCTGGTACCTACTACATACAAATCCACACCTCAATAAAATAGAACAGTACAGTACACAGGTACATATTATATTACTAGCTGTGCCCGCGGCTCCGCCCGCGTGGAATTCGGTCTGTGTCAGTAAGCGGATAATTCACCCCTAATTTCTCTCCCGCTACCCTGGAGGCGGAACATGAAGTAAAGTTGACGGATGGATTTATCCTATTAATTTTTATTGGCATGATTTAAACGACATAGAATAGTAGGTGTACATATATCGGACGATACAGGACCACTTTTGTATTTACATGTTCATGTCCACGGCAAATATCATCCAAATCGATCCTCCCGTCAAATCAGTCTAAGCATGAAAGGTAAGAACAGGGGCGGTTGAATTGGGGGGGGCGGGGGGGGTGTCACAAATGCAGAAATGTTTTTTTTTTCTATTTGAGGAATTAGTAATCCTTAAGGGGTAATTTCCGGGATAACAATGCAAAAAAAACCGGCCAAGAGCATGTCGGGCGATGCTCAGTGTACTTAGTTTGTAGTTATGAAACATCCGTTCAAACGGTCATTTATTAAGGGATATTTGGCGGCGCTTACGTCAGTCTACTATCCGGCACATCCTATCACTATGCGATTTTTCCTGATAATTCAAAAACGGCTGAACCGATTTTATTCAATATAGTTTTTATTGAAAGTTCTTATCAGCATACACTGCTTTACCTACACGCATATTAAAAATCCACTGAAACCATGCGTGCCGGCGGTCGGGGGGGGGGGGGGGGGGGGGAGAGGCGGATTTTGATTACGTTACCGTAGGTAATTAATTTTCATACGTTTTTACCACACTGTCACAGATAATACACTGATGTTACGTTACTGGTTGCAATAATTGTGGTAATTACATACTTCAAGGTAAGCACATTACAATGCACTAATGAACGTTAGAGAAAAATAAAATACGTGAATGTCGTGGAACACTCTGTTGGAACGAAGTTATGTTATTTAATTTTATTTCATTTTTGACTTTTTCGTAAATTTTGTGGTTTTAATTTTAAAAAATTTTGAAATTTTTGAAACTGGAAATTTTTGAAACTTGAAATTTATGAAATTTTGCCATTTTTGAAATTTTTTACTTTTAAGTTCTCGAGTTTTTTCACTTTTATCACTTTGTCACTTCTCACTTTCACTACAATTCACTTCACTTCACTTTATTCTAGTTTATATATTTTTTATTTCATTCCATTTTACACATGCAAAATGCGAAAACGCAACACCCATACGATTGAGAAACATTTCTCAATCGTATGGGTGTCGCGTTTTCGTGACGTGACGGTTTAAGATGAAACTATCCGTTGTCCTTTCTCGAGACCCATACTATCTCTATACCAATTTTCATCTAAATCTGTTCAGTGGTAAAAAAATTCTCATACCAACTTCCAACCCCCTTTTCACCCCCACAAGGGTTTGAAAACTATCCTATGACGTTTCTTCTTTCTTTCTTTTTGAAATTATCTCCATACTCATTTCTATCTAAATCGTTTCAGCGGTTAAAAATTCTCCATACAAACTTTCAACCCCATTTTCACCCCCACCAGGGTTGATTTTCGGGATTAAAACTATATATTATCCTTTCCCGTGACTCAAACTATCTCTATACAAAATTTCATCGAAATCCGTTCAGCCGTTTTCACGTGATGCGCGGTCAAATAAACAAACAAACAGATAAACAGATAAACAGACAAACAGATAAACAGACAAAAATTCTAAAAATTGTTGGAACGTGTTCTGTTATCGATTCTAAGTATCCCCAGCCAACTTTTTTTCGATTATCTTCCATGTACAGACTTTCGACCCTCTTCAGCTTTATTATATGTATAGATATTCAAGTTATTTACTTGTATGTATTATTAATTAATAAAATTCAGCAACTGACTGTTTCTCACTTTCACCATTTGTAAAACTTAATATTTAGAAATTAGTATTTCTAATAGCCAATTAATGTTTTGAAAACACAATTTTTCTTCATAAAGTGTAATTGAGGTTTCATTGTAATTTGTAACAAAAAAGTGAGGTCGAGTCGAGGTATAAAGAATCTCTATAGAGAAATAACTGACAATGAAAGCCCTTTCTTAGGGAAATTGGCTTTCAAGTAAACTCGAAAAAGATTAATAAAATAATGAATATTATAATAGACATTAACATTTGTAATTAGTAACGTAACCTGATGGCTTTGTATGCCGATTAGGTACTTTTCGGAAATATACATTAAATAATGTTTGGTAAGAGTACGTAATTTGAGTTCTTGATAACTTTGATAAGTGATAACTTGAAAGTGTCTTTTAGTTTTCAATGAACTTTAGCAGATTTTCAATGTTCTATTTAATTAATAAATAGTAACGAAATCTCAAACAATTTTATTTGAATATTAGGTATTTTAAAATTGTACCATGGTCTAGCATAAAACGTTTAGTAGAAACATCCACGTCGTGCACATAAAAGTAGACTTAGACAAACTTTCTTTCCTTATATATCGTACAATATCCATGCGTGTATGTCCTAAAACGGATAGTGTTACAAATTCTCATTTAAAATAAAAGAAAAACATGATTGATATCGCTTAGCCTAAACTTCGACAATACACAACGCAAAGAGCTTTGTTCACTTACAGTCGGTCTCTAGGGCTTTGTCTGTCACTTTCTTCAATCACTTTCGTAGCTTAGAGTTGAACCAGAATAAATCTTACGTCAAGGTCTGTAAGAACACTAAGAACTTTCGAATACGCGAAGACGAGTAAGCGTTAATATAATACGGTTAGCGGCGCTATCGCAAACGTTGACAATCGAAATTTCGTTATCTCTACCGCACTTGCCTTTCGAAAGAATGGGACGCAGATATAGAAATTTCGATATTTTCGATCTTGGATTTTCGCAGTCGGCTCGCAGGGCCTTTTTGAACGGATTTATAATATTTTACCATTCCTATCCCTTTTACATTGTGAATATTTCTTTGAATACTTTTGAAATTGCAGCTAACTTGATCCATTGTTTAGGTATTTTGGAACGGAAACATAAAAAATAACACTGGCAACCATAAAAAAATGCCTTGAAGATCCTGTTATGATTACTTATGATCGTATCGTCTCGTATTTAGGTATTATGTAGATTCAAAAATATTCACGATGATAGTAGTAGTTGTATAATACTTTATTGTACAACAAAGAAAAATCCATAATATTTGTACAAAGGCGGAGTTATCCCTTAAGGGATGATATTATTAGGATGGAAATAAAATAGTTTTTATTCCGGAAATCAACCCTTAAGGTGAAAAAGAGGTTGAATATTTTTACGACTTGTGAATATGCGTACGAAGTTCCGGGGAAAAGCTAGTCGTTTAATACACGCAATTTTTTTAAATCAAAATTACAGATGATAATGGAACGCTTCGCTTTCCCATAAATTGTTAAGGTTTGAATTGGATTTTGTCCATAAACTATTGTTACTTACTTGAGTCGCATATTGTCGGTTCTTAATTTAAGCGTCATGTAATACATATAAAGGATACAGAGGCATCAAACTTAGCTGCTGAGCGTTGTACAATATATACAAGGTGCCCGCGAGGAAAGGGAAAAAAATTAACCACTCATTCCTGAGACCAAAAGAAGGAAAAAATATTATGTGACTTTAGGTCAATTTCGCCAAAAAAAAATTTTTTTTTTTTTTTCCTATTTTTTGAACGTTTCTTGTACATGAAAAGTAAATGTTATTATTAAAAAAATATCGTCTAAAAGAAATTGGTACATTTTTTTTGATAAATTTTGTTGCTGCATAGTTTTCCTTGTCACTTTGATATCTGTCAATAAAGACGTGTAAACTATGCCCAATAGTGGCAACAACGCCATCAGAAAGACGTTTTGTGCTGAGTTATAATAAAAAATGTATTTTTTATAAATTGGTATTAACTCTGAAACTAGGTGAATTTCAAAAAAGTTTATATGACATTTTTGTCTCTAAATAGGATCTAGAATATACTGTTAAAATCTTTCCCTTTTCTCATGGGCACCGTGTATTGTATGTTACGATTTGTATAATTAGGTGTTAAAGTACGACATACAATCCGTGTGCGATTAAAATATGATTCGGCTCCAGATTTCTCTTTCCCTTGCTTTTGTTTAGAACGTACCACGAACGTACGAAAGCAACCGAGAAAGAAATATAAACCCGAATGTTTATCTAAACGCTCACGGAGTGTAGCCATCTTTTGTAAAAATAATTATTATGACATTTCTACTTACATTAAATCGGAGAAGTTCAAAAACAAGCTAGCTAAAGGTTTTTTAAACTTATTTATTTAAATTATCCTTGTACACGTACAGTCAGAGCAAAATCATCATAACAAATATCTGTTTCTATCAGGCATTGAAGTCTCTTAGAGACCAACCCAAATAAAGGCACTAGGAAAGCCACATGTGAGAATACATTGCGATTTGTAAGGGAAAATCCGGGAACATTTAACCCTGTAGCTTGTTTACGTGTGAGCGTGAGCTGGTGCCGGATTCTAATTTAAAAATACATTAACAATACAATAAAAATACAACCTATCTCAAACATAACTCTCACACAACAAACATTCAGCCAATATTGGAGTTGCGTTGAAATATTTCTCAAGCAAATTCTGATATTTCTGATTCAGATGTTTATGCCGTAGCTGTATTGCGTTGTTAATGCATTGGCTTGTATTGAAGTTGGATCGTGTCTATACGTGTTTTAAAGTTAGAATACGGGCACTGCTCTTTGCCGCATTATTTCAGCCTGAATATGAGATCCGCAATAGCTGATGTTGCATATACTCAGTCGTACTGCTTTAACAAGTGAGGTAGATTTAGAACAAGTCACTGATTTACTGTGTAGAAATGGACTCAACAACATTGACTCAACATTGACTATGTAACTCTTGCTAACTGTATATTTTACCGAAGCAAATTGATGATCATTATCATAAATTATAAAGTATGGAAGGTCTTTTCAAATTATTTCGCCTGTGGCACGGAATCTAGTTAGCTGCCTCACTAACCCCCTAAAAATATCGATATCCTTTATACCCCTGTGTATACCGGATTAAATTATGATAGATAGGAATCAACTAATCAGGTAAATACACAACGTGTAATAAAAGTATACGTATGTCCCTCCAGAGTATGCAATATCTACCTACGCTGCGTTGCTTAAGTCAAAAACGTGCACAAAACATACCTCGATTTGCTCATTTTGGGCAAAACAGTTCTCAAAATTATTTCAAAATAGAAAACGATTATTTTAGCGCCAAGAGTGTCCCACTGCTGGGCAAAGGCCTCTTTCTCTTTCTTCCACATATCCCGGTCTTGAGCAGTCCCTCACCAGTCAGCACGAAAGGCGTCAAGTTTGGCTCTCCAATCTTTCCTTGGTCTGCCCTGACGCCGGGCTGTCTTATGGGACCCACCTGGTGCTTGGACCCAAAAGCCTTTGGGCATACGGCAGACAAGTCCAGCCCAGTCCCATTTAGTTGACTGTAAAAAACGGAGAATAATATGCCATTAATTTGAAATTGTCTACAAAGTTTACAAACAAGAAGTGTGGTCAAAAGTAGCATTTAAATTATGGTTTTTCTTGCAGTACACCCAGTTCTTCTCAAGACGACGACGCGGACTGGTCGAGAAGCATTCTACTAGAAGAATACTCGAATCAAAATGGCACAAACAATACTCTTGGTAAGTAAGTACCTTAGTATTTGTTTAAAATTAACTAACTTTATGAGAATGCTATATTTACCTAACCTTTAACATACTAGCAATAAATTTTACAACGGTGTCCAAGAATGAGAATCTTCCGTACGCTGTATACAGGGTGTTTGGTAACCGGATGCAAAGCCGAAAGTAGGAGATAGCCTAGGTCATGTAGAACATTTTTAGCCATACTTGTCTTAGACAAATGTTATTAGTTTTTTTTAAATTTAAATTTAAAAATTTGTCGGAGAAAACTGCAAAACTTCAGACTAAATCGATAATTAGTACTTTTTTTACTGCAGGTAGATTTTTTTTTGTTTTATTTCGTATTGTGCAATGTCTATCAAACACTAGAAAAGTGATTTCAAACATCTGTGTCTAAAGAAAACAAGTTGACAGCGATTTAAAATTTTAGTTACATGAAAATGTAAACGATTTAAGTGATTTCAAAGTACGAAAAAAAAAAACTAAAATAGCCACGAATTTTCAAACCATTTTAAAAACATGCTTGGCTTTTACCCTTTTATTTAAGCTATCAAACACGACTGTAGCTACTGTATCCTTGAAAATAAGCCACCTAAACCAACTGGGTAGCTAAAATGTTTCACTCTACTTGTGATACTTGTTGTAGTTGTGGTGACGAATCTCATTATGATTTTACAATAAAACATTGGTTCTGAATACTAAGTTGGCGTTGACTTGACATTTGACTTGTTTTAAAAGGGTTAAGTGTACTGGACAAAACTACCACATGCAATTTTAACAAACAAAGGCTTGCGGCGGTGAGAGACAAAAGGGACTGATAGCGGCAGGCGGCGGGCGATAAGACAATCATGTCTCAAGCCATTTTATCTTTGAAAATAGGCTACCTGTACTAATAAGAGGGAATGTTTAGGGTAAATTAAAACAAAAGCATAAAAGATAAGTTATTTATTTTTACGATCAACACATTAAAATTACACATCATCGCTCGTTTTCAAAATGTGACCCGCCGTTTCGAATACAAGCACGAGCCCGTCTTCTTACTTCTGTGGTGGTTGTTCCGAATATCATTTCTTCCCTCATCCTTTCGAACGCCGCTTCTATCCTCTCCCTCAGCTCTTCTACGGTATTAATGACCTCTTGTGTGTAGACTAGCTCCTTAGCTCGGCCCCAAACGAAAAAATCCAATGGTGTCAAATCAGGTGACCGAGCGGGCCAAGGGATTCGTCCGCCTCTGCCGATCCAACCGTCCGGGAAACAGTTATCCAGATGCTCCCTTACAGCCAGAGAGTAATGGGTGGGACAACCGTCGTGTTGAAATGTCACTGCACCGGGCAGCTGGTCTTCGTCAATAAGCCGGGGCAAATCGTTTTGTAAAAATTCCAAATAATTTGCCCCATTTAAATTATTTGGCAAAAAATGTGGCCCAATAAGGACTCTGCCGATGATTCCAGCCCACACATTGACGGAAAACCTTCTTTGGAAGGACACTTGCTTTTTCCAATGTGGATTGTTGTTTTCGTCAGCCCATTGGTGTAGGTTATGGAAATTTGTGATCCCCTCCCGGGAAAATTTCGATTCATCGGTCCAAAGAATGCTTCGCAAAAAACGTCGGTCTTCGATATCCGCATTGAGTAAAAATCGGCAGAAGTCCACTCGGCGTGCAGGATCTCCTTCGTCCAAACCTTGAACTCCGATGCCGCGAAAAGGATATTTTCCCTCACGATTCATTGTGGCCCATACTTTCCATGTGGACAAGTTCAGATTACGAGCTACCACTCTGATGCTCGTATTCGGATCCTCTGCAAATGCCTGTAGAACGTCTTCCTCCACTTCAGGGCGATTACGTCCTGGATTCCCTCCATGTTGCACAGCAATACCATTCTCACGTAGCCTTCGGAATGAATTGTAAAACACTCTCACATTAGGCAATCTCCGGTTTGGAAAACGCTCTTGGTACATCCGTCGGGCCATCGCTCCATTACTGTCAGCTTTGCAGTACATGTAGATAATGTCGGCGTATTCTTCGTTCGTAAACTCCATGTTTACAATGAAGAAGTCGTAATTACACGTGAAGGAGCGCCTACGGCAGCTACAACTTGACACGGTAAATTGAGATGAGAGCGGGAAATTAAACCACAATGAACGTCTAATCGCAACTGAAGTTGTAACTAGACTAAATTACTAGTTTTTGCACAAATACTCATGTAGCTAATCAGTTTATCTTTGTCAATAAAGCACAAAACCGATCATCTTTGTTTAACGCCGCTCACCGCCTGCCGCTATCAGTCTCTTTTGTCTCTCACCGCCGCAAGCCTTTGTTTGTTAAAATTGCATGTGGTAGTTTTGTCCAGTACACTTAACCCTTTTAAAACAAGTCAAATGTCAAGTCAACGCCAACTTAGTATTCAGAACCAATGTTTTATTGTAAAATCATAATGAGATTCGTCACCACAACTACCACAAGTATCACAAGTAGAGTGAAACATTTTAGCTACCCAGTTGGTTTAGGTGGCTTATTTTCAAGGATACAGTAGCTACAGTCGTGTTTGATAGCTTAAATAAAAGGGTAAAAGCCAAGCATGTTTTTAAAATGGTTTGAAAATTCGTGGCTATTTTAGTTTTTTTTTTATCGTACTTTGAAATCACTTAAATCGTTTACATTTTCATGTAACTAAAATTTTAAATCGCTGTCAACTTGTTTTCTTTAGACACAGATGTTTGAAATCACTTTTCTAGTGTTTGATAGACATTGCACAATAAGAAATAAAACAAAAAAAAATCTACCTGCAGTAAAAAAAGTACTAATTATCGATTTAGTCTGAAGTTTTGCAGTTTTCTCCGACAAATCTTAAAATTTAAATTAAAAAAAAACTAATAACATTTGTCTAAGACAAGTATGGCTAAAAATGTTCTACATGACCTAGACTATCTCCTACTTTCGGCTTTGCATCCGGTTACCAAACACCCTGTATAATATCGCTTTTCCTGTTCTTTTCAAGTACTTGAGCAAATTAATGACGTCACCTGAGCTCTGCCATGGAAAAATAAGTAGGGCTCCTACTTCATACATGGCTAAAAACCTATTTAAAATAACTGATCTAGCTTCCTTATTATTAATTTTAATATTAAGAAGTTTTACTACCCATATTATTAACAAGTAAAGGTAGTCATTATGTAGAGTAAGCACACTAATCTTTCTTATTTCGATTAATGCAAAATAGCCCTATTTATTCTTTAGATTGTGAAACATTAGTAGATTTATTCGTAGTATTGTTAAATCCACATGAAAAGTATTCAGACTGTCGTAGCTTCCGCCATTTTTGTATATGATGAAATATTCCATTGCTGAGACACAATAATAAAACATTTATGCCAATTTAACCTGTATGCACATTGCTTTTGGTTGGTTTGTTTTATTATACCACTGAAGAATTACTGTAAGTTGTAAGAGCAGAATTCCAACAACTAATTTGAAAACATAAAATGAGATATATAAAAGGTACGAACATGTCTGAAAATATGGAAACATTTAATGTAACAAAATCATGTATCCAAAGACACCTTGACGCCTTGGTAATAAGGTCGTGGCTACATATGTTTGTCACATTAAATGTATCCATATTTTCAGACGTTACTGTATCTTAAAATACATTTCTATTTTAGAGATCTCAGCTTCTCATTCATTTGAATTAACCAAGATACATGACATACAATAGCAATAATTAGTTGTTAAAGTAAAATAAAATTATGGTCTATAACTTCTTATTCAATTTACTTATCTATAGGTAAGTTTTTAATGTTTAGTTAGTTCCTAATAATTTAAAATATATATTTATCTTGTCATGATTTAACTTACCCCAAAAATAATGCAAGTATTAATTTTTCCAAATGCAAATTACGAGGCACATGTATATCGATCGAGCACAATAAAAAAAAAATATAGTACTTTTTTTTTAATTGTGAAAAAAATTTAGTCACAGTATTTCTAGGTAATTAAATTGCCAATGTTGAACTTGAACAGCAAGAACCATTTAATCGATTGCCAATGTTGATAAACTATAATTGTTACAGAAACATTATACGACGTGCCAACGGGCATGATCGTGCTCCTGTCGTTCCTGTATGGCACGATATCCGTGCTCGCCGTCGTGGGCAACTTCCTGGTCATGTGGATCGTCGCCACGTCGCGACGGATGCAGAGCGTCACCAACTGCTACATAGCGAACTTGGCGCTCGCTGACATCGTCATTGGACTCTTCGCTGTGCCATTTCAGGTACGTCATTTTGTCGACCCGCAAGAATTGGGTTGCATCATTTGCACTGCACCTTATTTCTCTCAATAGTATGTGAAATGAAAGTGTACAACAAAACGCGATATGGCTTCTTGGAATGAAAATTCTCGCCTTAGAAGTGCTTGCGCTACCGCGAACGTCGAAAATCGAAATTTCGTTATCTCCCTCTCTATAGCTCGTGCTTATTCGAAAGAGAATGATGCAAATGTGTTAACTTGTAACTTAAGTCGTGTATCAGTAACGTCTCACCGTCACATTCCTGACAAAACGTATGGGATTTGACATTGACCGTCAGTTTTGTGACGATTGCTAACCGGCCGTTAATGGACGCAGTTCAGTGAAAATGCCCAAATTGACGAACGAACGAACGAACGAACAAAGTGGTTCACGGTTGCTGTTCATTGTGTGCTTAATTCGAGTCTAACATGAGTTATGTTTGAAAAGCGTGCGATATAAAGAAAACAGACATGCGCACTTACGTTGCATTCGCGTTCGTATATCTTAGCGACCTTTAATGTGAATAGATACATATATACTTATATTATATATGGGTTTCCCTGCTCTCATTATTGTGTCATATCTGACGTAGCCAGCTCTTAATCTATATATAGGTAGGGTATTGTTTTCATATACCTATCTAAAGGTACTTTTCTATCCTATAATTAACCTAACTTGTCATCAAGGCTCATGAAAGTGAAAGCCAGTTCAGTTACTTGGAGTTAAAAGAAACGGATGACTTCCGTGCTACTCACGCTGATAGGCAATTTAGAATTAAAAATAATCAACAAGATGTGACACAGTTACGACTATCACGCGAAGTTAAAGCGTAAAACGACTGGTTTAGATTTAGACTTAGGATAATAACCTCTAAAAATTACATGTATAAAGCGCAAAATGATAAAATATGTAATAAAAAACGGCCAAGTGCGTGTCGGACCACGCACAATGGAGGGTTCCGTACCTTCAATGGAATAAGAACCAAACTAATACCAAAACTAATATCGTATCTGATGCCTATGCCTGAAAATATTCACTTAATCACAAAATGTTAAAATAAACCTCGATGTAATTTTTAAAGACCTATCGATTGATGTGCAACATGTTGATATGTGGAAATTTTTTTTTTGAAATTTAGTTACATGTATGGAGCGCCCCCCTAAAAATATTTTTTTCTGCAATTTAACTACATAACTAAATAGCGGCATACAAAATACACCTTATGTGTAAATTTTATTAAGATACGTTTTATAGTTTCTGAGTAAAATGCCTATGACCGTCGGACGGACGGACGGACAGACGGACATAACGAAACTATAAGGGTTCCGTTTTTGCCATTTTGGCTACGGAACCCTAAAAACTGATAAATTTTTGGAAAATCTCTTTATAAAGTTCAGTTGAAATTTTTTTAAAGCCAAAGCATGCTGATTTGGGTCCATTTTGTGATGCACGTTTATTGTTTGTTTTCGTTGTTATTGTCTCTCAATGTTTATGTATTAAGCGTCACAAATAAAATATAATCATTTTATAGTCATCATTATAATAATTTACAAAATCAAGCAAATCCATATTTGGGCTTCTAAACTGTCCAATTTTCTAAATGCGTAGCGCTACGATATCATCTAACTGAAGCACCTTTTATTGGAAGTCACTTGTCCTTCCGCTTTAAACTTTAAAGTAACGGCTGATTCTATGGGACCCAATTTTAACCTCCTATTTCCTTATTGGATTTTTCCGGTGGAGATTTCGGACACGTATACATGTCATGTCACAAGAGAGCCGTATTGGGGAAAAAGCAGCAAGTCAATATGGAAAAGCATAGATTTTTGGTTAATAATAATAATAATAAATACTCTTTATTGCACACCTCATACAGTTACAAGCACAAATTTTACAATTAGATAAATTTAGGTAGAGGTAACAACAGGCGGTCTTATCGCTAATGAGCGATTTCTTCCAGACAACCTTTGGGTAGTGGAGACTAGAGAAAAACAATAAGCAGTAGGTGGTGCATAGAAACAAAAGAGACGAAATAGATAACACAGCACATTCATATGAATATACATACTTAAATAAATACAAAATAAACATACATATATACATATATAATACACACAATAAGAAACAACAGTGTCAACTTAAAAACCTAAGGAAGAGATAAATAGTATTCCTTAAGTTGCGATTTAAAGCTACCAATAGATTGCGCGCGTTTAATGTTGAGAGGGAGAGAATTCCACAAACGAACGGCCTGGAACGTAAATGAGCAATTATAAAATTTGGAAGATGAAGATGGCACTTTTAGGAGCAATTTTTGAGAGGATCTAATAGAATTAAGATAAGAGAAACGCTCTTTGAGGTAGCGGGGAGTTGCAGGGTTAAAAAGTATAGAAAAGAGTAAAGAAAGTATGTGAGAGTTACGGCGGTGACGGATAGGGAGCCATTTGAGTTTAGAACGAAAACTAGAAACATGGTCGAATTTGCGTAATCCGAAAATGAACCGAATGCAGGCATTTTGAATACGCTCAAGCTTATTAAGTTGCTCCTCGGTTAGGTCTAAATAGGAGATATCTGCATAATCAAGAATGGGGAGAAGTAACGACTGAGCAAGCGCAATTTTAGTAGCATTTGGCAGGAAATTCCGGAGCCGTCTGAGAGACCCTATGGCAGCAAACATCTTCCTGCTCACTTCACTCACCTGAGGCACCCATGATAGACAACGATCCATGATTACGCCAAGATTTTTCACTTGGTTGGAAAAAGGAATTTGGATACCATCGAAGACTATCGGAGGGAGCCTGAGAAAGTCAATATTGGAGATTTGTTTAGCGCTACCCATCACAATTACCTGTGACTTTAGGGGGTTTACTTTTAAACCGTAATTTTGACTCCAATTTGATATGCGGAGCAGATCAAGATTCGTGGCTTCTATAACTGAATTGAGATCGCTATGCATACCCTGCGAATATATTTGAAGGTCGTCGGCATAGAGGTGATACGAAGAGGAGAGATCAAGAGTTATGGAATTAATGAAGATAGAAAATAAAAGAGGAGACAGCACACCACCCTGTGGAACACCAGCTGATGTGCTGCACCAGGAAGAACACGAAGAATCTAGTATAATTCTTTGCCGACGACCAACCAAATAGCTGCGGAACCAGTCAATCGCTGCAGCCGATATGTTAAGAGACTGTAAGAACGCGAGCAAAATGTCAAAATCGACCGTGTTAAAGGCATTACTGAAATCTAGAAGTGCAAGAACTGTAAGCTTCTGGTCATTCATACCCAAACGGATGTCATCGGTAACCTTGACAAGAGCCGAGGTAGTACTATGGCCCGGACGAAAACCAGATTGAAATGGGTTTAGGAGGTCATTTCTATTCAGGAAGGAAGTTAGTTGCTGATGCACTAGCCGTTCGAGGACTTTGGATAGGAAAGGAAGAATGGAGATGGAGCGATAGTCAGAGAAGGAACTGGGGTTGGATTTTTTGGGTAAAGGAATAATATTGGCATCCTTCCACAGACTGGGAAAAGTACTTGATGAAATGGAAAAATTCAGAATACCGGTGATAATAGGAACAAACAAATCAAGGAGAGGGAGTATCATATTTCGGCTAACACAGTCAACACCAACGGCGTTAGAAGTGATATTCAATATACCCTTCCTAACATCACTCTCACAGAAATGGCTAAAATAGAAAGAAGAGAAATCTAAGGCAGGAAGTGATGAAAGATGATGAAGTGAGTTAGATTTCTTAGGACCACTGAAACAGGTGGACGATGAAAAATGCTGGTTAAGCTGGTCAACGCTAATATTGTTTAAATTGGTTGCCTGTTGAGATTTGCCAACTCCGAGACCTTTCAAAAATTTCCACACTTTGGCTGGATTTCCATCTTCAACAGAACTGTGAATATGACGCCTCTGAGCATCTCGACATATAGTGCTACAGCGATTGCGCAGGGTATGATATTTAAGTTTATTTTGCTCAGAGTTGTTAGCCTTATACTTAGATTTAGATTGATTCTTCCTCTCTATAAGGGCTTTAATATCCTCAGTGAGCCAAGGAGCAGGGAGATGCTTGACTTTTATTGCACGAACAGGAGCATGAGCGTCATAAAGTTGTATGAGGAGCGAATTAAAGAGAGAAACTTGATCGTCTACCGAACCCGCTCGAGCGATACTGCTCCAATCGATTGTTAAAGCGTCATCTCGAAGCTTTTCCACATTTAATCCACTAAAATTGCGCTGCAAAAGAATTTTAGATTTAGATTTGGGAGGACGAATTTTGTAAGAGAGATAGAGCAGATCATGATATGAGAAGGCATCCGCGGAGTATTGTCCAAATTTAGACACATGAGAAGTCGAAGAAACTAAAGTTAAATCAAGAAGAGAAGGCGAGCAATTTGGAAAATAGTGTGTGGCGTCTGAAGGGAGAATAGTTAGATTGCATGCATCTACCAGGGATTTAAGGCGCCGGGATCGACTGTCATCCTTCAGAAGACACGTATTTAGATCTCCCATAAGAATGTGATGATTATAAGAAGGCATAAGGTCCTCGAGAAGTTTCTCAAGAGAATCAAAGTAATTAACGTGAAGGGAGGGGGAATAAAAAACGCCAAGTAAAAGTTTGGAATGAGAGAGGGAAACGTCGAGAAACATATACTCTGCGGCATCAGAAGTAGAAGAGCTGGCAGATACATTAACAATTGAATAGGGGATGTAAGAACGAAGGTAAATCGCAACTCCACCGCCACCTCTTCCAAGGCGGTCGTGCCGAATTAAATTGAAACCAGGTAAAGAGTAAGACGTTGAAGGCAAAGCTGGTCTGAGCCACGATTCGGAAATTAAAATAGCATGAATGTTCTTACTGTCAAAAGAGAGTAACATATCGCTGTAATGTGCAGGAATACTTTGCGCATTTAAATGCACAACGTTAAAATTTTTAGGTACATCATTAAACTGATATTCCAGAATGTCGTGAAGCGAAGGAGGCAAACTATGGAAACTGTCTTCACTTACACTATCTAAGGCGGAAAAAGATAAATACTGATCACTGTTATCACTGAAAGGCATCTGAAAAATATATATAAAGTTAAAAATATAATAAGTATATAATAAGTGTATACAAATATTCAATAAATATAAAAATATATACAGTAAAAACTAAACAAAAACTCCACAATCACTCACGTTACTCCACAATCACGTTAAGTAAGTCACTAGAAGTTAGAGTACAGACACCAAAAGTAGCTTAGCAGGTGCGGTATTATAAATATCCTACACATCATATCTTATTCTGTTAAAAACACATCCCGCCTTAGCTACTTCTGCTGCTGACGATACATATAAAGATACATAAAAGAGATCGAGTGATTGAAACAAAAAGACAGACTGACGTTATTTTGACAAAAAACGAAACTTAATACGGCTAGCCTAGTCGGTAGTGACACTGCCTACGAAGCAGGACGTCCCGGGTTCGAATCCTGGTAAGGGCATTTATTTGTTTGTTTATCACAGACTAGCCTTTTCCCGCGGCTTCGCCCGCGTACTATAAGTACTCAAAAAGGATACGATTTTCAGACTTTGTGACCACATTTGCCCCTTTTAGGGGTTGAATTTTCAAGAAACCTGAAACACGTTTTACTCATTTATCGTTAGGAATACTCCTGTGAAGTTTCGAATAAAATAGTCTAACAAATCTTAATTCGCCATACAAACTTTGAACCCCCATTTTACCCCCTTAGGGGGTGAATTTTGAAAAATCCTTTCTTAGTGCATCCCTAGACCTTATAAGGAACCTACGTGCTAAATTTGGAATCTCTGGAACCAGCGGTTTGGACTGTGCGTTGATATGTCAGTCAGTCAGTCAGTCAGTTTCTTCTTTTATATATTTAGATATTTGTACCTGAGTTATGGATGTTTTCTATGTATTTAAGTATTTATCAATATCTATCTATTATATATATCGTCGTCTAGTACCCACAACACAAGTCTTATTGAGCTTACTGTGGGACTAGTTTAATTGACTTGTGTAAGATTGTCCTATAATATTTATTTATTTATTAATCGCGTACACTTTATTATTTTCCTGACGTTCCGAGCGTGTCGTAACGCTCGTGGTCCCAGGCAGATTCACGTGACAGACCAACATGTCTAAATTATCTGTTACGTTTAGCGATTTTGACTACATATGGATGGAATATCTGAAAACTAGGGTAAAGTTCTAAATCTAAGATTTTGGACTTTAATTCGTCTTAGGCTTCATTTGTCTTAGCTGAGGAATTTAGAACATGCTCTAGTTTGAATATGGGTACACTGAATATAAACAATGATATACCGTTGGGTGAATATTTCACATTAACAAATTACCACGAAGATCACAACTAGGTCCCCGTAGAGTTCTCCATGAAAGGAAACGTTGAATTTTTACTCGACATGCACTGTAGAATGACTGTAGATGTCGGAAATATCGAAAGCCTATTTGAGAAAAAATACACTATGTTCACCATAGTAGTAACATAGATTTTTCAATATATAAACTAGTGAAAATAGTCAATGTTCTCTTTAACATTCGTGTAGGTGTCCAAAAATATATGGTAAATGTATAATATATTATATGGTAAATGTTCCTGTAGTGTAATGTAATATATGGTAAAAGTTCCTGTGTAATATAATATATGGTAAATGTTCCTGTAGCTTTGGAAATATTTATGGAAAATGATCTACAATAAATATTGTCGCAGTAAAACATGTATATTTGGTTTTTAATTGTAGCCTTTTAATTGTAAAACATTAACGTACGGGTTATACTAGAGCTGGGAACGTGACAGGGAAAATTTCAAACGTTTTGGATTAATTTCAGATAATAGCCCGTCACTAAACGTCCTGTTAAAAAATATATTAAATTTATGAAGTGACGAGCAAATAGTTACGCAATGCACTATATGAATCTTATGCAAGAGTAAATATTTAAATTACTATTCAGTACCTTTCTTATCCTAAATTATATATAACCGACTAGAAGATAGGTATTCGAAACATACAGCGTACCTATTTAGGATTTTGATAAATATCAGTCCAATTAATCTACTAAAAATACTGACCAACTTACAAATGAAAATAATTAAAAGATGTACACAATGAATAAAATCCATTAATGACGAGCTTTAATTTGAGTTCATTCCAATTAAGATTGGTAATTAAGTTCGCTCGTCATTTGAACTTTAATTACTTGCCTGTCGTTATTTTTGTAATTTTATGAACGAAACAAAACAATAAATGAAGATTGCTTTACATTTATACACTTTATATTATTGATACGTACTTTATGGTACTATTGTTCTTTTTATTATTATTAATTATTTTTGACATTGTATAAATTGTTATTTTATTCCTTTAATATTTTATTTTTTTGACATTGATATATACATTTTTTTGTTAGATAACTAGCAACATCAAATACTTAACGTACTAATTATAATAAAGTTTCTGACGATCACTATACGATTAGTAATGCCTGTGTACTCTTACATTATTTATGAAAATTGTATGGAAGAGATAATAAAAAACTAAACTAAACTATTTATTAAATTTGTATCTACTAAGTAGTGTTACTGATTCTATCATAAAGGAAGACATTTAATAGTAGGTGATCCATATAATACCTACTGTAGAATAAAAACTTTTTACAAAAAAAAGATAAACCGACTTCAAAAAGGATAAAATAAACTATTATATTATTTATATGCGTTACAAACTGATATGTTTGAAGTCGGTGCCAAGCCAAAAAGTTACAATACCGGCAAATCAGCTTCAAGTCTGAAAATTACAAAACAGTTAATACGAACGAGGCGTATGTGTTCAGTGAATTGTTCTTCATACTATAGAACTATTCTAATACGGTATTGACTGCACGTAGGTTTTCATTCAAGTACAGAGAGAAAGTATAATCACGCGTCTTCTGATGTTTGTTAATAAACTTTTTTACTAGTTTCCGGACTAACCATATCTCGAACGGAGCCCGTGCTTCGGTTTGAATTATTTATCCTACTTCATCTAAGGTTTAATATTGAAGTGTAAAGGAATTCAATGGCAAGATTGATTTTTCTATACTCAGACACACTGGGTGTGTGGGGCCCACCTTTTCAGTAGAAAAAGGCGCGATATTTAAATTTTCTATGGAAGGAATACGTGTTTATATATTTTTTTAATTTGCCGCGTTATTCTGATTATTGACAAAGTAGACGTGTATCAGAGTATATATACATGGGTACCTCTTTTCATCAAAATTGGATGAGTAGTTTAGACGTAAAAATGTAACAGTTCACATTCACGTTTGCAATATAAGTAGGAATCGAAATGTTATGTGATTTTCAGACTTGAAGCTGATTTGCCGGTATTGTAACTTTTTGGCTTGGCACCGACTTCAAACATATCAGTTTGTAACGCATATAAATAATATAATAGTTTATTTTATCCTTTTTGAAGTCGGTTTATCTTTTTTTTGTAAAAAGTTTTTATTTTTCCATTTTTAGTGGTTATAAAGTTATCATAATCGGACAAAGGATCTCGCAATACTCGGTGCAGATATATTAGAAAAAGTTCATGACACGTATTCAATGTAAGGAAAGTTCCACATATCATATGTGGTCTTCATCATTAGGTCCACTCCATCAAATTAGTGGTTTTGGAGAGGAAATGCTTGAGTTACTTAAAAAACAACCAAATCACCATATATGTGCCATTAAAAATTGAGGAGTTCCCTCAATTCCTCATGGATCCCATCATCAGAACAGCACCAGATTAATGTGGAACTATCTCTAAGGTAGTTCCTTTCAAACAAAAAAAAAGTTTTTTTTGTCCGATTTCCGGAATTCTCCTGAAATCGGACCATATGGGCTCAGAGTAATCGCTGAACATCCTACATTTAAAAAAATCATGATCATTATCATCAAATCAACCATCATCATGAGGTTCACTTCATCAAATTGGTGGATTTCGAGAGAAAATCCTCGCGTTGCTTAAGAAAACATCTAAATCACCATACCTGTGCCTTTAAAAATTGAGGAGTTCCCTCAATTCCTCATGGATCCCATCATCAGAACAGCACCAGATTAATGTGGAACCATCTTAAAGGTAGTTACTTTCAAACAAAAGAAGAATTACTCAAATTGGATCACGGGTCTCGGAGTAATCGCATCATCCTACATAAAAAACAAATTATTATCATTATCATCAAAACAACCATCATCAAGAGGTCCACTTCATCAAATTGGTGGATTTCGAGAGAAAATCCTCGCGTTTCTTAAGAAAACATCTAAATCACCATACATGTGCCTTTAAAAATTGAGGAGTTCCCTCAATTCCTCATGGATCCCATCATCAGAACAGCACCAGATTAATGTGGAACCATCTTAAAGGTAGTTACTTTCAAACAAAAGAAGAATTACTCAAATTGGATCACGGGTCTCGGAGTAATCGCTCAACATCCTACATAAAAAAAAAATCATCATCATTATCATCAAAACAACCATCATCAAGAGGTCCACTTCATCAAATTGGTGGTTTTCGAGAGAAAATCCTCGAGTTGCTTAAGAAAACACCCAAATCACCATACGTATGCCTTTAAAAATTGAGGAGTTCCCTCAATTCCTCATAGATCCCATCATCAGAACAGCACCAGATTAATATGGGACCACCTTGGAAGTAGACCCTATCAAACAAAAAAAGAATTATTCAAATCGGACTACGCGTCTCGGAGTAATCGGTGAACATACATAAAAAAAAAGCCCAAACCGAATACAGAACCTCCTCCTTCTATGAAATTGAAGTCGGTTAAAAATTGCATATTTCGAAGGCAAAGTATGTACGTCAATGAAACTTTATTTATTAACTTTATCTTGGCACTAGAAATTAGTATCTGCCGAGTCCTATTAATATTAAGGGTCCTACCCCCTTCGGCGGGTTATGTTATGAAAAAGGGGAAATTTAAAAAAAATGTACATCTTACAAACAAACTAGGCGAGTAAAGTGTCATTTTATATGTATTTTTTTGCGCTGAATCGAATGAAACAATATATACCCATCAACACTATTTAAAAGAAAAAAAATTACAGTATATTCTGGCTAACCAAAAACGGCATCAGTAGAAGTAATAAGCTATACGTATATTCAGCCCTTTTTTAGGGTTCCGTAGTCAACTAGGAACCCTTATAGTTTCGCCATGTCTGCCCGTCCGTCCGTCCGTCCGCGGATAATCTCAGTGACCGTTAGCACTAGAAAGCTGAAATTTGGTACTAATATGTATGTATATCAATGACGCCAACAAAGTGGTAAAATAAAAAGTGGAAAAAAATGTTTAATTAGGGGAGGTCCCCTATACGTAAAGTGGGGAGTGATTTTTTTTTTCATTTCAGCCCTAACGTGTGATATATTGTTGGATAGGTATTTAAAAATGAATAGGGGTTTACTAAAATCATTTTTTGATAATGTAAATATTTTCGGAAATAATCGCTCCAGAAGTAAAAAAAAATGTGTCCCCCCCTCTAACTTTTGAACCATAAGTTATAAAAATCTGAAAAAAATCTCAAAAGTAGAAATTTTGAAAAAAAATTACAAAATTATTTCTGAACTAAGTTTGTAATTTAACCGTATAAGCAGGTGTTTATTGTACCTGTAATTTCTACAAAATCACAATGAAATGACGTGCTTTCAAATAAAGTAAAAAAAGTGAAAATCGGTTCACGCAATAAAGAATGATCCCATAAAAATCATCTTCCACACTTTAAGCTCGCGCGCAATAGTTTACTTAATTTGCCGATAGATGTCGCTGTACGTGGAACGCTCGTATCATATCCTACATGGCGGTGTTATTTTAACTCTTAAGTGGGGACACTTACTGTGACGGACGGAAAACTACGGAACCCTACACTGAGCGTGGCCCGACGCGCTCTTGGCCGGTTTTTTTGTGGTGAGAGCACTTACATACCTAACATAACGGACCCGGGTATGTCCTTAAACTACGTCCAGCTACGGTTATGTCCTTAAACTATGCCCAAAAGAGAGGTATGGGTACTGCAAATGTCATCTCGCTATATGTGTGGTAGGGCACAGCACAGCGAATTGTCATCTCGCTCTGGAAATCTGGAGCAGAGCCCGACTGGGGAAGTACCTCCACCTAACAGAAAACCACAGCCATATTTGGCTGAACTAGACCCTACTCATAGTTTTGTGTTCCTGCTGGTAAGTAAGGTTGCCAAAGAGCTCAAAGAGGGCCCAGTGTGTTGACGATGAGGGAGCCTCTTGTTCCTTTAGCCGTCAACATAGTGAATCCTCCTTTTTGTAAAGGGTCGGCAACGCGCATGTGACTCCTTTGGAGTTGCAGGCGTCCATAGGTTACGGTAGCTGCTTACCATCAGGCGGGCCGTATGCTTGTTTGCCACCGTCGTAGTATAAAAAAAAAAAATACATTAAAAAAAACATTAAAAAACGACAGTATACGAGTTCGCTTTTCCAATTATGCTATGGGTCAAGTAACTAAGTTGACCAAATTTTTGAATGCATTCAATCATGTTTTTGCATTTTATGCAAGTTTTCTCAGCCGAGCCGCGGCCAGGCGGACTTACCTATGTTGGTTCAAGTCCAACTGGCTTGATTATTTTTTCAATATTTTCAATACCTGTATTTGATTTAATTACAAACTAGGTATGAGTGAGATGGTATACTCTAAAACATGCAAAATTAATTTAACTGCTTATACTTATTTTTAATAGGCAGATTAGGGGGATTTAGGTTAGGTAAAAGGAAAAGTTTTCATTTATATGACTTGTGTGTTCCAATAGAAAGCTTGCAAAAAATTAGGTCAGCTGACTGAAATTGACTTCATTTTACGTACAATAGTTGCGTTAAAAATGCATTTGAAAATGAAGTTTTTCATACTAAAATTATGCCTACGGTATAAAAAAAAACAATTCACCCATTTCTCGCCCTTAACATTAACCTTAAAATATCCAACACAGATAATTTTGCAAGCAAATGCCTCTACATAATAGAGAAGTAGAGATATGCTAATTCTGAGTTTACGGGAATAGGTTTTTAGTGCGATCGTTAGATTTACCATTGTAAAGTAGGGTCATAAACAGTTTTGTGTTTCTTACGATGTTCCGTAAGCTGGTGATTTAATTTCTTTATTTACGGCACAGTACCTTATGGTAGTAGCCATTTTCCTCCTTTACAATTTACGGTATGGTTTAATTTTGTAACATTCAGACACCGTAAAATCTGATTATAATTTTGATAATGTTATATCATATCATAGCCGACTAATGTCAATTTTCACAAAGCCGGGATAAAACGTGGTGTAGTTTAATAAATATAAGGTTATTATAACCCATCGATTTACAATACCAGTAGCCTTACATACATAATTAAGCTTTGATTCTGAAGCCAGTAAAAACATACATTGTCTTTTCATGTTAATGAAAGTAAGAAATGATTGTTTAAGCCATAATTAGTGACCGGTAGTCTAATTTAGTTTTCTAAATAACAATGTAGATGGATCAAAGGATTGGAAGAAAGGAGACTGAAGGACGTTGCCTTTAAATTAAAACAAAAGTACCGAAATTCGGGGTTATTTATTATAAATGTAAAATAATGTATTCAAACGATTTTATATGTACGGTCATGCACTTTTAAAGAACAACCATGGTTTTATTGTCAGCTTATACACATAAACTTGTTATTTATATTCATTTTTAATAAATGTATCCATATATTTCAGAATCTTGTATTTCAGTAAAAACGAATTTCTTTTTTTACTATTTTGTCATGTTAAATACTTTTTTTTGCTTGGAAACGCAGCCATATTCGTGTCGTAAATAAGCCTTTTTTCGGTATTTTAGATCCATAAAACTAAACATTTAGTTGGTCTAGGTAGAATTATTAATAATATAATTTACACATATTTTAATTTCTAGGTACACAGTTTAAAGCTGGGTACACAATAACAACAATATATGTACCCAAGTATGTCGTACTTGCTTAATATTATTAGTACCTAGTCCCTAGATAGACCATCCAAGAGATTTTTCAATCGATTTTTATTTTTCCGATTTTGGGTTTGATGCATGTAAACAAAGCTTATCTCCGGTATGCTGTGATGTTAATATTTTATTTTATTGTCACCAGTTCCAAGCGGCGCTCCTGCAGCGATGGCTGCTACCACACTTCATGTGTCCGTTCTGTCCATTCGTGCAGGCACTGAACGTGAACGTCAGCGTGTTCACGCTCACAGCTATCGCCATCGACCGGCACCGGGCCATCATAACGCCTTTAAGGTAAGTTAGTGTTCTAGCTATAATGGTACTAAGAAAACTTCCCATAGACGTGTGCGAGACGACGAGGACTGGTAGTCATGTGAACATAGCAAATGATATTTCGCACATAACTTCCAAAAAACTCAGTTGTACGAGCCCCGGTTTGAACCTGAGACTTCCGGGTTGAAAGTAGAATGTATTACCGTCAGGCTACCAGCTCTTCCATCGCATGAATATCATGCATAATTATACTGTATTTTTTATAATATCTGAATCTACCTTTATCACACAAATCAAACTCAAAGCTACAAACAGAGGATGATAGCTTTACGGCTCAATTACATTAGATAGTGCGGAATGAACATCGGTTAGGTGTGCCTTGATGTAGCATCCCACGTTTTAATTAGGGCATTTAAGGTGAAACTTATTCAGATTACGAAAAATATGATACTATGATTTTAATTAAGGGCACCCCTGTGGCATCAATATCATGTAGAATCATATTTTCACTAGGCGCAACACGCGGTTAGCGGAATTGAGCCTAGCTTCTGGATTTTTGTATGAAGCCATAGACAATTTTCTGTCTTGCGGTTGAACTTTATCTATTCTCGTCTGAATTCGGCTAAATAAGTGTGCGTTGCACCTTAAATAAAACCTGAATCCGCCTTTACTTTAGGTAGGTAATACTACGTCATTTTCCTTTCCACAAATCAAACTCAAAGCTACAGATGGACGGGACGATGACAGCTTTATGGCTCAATCATATTAGACCGCGAAGCAATACCAGTCTAGGTGTGCCCAATGATTTCTTTGATAGGTATGCACTAACGTACAAATAGTTTCAAATCTAATTTAATAATTCATAACCTAGCAATGATTCTGTTATGCATTGATATGTCTTCTTTCTATGCATTATTGTGTACTTTTCAGATTTAATGTATTACTGTTTTGGAAAAATAAGTCCAGCCGAAATTCTAGCCGGTTATAATACTTCTCGGGTAAGAAGTATAGGATTAGAATCGGTGGTAGTTCTTTTTCTCTCTCTCTCTGACGTTCATAAGTGCATTATCATATGCCTAAATTGAAGAATAAATATATTTTTATCTTTATCATATCTGTATTCGCAATCATTACATCTTTGTCACTCTCCTTGTTAGAAAATTAAAGCTTGTCTCTCTCTTACACGCAAGTGGGGGGAGCTTTATTAGCACGTCCGCATCTCACCCTTGCTGGTGCGTGACTAGAGTGAAACGAGTCAAGTGACTCGTTTTAACTGCTTCACTTTTGGAGGCTCCATAACCTATCTTTATGTAGTTATTTATTATATAACGGCGTGCCTTGCATCCCACGTCGGCTATGTGGTAACATTACACTTGTCTCGGTTGATTTGTAAGCGTTCGCTGTTGTATACAGGTTTATTATTAAATTCCATGAATTTTCCTTAACTTTTCTCTTTAGTATATATTATGTAGTAGGTATCTAAATAGTTATTCAAATAAAGTGTAAATCTGGATACTAAATGTTGTAGAATGTATATTTATACCTATATTTTCCTTAAATAATAAACTGTTTAAGTACTTATACCTTATACTTAATAGGTCTTTAAAAAAATGCGACACCTAATAGCGAATGATAATATTAACTGACATAACGTATTATTATATGTATTTAACTCATTAGGAAACAGTACATACATACCTAGGATAAAAGTATACTAGCCGTCTTGGAATAAAATTGTACACATTCATTACCACGGATCCACGGAACCACGGATCAAACGATGTATTTTCTTCTCAGCAAAGAATTATATTTTTCGAGACAATTTCACAACTTTCTTTCCATATTGTCCGAAAGTATGATTGCTACAATGAAAGGTTAATGTTATTGTATTTGTACTTGAATGGTACACGGAAAGAACATCTCTAGTCACTTTGACCACATTTTGAGTAATAGAGTATTAAAGTTTGGAACGATTCAATTAACCATACTATTTTCGTAACGAAGGTTTATATGAGTTAAAAAGTGGATTTATGTTAAAAATTCCAGCTGTAACAGAAGTTGTTCCTAATAGTTCATTGCAAGATTTTGATACAAAAAACTCATTTTACAAAAAAAATACACGTTTTACCGTGTACCCTTCACTGAATGTAATCAGCATGTTGTTCGTAGAACATAAATTATCAATAATCGTAACAAATGCTACACAGATCACCATCATCACATATTTAAACATCAATTATCGTAACAAATGCTATAAGGTTATAGAAACCTAGTTATTTGCGCAAATTACTACAGTATAAAATAAATGTATACAACAAAAGGTATGTATCAAAAAACACGTATGTGTCAAACACATTGTTTTGAAATTGCTGTTTATGCGTACCCATTGATATTAAGCTGCCTGTCTACCACTAAGTGAGATTGAGACGTGAAACGTTAAATCCGGAGACCCCGAGGGTTACAGATGTACGCGTACAGAATATATTTCGATGCTTAATATCAGTATAGTAAAAAAAAACATTGAACCCTCTGATTCGGTTCGAAGGACCAAAAAGCGTCTGGTCTGCGGGGCCCTACCGCAAAGTTTGAAAATCGACATTTCGTTATCTCCGTTTCTATCGCTCTTGCATATTCGAAAGAGAGTGACTCAAATAGACGATTCGACGAATGAAGTGGTTCGCGGTTATAGGCCTGATTCGGTGATGTTAGTTGGATCGACTTCTCGGGCATGACTCAGTCATATCTTTTGTGTCGTTTCGATTTTTGATTTTAAGGTTTTCGTTTTTCATTTGATATTGACGTAAAACTTCTAGCACTACTTTTGATTGCCCTTAATATTAGTTCCAGCGAGAAGTACTGCATTCTCTCAGTGTAGGCATTTCTTAAAAAGTTTCATTAACCCGACGAGTCCTGTCCACTTCTATTCTTTATTTTGTTATCTTTAAAATATAGCAAACAGCTTAGTAATAATTTCGAATCAACTTAATCTTTTATTGTTATTATTGGAAAAATACATGCAATGATCTCATTTCGCTATTTTGATTATTGCATGCTGTTACAACGCAGCTGAAGAAGGTGACATTAACACTAACTAAACTAAAGCTGAAACATGTAACTAACCCTTTTGTAAAAAATAACAAAAAAAATTACGATTATGTTATGATCGACTGTAAATAGTCATCAATGTAAGAATTTTTACAGGTACAGTCACCGGCAATAGTATCTTCCTACACGAAGGCCGCAAAAATATGTGACACGCTCTTTTGACCTTGCATATAAGAGCGTGTTACATATTTTTGCGGCCTTCGTGTAGGAAGATACTAATTGCCGGTGACTGTAATTTTTATTAATTTGGATTAGAAAATAAATTCATAATAAGCAGTCAGTAATTTGGATAAAAACTACATCACAAAGGCTCAATATTAGGTATTTATAGTTAACCAAAAAATAACCGATTTCACTTAGACTCCACCTTTCCAAAAGAGCTACTGTAAAGTAAAAAACATTAAAATCACTATAAATGCCTATAATATTTGAAGAGTTCCCTCGATTTCTCCAGGATCCCATCATCAGATGCTAACCTGGTTACAATGAAACCAACTGTGAAGTATACTACTACCTACTAAACAAAATTTCCAAATCGGTCCAGCCGACTTCAAATAATCGGTGAACATACAAAAAAAAGCAAAAAAAAATCTCGACGAATTGAGAACCTACTTCGAAATCTTGATGTAGGTTGAAAATAACGTTTCATGTAACCCTCTAATTAAAAGTCACCCGATGTTACTGCTCTACGGAACATAACAAATATATTTACCCCTTATTAACAGACGTCTGTCAGAACAGGACTCAATTAGTTAATTTATGTTTGTTTTACAGCTGTGTCTGATAGAAACAGACAAAACATAAATTAACTAATTGAGGCCTGAGAGACGTTTATGAATAAAGGGGAATTTATAATAAATATTATAGGACAATCTTACACAAACCGACCTAGTCCCACAGTAAGCTTAATAAGGCTTGTGTTGTGGGTAGGTACTAGACGACGATATATATATAATAGATAAATACTTAAATACATAGGAAACATCCATAACTCAGGTACAAATATCTGTGATAAACGCACAAATAAATGCCCTAGCCAGGATTCGAACCCTGGACCTCCTGCTTCGTAGGCAGTGTCACTACCGATTGGGCTAGGAGGCCGTATTATAGTATACCTAAACTAACTAAAAATGTTTAAATGAATTATGGACAACATTATATCATACCGGGAAGTCGTCGAAAACAATGCCTCAAGTTAGTGTACATGTTCAGAAAGTAGGAATTTAGGGGGTGGATTCAAAAACGTTAATAATATTATAACAATTTGATATTAATACAATCAGTGCGTTGATTGCAATGCATAAGTATTTGCATATTCGATACTTAGAATCTTATTTATAAAGGTAAGGTCGAACGGCAGTTGCTTTCGCAAGAGTTAGTGTCGCTAAATCTTGGGATTAGTTTGTGGCAACATCAGAACCTTAAGCGAGACGTGGAAGAACGCCAAAAAGTTAGATCAAACAAGATTTTATGTTTCTCAATAACTCCAAAGTGATTCAAACTTGTATCATTTGACCGAAGACTGCACCACGAGGCCATGGCATCTTAAAAATTCATTTACATAGATATTTAAGTAGTATTCTTGTTTGTTCAGGATCATCTGCGGGTTTTCTCCAGACCGTGTTTACTGGATTAACCTTCCTTGATGATCAATGGGAGTTTACTTAACTACAAGTTTTATAAGTTATTTCTAAAACCAAGCGAAATATAAAGGTCAAGTTTTCTAGTAAATTAGGTACGGTCAGCTGCAGAGAAAAAGGCCCACGCTGCATACAAAGTATGCAGGGAGGGTCTTTTTCTCTGCAGCTGAATATTATTGGCCCCATTTATTATTCATTAGAAATAAACGTATAATGATTATTAAAATAAGTGTGAAGTGCTTTAGTACACTACATGAATTCCATTGCATCGGAGATCGTATTTTCGTAGTAAGTATTCGCATTTTATATATAAAATTCCTTAAGCTTAGAATTCCTGTTCACGTTAATTAAATAAACGGAAGGCGAACAATTATTGTCCCTTTCGCGAGACGCTACTATAATGAATTAGTAGGATACCCAACTGAAGAATGTTTACGTCATGTCCGTAATTAGAAGTTTTTATTCAATTGGAAAACCTCTGAGCACAGAAAATTAAGCAAATGTAAAGGGTAGGTGTATTATCCAATTATCAAATGTTAAGCGTATGTGTACAAGTATATATCTCTTATCCATTATTTTGACAAAAACGGGAAATTAAGTCCCGTTTTTGTCAAAAACTGATATCTTTTATTTTTGAAATTTATATTATATATTTATGTGTATCATGATTATGTCGTTATTCCTTTAGTCGCTTTTATATTTTTTATTTCCATAATGATACTGGGATTCCAAGTCAAGAGGAGGAAGAGGAGGAGGAGGAGGAGGTGGATGCCTTTTCCAGCAGCGGGACTATAAAAGGCTAAGAAAAAACAATGTGGAATTTGCTTAATTGCTTCCTTCTTTGTTGCACTTTTCTATAGCACTCCAACCCACGTACGGTCAACCAATTTGATTCCTAGGCCACTGTAGAACCTTGGCGTAATGACAGTTGCCCGTGGATACGTATAAACGTAACCTATTCGCTACCAAACTAGCTATACAAGGTTCTAGAGTGGCCTAGGAATCAAATTGGTTGACTGTACCTAATATGTATCCACGTAATATTCCCTTCGTCGCCGTACGTAACCAAAATTTGTAACTGGCGACGAATATGGAATTTTCTTTTTTGGTCTGTTACCGGCATACAAACAAATAACGTTTCCTAATACTTAGTGTCAAGGATGATTAAGACATGGATTGACAATGCCTATACAAAATCGCGTTCCCTTATTTCAGGCTAAAGCACTAGCGTCATCTATCGGTCACCACAAACACTAAATTCCTATTTAACCTGTCTGTTAAGCCCATTGGTTGACTGCTAGCGAATGCCTTATGGCATTAAGTCCGCCATTTGTACCATCTTATTTTGTCCAATTAAGATTAAATAAATAAATTCTAGTTTATAATATTTTGTTCCGCGATTAACGCTGACAGAATAACTCGACTCCAGACTCGACAGATGGCGCTGTGGCACTTAGTACCGAAAACAGACGTATAACCTGAAGGTTCGAGGAACGCGATTTTGTGTAGGCATTGTCAATCCATGTCTTAATCATCCTTGCTTAGTGTCTTTTCTTAAATTACCTCTGGGAAGTTTCGTAGTTCTCTGCTTTGTTACCTACGCTTACGTGGTGTACCTAAGTAGTCTTTATATCCATTTTGATCACCAAATTCGTTATAAAATCGATGAATAAAAAGCAAGGATCGTGTGCAACATGTCGGTAGGTACTTAGTTTTATAAAAAGTTCGTTAGGCATAAACCGATTAAATTCATCGTTGATATTATAGCCCTTACTTATAACGCCACAACTGTAATTAAACATGCTTTATCAACTGATAACGATCGGAGACTATTTATAGAAAGTAATACCACTAACGAGTGGTATTACTTTCTTTGCGTGGAACTCGCTAGGGCTCGCGGTAGGGTTGCCAGATCGAATTACCCTACTATCGGGAGAAACAATTTTTTTTTCGGGATTATGGGACTTTAGTCGGGAGAAACAAAAATAAAATCAAATTAAAGTAAATATATTAAAATGAATATCATTTAACATTATTGTTACATAGATAATATACTGACAAAAAACCGGCCAAGTCCGAGTCGAATTCGCGCCCTCAAGATTCCGTACATCACACAATTTTAACAGTCACCGAACATTGCGTAATGAACGGAAAAATGATTTTGAACCGGACCGTTGACAAACTTTTGTCGCGATGAGTTTATCAACTGCAAAAAGGTTGGAATCGCAATGATTTTTTGTGATCGACCATTTTTGGACTTTTTCCTTTACTGGTGCTGTAAGACCTTTCTTCTTACCAAATTTCATGATTTTAGGTCTATGGGAACTATGGGAAGATTGGGAAGTACCCTTAAGAGGCCTTATTCCCAAAACGCGCAAATTTCACGAAATGCTTCATTTGCGGCGAAAATTCTTAGTTATTTTAAATTAACGATTGATGCATATATGTAATAGTTCATTTCTTTATCTAGACGGTCATCGGAGCAAATATTACATTTTAACGAGTAAATTATGAAAAAAATTGGTTGTCTTGGAAGGCCTTTCCGGATTTTCCAGTTAGAAGTACGGTTCATTTCCATATTACGCAAAAAGGGTAACAATTTTTATTCAACTTGAATAAAATTCAATTGAGTATATCATGTCATGTCTGATGTCTGAGACGGCCATGGGAATAAAAATCGAAGATTCATCTTGTATAATAGACAAAATACCTTCTGATTATATGCCAGTTTTTTTATTAAAACACGGTGAAAATTCATTTTTTCCACGAAAAACCTACAATTATTTTGCCCTAATAATATTACCATAGCAAAGTTAAATTATATTCTATCACGATAAAAAAAACCATTACTATTAGTGGTATGTGTTAATTTGGTATGAATTTTATAAATGACCTATAAATCACACTCCACAGGACTGTAAGAATCGTATTTTTGGGTACTTAATAATAATAAATATGGTTCAAAAGTATTTTTTTGTATTACTAATCATTCAAACTATGTTATAAATAGCATTTTATGCGGCTTTTTTTATTAATAGAGTTTTTAGATCTTTTAGGGAATCAGGAGCCTTAAAGATTTTGATTCCACTGCGAAGTGTTAGAAAATATCAAGTTTTTTTTGTGATGGAAGAAAAAAATAACAATATTCGGAGTTTCGGACTATTTTTTTTTACTTGTGCTACTTTACTTTTCTTTTTGCAAAATTTCATAATTCCAGATCAATCAGAAGTATCCTAGGATTTGATTTCCCTGCGAACTGTTAGAAAGTAAGGCTCAAATGGTCGTATCTTTGGATTGCGAACTTAGAAGTTTGATTTTTTACAGCTTCAAGGGACCGCAGACATAAGTAATTGATTTTAATTTCAATTTGATACCTACAGACAGACGGTCGAATAAAAAAGTGATTCTATAAGGGTTCCGATTTTCCTTTTGAGGCACGTAACGTAACCCTAAAAATTATCAATAATGAACAAAATTTATTGATTAATTATATTTTAGCTTATGTTTTGTGTTAAAATTCATAGATTTTACAATATTTTGTACTTGTTCACTGTTTAAAGAAGACTTGAAATTCAAACAATTTTCGCCAAAATTGAGTCGAATCATTAACTTGGCTTTTACTAAATCTATGGACGTTCGGTTTTGGTCTTTCTTTTGTGCAAAGATTATTTAGTAAACTAACACTCTTTCTCAATATATAAGCATTGTCTACGGGAATGGATATCACGAAACACATGCCCCGGAAATTCGGAACTAAGTAACTTAATTATTGTTTTACAAAATGAAGCTGTTTTTCGGGAGATTTTTTAATTTGTCGGGAGTCGGGAGGGCATACAAAAATTCGGGAGAATCCCGCCAAATCCCGACCATCTGGCAACCCTAGCTCGTGGGCAGTTGTTAATATAAAAAAGTATGATAACAATATTTGGAACGCAATATTCCGTAGGAAATAGCAGAATGCATTCGCATGACTATTTTTATTCAAAAACAGGTTTATCATATCGTTTATCGTATTTTCTTTTCAAACGTTCTCAGTCCGTAGAAATTGCGTTTGATGTTTTATTCCGTCACAAAAATAGATGACGTAAGTTTACGCTCTCACAATATTAGATTTGATAAGGAGTAGAGTGAAACATGTCAACACGAAATGAAATGCGGGTCAAATGCTCGGTCTTTCATTTCACCATTTCTCATAGGTAATTTAATTGCTAACTGATTTGACTTTATAAGATTTGTATGGATATGATATTTGCCATTATTTCGTCTATTACGGTATGTGTTACCCTTGCACTTACTTATTATAACATGGCAGTTGGCAGTATAGGCGATAATAGCGCAAACTTAGGCAAGCTTTTATAATCAAAATTATCTACTAATGAAAGCAGCTAGAATAAATATTATTTTTGTGGGTTATTTTATTGTATTACATAGATGGCTTTCAATATTCCTGTTTTGCTGAACAAGTATTTCATTTTATATACGAGATACCATGAGAATATATAAAATTATTAATTCGGTTAAATAGTTCATCACCAATTAATTTGGCATTCTCGTTACTATGGAAAATAATCCAAGATCTAATAATGTTTGAATGATTCAATACGATTTCGTTTGTTTTACATAATTTCAATATTCCTGTAAAGGCTTTAAAAATAATTACGCTATTAAAAATAACTTCAATTTAAGAATATATAAAATAGCCAGTTATCCAATTAGTACGAGTATTTAAATACGAACGATCCTACGTGTAATGCGAAATTATCCTGGTTTTTCACCTGGCCTGTATAATTAATTTATCGAACGCAGGAATTACGTTAATAAACTCAAGCACGTAAAAGCCAAACGAACCTCCAGTGTCGTTTGTTGTACATATAACTCTCACTGTATTACTTTTGCAAGTATATTTCACCTTTGGTGTTGACACGCTAGACATTATTTATACAGGATGATTTCGGGGTCATGGAGCAAGAAAACAAGGCATTATTTTTTTTACCAATATTAATCATTAGTTTTCGGATAATAAGTAGAAAAAACATTTTTGCATATAATATGGCCAACATATACAATCGTTTTTTGAAGAATCTTATTTGTATTATTACTTTAAGGCTTATAATTTTCCGGGTATCTAAAACATGAATCGGCAACTTTTCTAAGGCATATAATAATATAAATTGGCTGTGAATTAATATTTTAGCGACAATATTTTTTTATAAGCCTCAAACATGTGGCATCATATTATTGAAAAACGGCAGCAATATATAGCTGACCAAAAAATTTACCGGGAACTTGAAATAATAGGTTGGCAACAAAAATATTAACTTAGCATCTATTATTCAAAGCAAGCCTGGTTTAAATATTTGTTGCCAGCTAATTGTTTCTACCTAATTAACCATATTTTGGGTATCAATTGCTGGTATCATTTTAATTACGGGAGCACTAAAATTTCAGGAAACTGGAATATTTTTAAGGTTCCGTACCAAAATGGTTTAAAAGGAAGCATGTACTACTCTGTCTTGTCACAATGTCTATTTGCTCCGAAATTGCTAGATCGATTAAGCTGAAATTTTGTAGGCTATATGTCCCCTGGTAGTTAAAGGGGTAATTAAGAAAATTAAATAAAATGTTTTGCAAACCATAGGTTCATTGTTAGTTACCATCAGGCGGGCCGTATGCTTGTTTGCCACCGTCATGGTATAAAAAAAATTGTCTGCGCGACCGGTATGCACCCGGGTATGTCCTAAAACTACAGCCAAGACTACCGGGGGATGGGCAGCAGCATCCTTGGAGTACGGTGGAGATACTGCGATCGCCAACCCGCATGCCAAGCGTGGCGATTATGGCATTCACCCCCCAATGGAATACACACAGAAACCACGGCCCCGAGTGTCCGGCGACCCCCGGTGCCCTGGTTATGGTAGCGACCAGGGTACTAGCGGGGTCAGGGGTGCTAAGAATCTCCGGCAAAGATCCGGCTACCACCACCGACGACTTCTGGCCCTGGCAACATATAACACGCGTACACTGCGGACCGACGAAAAGATAGTGGAACTGGAGGAAGGATTGAGCAAGTTGCTTTGGGATGTCATAGGGTTATCTGAAGTCCGAAGAGAGGGGTAGGAAACGATAACTCTAAAGTCCGGCAGCTTGCTTTATTTCCGGGAGGGCGACCAACAGTCCCAGGGAGGTGTCGGGTTCATCGTCCATAAGTCCCTCGTAAACAACGTGGTCAAGATCGAGAGTGTGTCGACTAGGGTGGCGTACCTTATACTCAGAGTATCCAAGAGGTACTCGTTGAAGGTCATACAGGTGTATGCGCCGACTTCGGCACACTCCGATGACGAGGTGGAGGCTATGTATGAGGATATATCGAAAGCCATGCATAGCTCCAAAACCTACTTCACCGTTGTTATGGGGGACTTCAACGCGAAACTGGGCAAAAGAGATGGTGAGGAGCTGAGAGTGGGGCGATTTGGAGTTGGAAGTCGGAACCACCGGGGCCAACTACTGGCTGGATTCTTGGAGAAGGAGGGACTCTACATGATGAACTCCTTCTTCAAGAAACGTGAGCACAGGAAGTGGACCTGGATGAGTCCCGACGGTGCAACTAAAAACGAGATTGACTTCATCACGTCAACGAAGAAGCATATATTCAATGATGTCTCTGTGATCAATACGGTTAAAACCGGAAGTGATCACCGTCTGGTGAGAGGCACATTGAATATATGTGTTAAGTTAGAGCGCTCTCGACTGATGAAGCCTACGCTCCGTCCGGCAGCAGTTCAAATCCAGAACCCCGAGAGCTTTCAGCTGGAACTCCAAAACCGTTTCGATTGTCTAGGCGGCGATGTGGACGAATTCAATGACGGGTTTGTGGAAGCTGTCCATAGCACTGGGTCTAAGTTCTTTAAGGCCCAGCGGAGCAACAGAACCAAAAGGCTTCTGACTCCACGCAGAGACTCATCGAGGAAAGGAGAGAAATGGTTCTACAATCTTCAGCCGATGCGTCACTATACCGGCAGCCCAATAAACGGATCTCTAAGTCCCTTACCCGTGATTTGCGCCAATTCAATACACATCGTATTGAAGAGGCCATCAAGCAGAATAAGGGTTCTAAAGTTTTCGCAAGAGATCTGTCTATTGGGCAGAGCCAGCTCGCCAAATTAAAAACTGAGGATGGTAGAATCGTTTCCTCTAGACCCGAGCTTCTGGGTGAGATAGAGGGCTTTTATGGACAGCTATACACATCAACTAGGAGACCTGAAGTTAGTCTGGCGGAAGACCCTAGAGCTAGACTGACCCGACATTATACCGAAGATATCCCGGACATCAACCTGTACGAGATTAGAATGGCTCTTAAACAGCTCAAAAACAACAAGGCACCTGGTGAAGACGGAATTACAGCCGAACTTCTGAAGGCGGGTGGTAAACCGGTCCTTATGGCCCTTCAGAAGTTGTTCGACTCCGTTTTACTGGAAGGGAGAACGCCTAAGGCATGGAACAGAGGTGTGGTGGTACTGTTCTTCAAAAAGGGTGATAACGCGTTACTGAAGAACTACCGACCCATTTCGCTTCTGAGCCATGTCTATAAGCTGTTTTCAAGAGTCATTACGAACCGTCTCGCACGCAGGCTAGATGACTTCCAGCCTCCCGAACAAGCCGGTTTCCGAAGAGGCTTTAGTACCGCAGACCACATCCATACGCTCCGTCAGGTAATACAGAAGACTGAGGAGTATAACCTGCCCCTCTGCTTAGCGTTCGTGGACTAAGAGAAAGCCTTCGATTCGATCGAAACCTGGGCTGTACTACAACAATCTCTCCAAAGGTGCCAAGTAGACTATCGCTATGTCGAAGTGCTGAAGTGTTTGTACGAGAACACCACTATGTCAGTCCGACTCCAGGACCAGAACTCGAAGCCTATTCCGTTGCAGCGGGGAGTCAGGCAAGGAGATGTTATTTCTCCTAAACTGTTTACCGCTGCACTGGAGGATGTCTTCAAGACTATGGACTGGAGAAGGCTAGGCATCAACATAAACGGCGAGTACATCACTCACCTTCGGTTTGCTGACGATATAGTAGTCTTGGCTGAGACCATGGAGGATTTGAGTACAATGCTCGATGACCTCAGTAAAGCCTCCGAGCGAGTTGGTCTAAAGATGAACATGGATAAGACGAAGATCATGTCAAATGCCCATGTAGCACCAACTCCCGTTACAATCGGAGACTTTACACTCGAAGTTGTGGACGATTATTTATACCTAGGGCAGACTGTCCAGTTAGGTAGATTCAACTTCGAGAAAGAGGTTAATCGACGAATCCGACTCGGTTGGGCAGCGTTCGGGAAGCTACGGCACATCTTTTTGTCCAATATTCCGCAGTGTCTAAAGACGAAAGTCTTTGACCAGTGTGTGTTGCCAGTGATGACATATGGCACTGAAACGTGGTCGCTTACTATGGGCCTCATAAGAAGGCTCAAAGTCACCCAAAGGGCAATGGAGAGGGCTATGCTTGGAGTCTCTCTGCGTGATCGCATCAGAAATGAGGTCATCCGCAGCAGAACCAAAGTAACCGATGTAGCCCTCCGAATTGCTAAACTGAAGTGGCAGTGGGCGGGGCACATTGCACGTAGAACCGATGGCCGTTGGGGCGGAAAGGTTCTTGAGTGGCGACCACGAACCGGAAGGCGCAGCGTCGGTAGACCCCCCACAAGGTGGACTGATGACCTGGTAAAGGTCGCGGGAGTCCGCTGGATGCGGGTGGCGCAGGACCGGTCATTGTGGCACTCTTTGGGGGAGGCCTATGTTCAGCAGTGGACGTCTTTCGGCTGATATGATGATGATGATGACACAAAAGGCACCATTCATTATGCTCTATTAACTAGGTTGGTATTTTGGTAATACTATACAAAAGGCACCTTTCATTTTTTCTAAATTATATGTAACATATGAATTTTGGTTCTAGATATCTGACTATAGATACTTACCTACCAATATTCATAGACCCTAGTAACTTTTTAAGAATCCATTTTATGTTATAATTACAGCTCGTGTAAAGTTGCCCGTTGTACTAATATTGAATATGTAATTCACTTTAATTGCTTCCTAAATATTTTAAAAGTACCTTATTTTTAATTTAATAGGTAATCGTTTCCGATTAATAAAAGGCTTCCTAAAATGCTTCCCAGTTATAAATTCAGTTTTCAATATAATTATTTGATACCTACCTATAGTTAAACAATGGCTATTAAGACAGACAAAAAACAGCCCATATTGAGATAATGTACGGCCCCAAATTAGTCACCAACCTATTAATTTTGGTACCCATTTTTATTTTTTATAGCTACCCAAATTCAATTATTTAGCAGCCTGGTTAAATACATGCCTTACTTTAATTGTAATGGTCAATAGCTCGTAACACTTTTTTATATCAATTTGTTAAGGAAATATATTTCAATTCGCTGTGAATTAGGGTAAATCGAATATACGGGGGAGTAATAACATGGGGTCCCTTTGAAGAAGATTGGTGAGGGGTTAGTTTACGTAGTTTTTTCAGCAATTGAAGTTGATCCCCAAAACCTGTGAAAAAGTCAGAGGTAAATTGCGCAGGTTTTTCATCAATTAAGATTGATAAAACCTGTGGGCTGGATGACAGTTTTTGACGTTACAAACGGTTAGTTATTTATCTTCAAATTGGTAACAGTTATAGCGAGCGCGGAGTAGATACTGTCACAACCAGACTGTAGTTTACGTGGCAAAAATGTCAAACAACTAGGGACTTCCTTCCAATATCAAATTTATCGATAACTTTCGAAGCGATGTTTCATAAAAAATATTAACTTGAACGGGTAAAGTAAAAAACATGTATACTAATTATTACCTATCGATGTTATGTGATAATAATACGTTATATTTTAGCTCTCATTAGATTATTTTTCATTTTAAACAAAAAATAGTTTTAACTGCTGAAATAAAACGAATGAAAACCATCTTCGTAATCTATTTATAAAAACTACGTGCTGTATATTGTATAATAATAATAAAAAATAAAATTTCTTTATTTCGGACAAACATGTATCCATAGAGTGTTAGTAACAAACAAACAAAAATCTTAATCTAGTGTCAGTCTCAATCATTTAACTTAATTATAATTATAAAATTTACATAAAAAAATTACACTACAAATTGCGCTACACTTTTTATCTGCCCAGTCCAATATTTTAGGATAATAATACATGCAACTTGCAAATTCCTATTATAGGTACATCCTAACTGTCATAAGGATTTATCGATAAATTGATATCGTTGGGTAGTATGTATGTATGTATGTATGTATCACTTTATTGCACATAAACAAGTAGGTATAACATAATACAACAGTAACATATATAAATAAATATATAGGTACATTCATGTACCATACAAATACTTAAACTACGCTTAAACTACATACATAATAATATAATCAACATTACTATACACATATAATATCAGACGTTCATAAATAAATAATTAAATAAATATATACCTATATACATATATATAAAATATTCAATTCGCAAAAAACATTAAGAGTCCACTAGCCACAACTTTTTCAATTTCTCCTTGAGTGAGGAAACAGACTGTGACTTTCTTACATCCACTGGCAACTCATTCCATAATTTAACTGCGTAAGCAGTGAAGGACCTAGAGTAAATACGCGAGTGTTTTGGCGGAATGGCTAGAGCGAGATTTGTACTAGACCGCAAGCGATGATCGCTAATACTAGCCAAATAATTAAATCTTTCCGACGGATACGGAGGACATGCAGGATTAAATAACACGTTGAAAAGCAATGACAGAACATGTACATCCCTACGACGGCGAATCGGAAGCCAACCAAGTTGAGAACGGGAGGCGGACACATGATCAAACTTACGCAACCCAAATATGTACTTGATGCAGGCATTTTGCAGGCGCTCCAGCTTGTCCATCAGTTCTTCCCTGAGGTCTATAAAAGCAATGTCGTGGATGATCTAGGATAGGTAGTAAGAGAGAGCGAGCAAGAGTGATTTTAGTAGGAAGAGGAAGGAAGTTCTGCAGTCGCCTCAGAGAGTGCAGCGAAGCAAACACCCTTCTACTGACCTCCGATATATGCGGCGCCCATGAGAGTGTTTGGTCTAGGATGATGCCCAAGTTCTTCACAGTAGAGGAAAGAGGGATCAATGTCCCGTCAAAAATAACATTGGGTACCACCACCTCAGCAAGTTTGGAGACAAAATAGGGACTGCCGATAACAATCGCCTGCCATTTTTCGGCGTTTACCTTTAATCCGAAATTAAAGGCCCAGTGGCGAATACTTTCTAAATCGAAATTGATTTTACGGAACAGAGAAGGGAGTTCGTCAATGTTAGCCAATAAATCAATGGTAGTCCGTAGGACATTTTCATTCCTGCCACTAAAAGTTCTGTCTGGCTCAAACCGGTATTAGATATAGCAATTTGTAGGGCCCAATCTGTCAGGTTCGGAGATATAATAGGAGGTAGGGCCCGTAGGGAGCTGTAGGAGGTTAGGGAGAGGCAGGGTACACAACAGATTGGGCCCTACAAATTGCTATGTCTAATACCTACTTTACAACTCACAAATGTAGTGTAGGTAAGTACGAGTGTGGGAATAGCCGTTAAAACACTAAAGACATAGTGACACTTGAAGAACTAAAAGTTATATTCCCTTTGCTTTTTAATTTAAATGTATATCTGATTTAATGTTTATACCTACCAGTATTAAAATTTATAAGTTTTAAGATATCTTAAGCTTTTTGTACGGACTTAAGGACACGGATAGATATAAATTACAAACAGATAGTAGCTGATGTTAAAAATGAGACCAATGATGACATAATTGTAATTTCTTGCTGATTTTTTTTTTTTTTTTTAATTGGTTTACCAGTAACTACCTAGTTGGTTACTAAGTTCTGTTACCAGATTTCTGACTGATAAAATATAAAATAAAGTTTGAAAATCTAAAATTTAAGTAATTATTTAATAGCCTAATTTCTAATGAACATAATATGGTATAATAATACACAAATCAGATGAGAAATTTATTGAAAATCCTTGTAAAGCACAAGATTGCCTGAAGACGCAAACACGCGGTAAATTTAAGAAAATTACACTTTACAAAAGTGCATCAAATAAATATTTCACCTTTGTTTAGAAGGTTCCATTGCTTGTTTGTAAGAAACCTGTTTATTAGAGGTAATTGAGTGGTCACCATTTAATTTTCTTGCGATTTTACGCCACAGATATTCCCATTTGAAATATTGCCTATTTTTAAGTTTTTCACAAAAGACATAGATTTAGACTGCTATGGAACAAGCAGACTTGCAACGAATAGTCTAGTATTTTATCGGATAGCCCCACGTGAACTATACATTTACCAAATTGAAGCTAAATAATATAGCTACCGAATTGTGTAAGACTGATGCGTCTTAAAGGTGATTAAAAATAAATAGGATTTAAAATCAACATGAACAAGGAGCGTAATTTTGACGTATATTTTTCACGCCTTTTTCCGAGTGTTATAAAGAATTCTGAAAAACTGTGTGATGTCGTCCCGCGCGTCGGAACGGGCGAGACGGCTCACAACTCCGTCGGTCCGTACGGGACCTCGGGTTTTCTCAAACTAGCTCAGGGATGAGAGGGACACAGGGGAAAGTAGAGAAACACTGATTAACAATGGTAAATTCAGCGGGCTTTTATGCCGGTTTATTTATCTTAACTATGAGTACTTAATCTAACCAGGGACCCGCCCGGTATCCCCTTCGAGGGTTTTTGAAAGGGTTTTTCGTAAGGCTTTGCTTACCAAAGCCGATGCTCCTCAAAACCCATTCATTTGGCTATTAAAGCGCTATAAATACGGTATCCCCTTCGAGGGTTTTTGAAAGGGTTTTTCGTAAGGCTTTGCTCGCCAAAGCCGTTGCTTCTCAATACCCATTAATTTAGCTATTTAAAGCGCTTTAAATACGGGTAAGCAGTTCCCCTAACTAATATCAGATACCTTCTCAAGCGCTTAAAAAAGCCTTTCGAAAGGGTAGCGTTGGTAGCTCTTGAAGGGGTTTCCCTTTCTACGCTCATGCAATTTTTATCCTTTTTCTAATGACAATAAGAGCAAAATTGTAAATTTACGTTGGACGACCGTATGTCTAGCGCGGTGTCGAAGCGGCGGCGCCTTTGACAAAGCCGCCAAGTTGCCACTGCTTGCGGTTAAGAAGTACCTTATTGCATTGTAATACGGTTACCTTTTGTGTGGCGAAGGGGCGGAAGAATTTGGAGCGCGTGCGACGCATCGTTTTGGGAAGTTTGGAACTGTATTTGTTTTTGTTTATGTATCGGCACAGATTATATAATAGTTCATACGAAGTATCGGTGTGAATATTCATTATTTGTGCCATTTCTTTCGCGAACACCACGGTGTCGGTTTTCGTAAGGCTTTGCTTTCCAAAGCCGTTGCCTCTCAAAACCCATTCATTTGGCTTTTTAGACGAGTACCAGAAAATACATGTACCTCGATTGTGGGTGGATTAATCATCGCGTAGTCCCGCCTCCTTGCCAACGCGGTCATGTGGTAGTTCGCTCAGACTAAAGGCTCAAAGATAGTTCACTTGGAACAAACGACAAAACGACGAGGAGCCAGATTCACTCGAACATGTACATCATATCGTACAAAAACGTGTATGCACTATTATATATTATATGATCGTATATACACGTTTTTAAATAAACATTAGTGATAGTTATTAATAAAGACGACGGAGAGCTGGCTACGTCAGATATGACACAATAATGAGAGCAACGAAACCTAGTTAGTTTGCTATCCTATGCTTTTTTCTAGCTCCGGACATCTGGCAGCTGTTCATTGGTAGAGGTCAAAGAATGTAAACCACTTCAAAAAGACAAATCCTAGCGTTCTAAGTTTAATATATTTTTCTTAATTCTATACGATAATAAATTATGCAAATAATTCGATTATATCATTGCCTTAAGTTTTTGTTGGAAAAAAATTGTGCCAAACGACGCCATATCATATATAATGGGGAACTGTCAAAATGAAATTTCCAACAATGGTCCTTAGAAAAGCAAAATGTGTATGGTGGGAAGTAGTTTTTATTTATTTTAGCGAAAACTACTAACTGTTTCATCTCGAATTGGTCCCTAAGTGAAGTTCTAAAGTTTCCAAAATACTCTAAAATTAAAATGCTGTAGAATAAAGCGACAGGGAAGATTTCCCCTAAGAAAAGCCTTCTGACTGTATATAGTTTCAATACATTGTTAAGGACCATTCATCTTCTCTCACTGTATGCAGTTGTATGGAATCCGGAACAGCGCCCTCTACAAAAAGTTTTCACCGGCCTTTATCATTCATAGTTTGTCGTTTGTCGTTCTGTCCTCTATAAATGAGAAAACTTGGGCAGTTTTTACCTATTTTGGTATTACTTTTTTCCAACAGAAAATTTTTGTTGGTGAATCACTCTGACCTCCACCCATTAAAAGCTGCCAGATGCCCAGAGTTATCTATCGTTGCCGGCTAATTAGGGGGTGTAGATTTCGAAAATGATCTGTTTTAAAATCCAAGATGGCGGTTGTACTTACTACTTACTTACTTACTCCGTTGGCTCAACGACCCAAAGTGAATCTTGGCCTCCGATACCAGGGTGTGCCACTTTCCTCGATCCTGCGCTAGCTCTTGCCAATTTCAGATTCGGAGTTCGCTCAGATCCGCCTCGATCATGTCTTTACAGCGATACCGTGGTCGTCCGACAGGGTGTCGCCCTTCCGGACAACTATGGAATGCGTTCTTCACTTTCCAATCTTCCCCCATCCTCTCGAGGTGGCCAAGCCAGCGAAGACTGTGAGCTTTGGTCTTTCCTATAATAATAGGTTCAGCCACCAGGTCTTCTATTTCCGCGTTCTTTAGAACTCTCCAGCTTCCATCCAGTCGTTGTTTCGGCCCGAGGATCTTGCGAAGTATCTTTCTTTCTGCGACTAGCAGCATATTCTCCTCTCCAAGTGTCAGTGTCCATGCCTCACAACCGTGCATAAGGATTGGCCTAATGGTTTTATAAATACGGATTTTAGCGGATCTGGTCAGCAGTTTAAACGCTAACACTTTGTGAAGGGCAGGGATTTTGATTTCTTCGCTGCGAGTGTTTATATTTGTGATGGTGCAGCCTAAGTACCTGAATTTCTCCATGCCTCTGTAAGTAGTATCTCCGACATGCAGGTCCTACGGTTGAATACGAGTGTTTTTGTATCGTTTCATGTGGAGATACTCCTCTGTTTTTTCGTGGGATATCCTTAGGCCGATCTTCGATCTGCAAGGACCCTTACGGACTCCCGCACCTGGTCTATAGATGGCCAGATCATCTGCGTATCCTATCATCTTGTGCCTTCAACTCAGTTCTAGCCATCTCTCCAGTGTTAAAACTTTCCTTAGGACATATTCTAAGACTAAGTTGAAGAGCATAGGTGACAAGGCATCGCCCTGCTTGAGTCCCCCGTCACTACTGTGAAGTCGTCAGTAAGTTCCCCCTCGACACGCACCACCATTTTGCTCTCCCCTGTCGCAACCTGAACCATGTTGCTCATGTTGGGGAAGTCAAAATTCCTTAAGATGGTGAAGAGAGCGTTTCGTAGGCCGTATGATATGATGATAGTATGATAGCACATGGCGAATGAAGATGACGATTATAGTACAGAATAATTAATAGTACAAGTACAGCAGATTCTCCTACCTGAATTTTAAGCTTTACTTAGTATTTATATGTCCACAATCTATCAAGAATCTGCTAAAAAGTGAGTTAAGTACTCGTAAGGTTAGAGCTCTAACCCTCAATGAACCCGAACGGCTGCTCAAAGAGTGGGCTAGGTTAGGTTAGAACTGTGACCCTCAACAAACCCGAACAACTTAAAATGGATTATATTCGGAATTCAAACTGCAATTTAAATTAAAATGGCTAAGAGATATGATAAAATCGCGCAGGATGACAAAATGGCTTACCCATTCCATAATTTCTCTAGTAATCTTACTAAATATGAGTAAAATGAATGAGTAAAACTAGATTTGTCATTTCACTAAACTGGTTTAGCGATTAGATGAAATGTCTAAACCAGGTCATTAAGTTGACAAAATGGGTTCGATATTATAACTTCTTTGCCATTGAAATAACCCGGTTTAAAAAAATTATAAAATCTCAACTGACCCAAAAGGAAGTAGGTAACTTCAGTTAAATAGATGGCGCTGTACTAAATATTGTAGATAAATGTGAAATATACCTACCTAAACTTTGGTTTAATGACGCTACAATAACTATTATAGTGAAATGTAAAAATATTGAGATCTTTAGAGTGACTCTGTTTTCAACTGCTCATTACGTCGAGCGATTTGAGCCAAAACTGCATGACTCATTCTCCAATCCTGAGATCCAGTAGGTAGTATGTAGGTTTCAGAAAAGAGTGTATTACCGCGTATAGTATTATATCTTAGATTTTAAAACAGACATAAGTTAAGAAATCTTCACGCCCTAATTAGCCGGAAATTACTACCATGACGATTTTTCATAAAGAAGTGTACAACAGCGATCTTGGATTTTAGACACACATAATTTTCGAAATCTGTATCCCCTAATTAGCCGAAAACAACACCATAACGATTTTTGAGAAAACAGAGTGTATCCGCCATCTTGGATTTAAAAACAGACAAAATTTTCGAAATCTACACCCCCTAATTAGCTAAAAGGACTCTACCATGATGATTTTTGAGAAAAAAAGAGTAAAACTGCCTTAAAAAGACCGTAAAAACCGTTTATAAAGGTAGCCTTTCAGTCCCTGTTTGACACCCCTCAAAATATGCTGCGCAATTTGTATGAAAATTGCACATGTTTTCTCCTCCGCTCCCTTTTGGACTAAGAGCTGGTCACGTCAGATATGACACAATAATGAGAGCAACAAAACCCGTCTGGTTAGATTGCTATAATACTATCCTTATTGCTAGATCCGGGCATCTGGGTGATTTTAATTGGTGGAGGTCAGAGAAAATAGTAATACCAAAATAGGTAAAAACTGCCTCAGTTATAAGGGACAGGGCCTATATTTTAACATTAGAATAAAAAACATTGTGTATTATCACGGAAACAAAAACAGTAGGCGACAAACTATGAATTACATTATACGTCGTTTGGCACTACTTCCTACAACAGAAACTGTTGGCAATGATATAATCTAATTATTTATATAATTTCTCATAATATTGCATGAAACCCAGAACTCTAGGATTGGTTTTCTTGAAGTGGTTTGCTTTCTTTGACCTCCACCACTTTACAGCTGCCAGGTGTCCAGATCTAGAAATAAGCATAGTATATAGCAAACTGACTAGAGGAGTTTCGTTGCTCTCATTATTGTGTCATTTCTGACGTGGCTCCTAAGGTTGCCCCGGAAAAGGCCGAAATACGTCCACTGTACTGTATAGAAGCTGTTTACACTGAGGTAGAATCTGTCCGGAAAGAGAAGTGTCGTAGAATGTATGAGCTCCCATATAAACCACGACACTTCTGTATTTGGACAAGCTCCATAAGGTAAAAAAAAAAAAAAACTATTGTTTACGCAATTAATTATCTTGCAATAATAATAATATTATTGACTTAAGTATCTTTTAATAGTTTATCGCATGATTCGCATGTTCTATGTTATAATATAAGTAGGTACAAAACCGGCGTGTCTCGCCCAGCGCGCAAGTATAGTTGGAGTGAACTTACTGTTGTTTATTCTGTAGTTCAAACGACTACCCTAAATTAAACTACATATTATACGAGTATTTTTGTATGGAGATACAGGTTTGATCAACGCAAAAAACGTTGTTGTAAACAGATCTGCAAATAGAGTGTAATAAATAATTAAAAGCACTTTATTTTTGTAAAAATAACCGCTGACGCCGACAAACAATAACCCATCGTTGGCAGTGGCGGCTTACAGACTGATCAAATGTATACTCGAAACTGGAATTCAAGACCAAAAAAACTACGACAGATACGTCACTGTCAAAACTGTAATGTCGCTTATGATTATGACAAGTAAACTTTTCAGGTTTCGCCAACCTTTTTGTAATGTGCTTCTTTATATTAACAGAAAACCAAAAGTCAACAAGGCAAAAATCACCACGAAGCAAAAATAATTCGAACACTTTGAAAAGACGTCAGATCTCGAATGAGAATGATACATGTATTTGATCTGAATTCAGTTCTGAATTCATCATTTCATAGATAAAATCACACGGAAATGCTTTAATTTGTCTATGGTTCATTTATACATTCTCTTTGATAGTTGCGGAAATTTGTCTATGGTAGCTGAATTTTTGTATAGAGGCCATAGACACATTTTCGCAATCATAGACAAACTTAAGATTGATGATGAATTTCTGAATTGAGTTCAAGTGTGTGGAGCGCCAAAAATAAACTTCACTATTATTCTAAAATTGCGCCGATTAGTTAAAGTTATGGAAATAAATCACATCTAAGTTTGTTAATAACATATTTGAAAATTATTGCACCAAATGTTATGAATACCCGAAGTGATACAAGTGCAATTACCAGCTTTGCAACCTAAAATCACGGATGTTTAAGCTTTTATTGGGGCGTCTAGTATTTATATACAAATAAGTAATTAAAATTATTTCTTTAAATCTAAGGATTGAAATTACTAACACAAAAACTATCTTAGCGTGGTTTCTTATAAAAAAGGAATATACTATTGTACTAACATTTCACTGCAGTGGCAACATTGTCGTAGTTTTTTTGGTCTTGAATTCCAGTTTCGAGTTTAGCAAAGGATAGCGCCAAGGTAATTCGTGGCGACTGGAAGGAGCGAGGGCTAGTCTGGAAGCGCGTTTATGAAATGTCGTAAGCGTCATATCACTTTATGCCAATCTCAAGGTGAAAGTAAGCAACGAATTAAATTTTCATCCTACAATGCTAAAGAACTAGTTTATACAATTTTATCCTTATTGTCTTTATAATTGAGCAATAAAATCAGTTTTAGGTTAAAATAAGACCTGACTTTGAATAATAAAACTCTCGAGGAAATTGTAGCCAATCGTGTTTTCCTCCCACAAATCCCTCGGTCATATAGTCGTAAATCATTCTTGAAAGTATCAAACTTATATTTCAAATATGTTTCGAAAAAATTTAAATCTGCTGAGCACAACCTCAGTCATGTATCACCTTAAAGCGCTTTAAATACGGGTAAGCGGTTCCCTTAACGAATATCAGATACCTTTTACCAAGCGCTTAAAAATAGCCTTTCGAAAGGGTTTTTCTATCAGTAGAGGTAGTCTCGTAAGGGAAACCCCTTCATACGGCTAAGTAAAATGAATGGGTATTCAATCGATATCGGACAGCAAGTGATTTGGGCTGTTAAACGAACGACTAGCCGTTCAAAGGCTTTTTTCTGGGAAGGGGTGGGCGGGTCCCTGAATCTAACCTATGCTACTAAGCGCGGGACGGGATTCCCAGATAGGGATGTGTAAACGGGCGCGAGGTCCTAGTCTACTCGCGACAACCACGCGGGGTTGTTTGACCCTCGGTACGGAGATCAGGGTCGGTCGGGCGGCGGACGGTAAGGGTGACGGATGAACGGGAAACGGTAGGTACTATAGCGTGCAATTGCTCCTATACGAACACCGCGACTACTATAGACCAGGATACGGAGGAACAGGCGAGGGGGAAGGGATCAGGACTATGGCGTGCTATTGCTCCTGTACGAACACCGCGACTGCCATAGCCTGGGTACAGCAATCCTAGCAGCCGAGCGGCGGCTGCGAGAATCACTGCCACGATGCTCGGCGCGCGCGCCTTATATACGGATCGGAGCGCGGGGCCGCGCGGGGGGGCGGTCGGCTTCAGTCGGCCGGCGGCCACGATGCGGTGCGCTCGCTGCGGCGTTCCGTCGCAGTGTGCGTAGCTCATTTGTGTGCGCGCTCATGGCGCTGCATCACAACTGCGACAATACTTTTCAATTCAATATATTGTAATCTATTGACTATTAAATAAGCTTTTAAATTATGAACGTGAATAATTAAAATGTTGCTACCTATTCCTATTTATTTAGTGAAAACTCTAGTAACAGAACTTAGTAACCGACTAGGTATTACACTGATGCATGTTTACATAAATTTTGATTTGAAAGTAACTTAGAGCTAAGTGTACAATAAAATGGAGGTAAACACTACATGCAAGACCAAACAGGTATACGTTTAGATCCTAGATTAAATGTTAATTCAAGTAGTAAATAGGTTAGTAAAGTAAATAAAGAAAATCTAAACTGTTATCTAGATTTACAATTCACCCGAGCGCGGCGAGCGTATATCTGATGACGAATCTCGTACAGTCAAGTGCAAAAATACGTATCGAAAAAATCGTCTCATAAATCCATATTTAGTGCGTAGTACCATTACTACGCACTTATTACAACGGAATAAGATACTATGGGACATATTTTTGAGTAAGATGAGTACACCCATATTTTTACACTTGACTGTACGTGGCTTCAACTTTCTTTTTCTTAACTCTGGGTTAATAACTGAAGCTATGTCCCCGTTCAAAGTTTGCTAGATACAGTCGCAAACAAATATATCGAAGCGGCAAAGGTACTGAATATATCTGAACATGCACTTTATCGTCATGACAATAAAAACGTTGTTCAGATATTTGTGACCTCAGCCGCTCCGATACATACCTATCATGGGTGATGGCGAGTGTACGTAGATGATTTCTACATACAGCTTTTTTAATGACCTCCTCCTAGCTAAGCCTAGTCGGTAGTGAACCTGCCCACGAAGCAGGAGGTCCCGGGATCGAATTCTGATCAGCGCATTTATTTGTGTTAATCACTAATATTTGATCCTGAGTTATGGATATTTTCCATGTATTTAAGTATTTATTTATATCTATCTATTATATATATCGTCGCTAGTATCCACAACACAAGCCTTATTGAGCTTACTGTGGGGTGTATTACAGTACGCGAACAGTTTTGAGCTTCGATAACTCACAAGTGCGATTTTCGTTTTTAGTTAGAGAATATAATATGATTAGTTATAGCAAAAAATATTATATATATTTATTTTTCTTTACCATACCATTGCATTCAACTATTTCAACATCATCTGTCATTTTATAACAGTTTGGTCAATTGATTATGTGAGTATAATCGAAAATAACTTGTCAAAATAGAAGTGACCTTGAATTCTAAACGAATTACAAATGGCTATGATGACATATGAAAAAATCGTTATAAAATGTGAAGTTATGTAGCAATAATAAAAAGCGATAGCCTGGTGGAGAAAAATAAAACTTACATAATCTTTTCTTTGTGTAGCAAACAAATACATGTATTATATCTAGCGCAATGCTAACAATTGTTAGAAAATATTTTTCATTATTAGCACTTCACGTATTCTAATAGGTCACAAAATAAAATCGGACTTGTGATTTATGTAATTTTTATAGGTTAAAAAGGCGTTCCCGTACCCCATTAGTGAGACTAGGTTGATTTGTGCAAGATTGTCCCATTATATTTATTTATATTTCTTTAAGGTAAAATGCTACTGTTGCTTGATATAATTTTTGTTTCTCAATACACTTACGTTTAAAAGTTAATTAAATTAAATAAAAAATATGTATTAAAAAAAATCGTTATTTGTTTAATGAAATTATGTTATTTGTTTGTAGACAAAACATTACACCTATATGATTATAATAATTTTACTTAGTTGCCAATTATTTTCATAAAACATGCAAACTGCAATAAGTTTTCTGTAGAGATATGCAGATAAATATGGAACAAACCTACTTTAAAATGTCAAAGTGACCTTTCTAGCTTGTGTACCATACTACAAAAATAAATCAACGCAATTCCTCAACCTGTAAAAGCCTTTTCACCGTCGGCTGAGCAATATAAGAAATAATCCGGTTATTCCGGAAGTTTATGCACGGCTCACGGGTTGGATAAATTGAGTAGCCTACTAGGGGTTGCAGTACGGGCCTTTTTACTATGACGTCCCGGGTTGAAGCCCGGATGGGGCAATAGGGAATTCTAAATGAGCTGGTCCTCTAAGAAATGTTTTCCAACATATCAATATGAACCCTAGTTTTAGTTAAGCCTTCCTAATTGGATACTAATGACAATAATGTCTCTAAGAATCTTTAAGCAAATCAAATTATTTTGTTCAATATTTTTTATTTTTTTATTTGCAATTTTAAGTAGTTACACTACTATATATAAACTGAAAATAGATGTCATATACTTCAGAAAAAGTGACCAAACCTTCCGGCCTCGGACACCGGAGGGTTTGGTCACTTTTTCTGAAGTATATGACATCTAACTATTTTCAGTTTCAATAATGACTCTACTTATATTAATAAATTTCGTTTATTTAAAAATATGATTTTTTGCCGTATGATTGCTATAATTTTAGACTGGGAGTGTAGCGTAGTTACCTCGTGTGTACAATATTTAGGTAAATAATAAAATAAATTTAGCATTTTAAAATTATAATTATCAAGTAACTTTGTTGATTAACGCACCTTATTTCTATTAGGCCTTTTATATTTTAGTACAAAGAAAATATATTGATTATCATATTTTATTAAAAATATAAATAGTGTGCAGACACTGTCGCTTTATTTGGTACACAGATAACCTCCTATAGAGTAATAATGTTGCTCATTTTGTTCGCACCGCGAGTCACCAAATCTTGCGGAAGGCGTGAGGGGCGGGTGGGTGATAGCGGCGCTGCGATTGGTCGATTCAAGGACCGCGCGCTATCACCACGCTATCACGTGGTTGCGTAGTGATGGGACATGTGTACTACAAGTAAACAGTACTGTACCGTACCGTACCGTAATTTGTTGTTGTTGATTGAGGTATTTACTGTTTACTAAATGGATAACAAATAACAATAATGCAATATGTATATGCCTACTTTAAAAACGTATTACCAATAAATTTTACCTAGTCGCCTTATAGACTAATCTAAAATTACCTTATCTGTGCATTGAAAGTACTTTTAGAAGCGACTCCCATGTGACACCCAATTCAAGGTGTCTTCTAGAAGAAACGCTCATGTGACACCCATTAATAGTTGCTTAAAGCCACTCCTATGTGACACCTATTGAAAGCGCCTTATAGAAGAAACGCTCGTGTGACACCCATTGAAAGCGTCTTATAGAAGCAACGCTCATGTGACACCCATGGAAAGCGTCTTATAGAAGCAACGCTCATGTGACACTCATTAAAACCGTTTTATAGAAGCAACGCCCATGTGAGACCCATTGAAAGCGTCTTATAGAAGCAACACTCATATAACACCCATTGAAAGCGTCTCATAGAAGCAACGCACATGTGACACCTATTGAACTTGTCTCATAGCAGTAACGCTCAATGGACACGAATTAAAAGTTCCTTAAAACAACTCTCATAAGACACCATTTGAAAATGTCTCATAGAAGCAACACTCATGTGACACCAATTAAAAGTTACTTAAAACAACTCGCATGTGACACCCATTGAAAGTATCTTATAGAAGCAACGCTCATGTGGCACCCTTAATACCCATATTTATTATAACTACATATATGAAAAGAAAAACTACCGACAGAAAAAATCTTTAAATCCTACCAACTACTCAAACTAAAAGAAAAAAGAAAATAAAACAAAGATCTTCTGTTTTCTATTGTACTTCGTATATTTGTTAAGTCGAAAGTACGTGGTGCCGGTATATACAGTTAGGTGCAAAACTGTCCCAATAGTAGCATCTTAGTAGAATGTGGAGAAGTGGATGTCGATCGAGGAGAGGGGCACATGATTAATACATACCAGTACTATTTAAAATTTCCTACAAATCAGCCTTACATGTGATATACTTAGAATTTACGGTTATTTTGTAATTTAGCATCGAAAAGTAGAAAAAAGCACATTTTTATTTTTTCGAATATTTCTAGTTCCTCTTATGGAAACTCCAAATAGGGAACCATACATAATTAAGAAATTCTGCTTCTATAAGATCATCATGCAATTGCTTTAATGGGGCATATTTTTCTAGTTACTTTTAGGTGGCTTATAGTTCGGTGCAAAAATTTACCATTAAAAACAGCCATAGAAAGTGTTTGTTAGTTCAATGTTCAAGACGACTTTTACTCTGCCATAACTACAAAACTATGTTTGTGATTTAAACAGTTGATACCTTATTTTATAGAGGCTGAATTTCTTAATTATGTATGGTTGCCTCGTGATCCTCGTGATATGGTTGGCCGATGGAGCCTCGTGAGCGTCAGCTGCCGCTCCGTCGGTGGGTTGACAAACGACAGGCCCCCGAACTATCGTCTCACAAAGGTTCAAGCGAGACGTGTTGACTGAATTTATTTTATTTTTTTACGTGTTCGGGGGGCTGTCGTTCGTCAACCCACCGACGGAGCGGCAGCTGACGCTCACGAGGCTCCATTACACGTCACCCTTAATCATTATACGAGTTATCGAACGGGACGCGATTGGTCATCAAATTTGTTCCTGGCTTACGGTATATTAGTTCTAACCAGCATTTGCCTATTTGGAGAACGATTGGTTACCATTATACAAATATTCGTTGCCGAAAGTATGTCGCATTTCAATTATTTACACAAGTGGTCAACGTACCCTGGCCTGTGCCGTGATCTTCTGATAGTACCTTTTACCCATTCTATTGTGCAGTCACGCATCATAAGTGTAGTATGTATTAGAGTTATTAGTACTTTATAAGATTAAATAATATACGCTATCTATTAGTAAAAGCATGATGTCTCCCTGTGAACCGACAAAGTGGGACCTTTCACTAAACTCGTCTACATATGTTTTTGTCAGTTCGAAGTAAACATTATTTTTAACTTACTCGCTAATAACGGGTGGCATTTCACGCACCAAAGTTAAGTTATATGCTATTAAGCTTATTCCCTAGGGTGTCATGAAGTTTTGTTACTTTATTTAATATTTATTGTCTTAATTTTTTTTCTTTGCAAATGTAAAGATAAAAATTTGGATTTTACCCTCAAAGTTGCTACATTTCAGTATTGTTTCAAATAGTTTTACTAGCAAATCTATTTACGTGAAATAACTAATAAAATAAGTATTATAAACAGACAGAACTTTTAGTGGCAGGAATAATAATATCCTAGGGACTTCCCAACTATAATAATTTATCGATAAAGTCTTATGACAGTTATAATGATCATATAAAATTGAAAGTTTCATATAAATGCTAAATTATATCGTATTAACATTACATAACGTCGATAGGTAGTTTATACGAGTATCAGCATACAGGTTTTGGTTTTATTAAGATTTTTAAAATTAATATTTGGTATGTAATGTCACTTCGAAAGTTATCGATACATTTGATATTGGAAGGAAAACCAAAAACAATTTTGACTTTTGTAGGTTAATGTGCTCATATTCATCAGGAGTGGTGAATATGAGCACATTAACCTATCTAAAGCACACAGATAACATGGACATGATAAACGTTGTTCAGCAATATTATATTCGACTATTCGAGTGGCTCCAACTACATATATACTTCCAAATATGTAAGAATTTAATAACAATACTGAACTTTTTGATATTTTTAAGTGCGTAAAATATTGAAGTTACCAATAATCATTGTCGCAATAATCCCTTAAACGGCCTCCTAGCCCTGTCGGTAGTGACCCTGCCTACGAAGCAGGAGGTCCCGGGTTCGAATCCTGGTCAGGGCATATATCTGTGTGTTGATCATAGATATTTGTTCTTGAGTTATGGATGTTTTCTACGTACATATTTAAGTATTTATCCATAATTATCTATTATATACAGGGTGATTCCGGGGTCGTGACCCCAACCCTTTTTTTCTGACTCAGTAAACGATTGCGATGTTACCTGTATATATTTAAATTGAAATGCTAATGATTCATTTTTTACTTATTTTAACTAAAAAAAACATGATTTCTGAAAATGCGTGGTTACCCTACTTTTCATATTGCAACCTCTTTGAAAACAAAACGTCTGATAGAATACTTAATAATTTATAAGTAATTATTGTCACAGTACGTCAAAGTCAATACACGTGTCAATAAACATTGTAAACTGAAATTAATAAAATAATTAATTAATTATGCCTCCGGCGTACCCTTTTTCCAATATCGAGCGTTCAGATATGGTAAAATTTTACCATCAAACGAACAACACTGTGAGAGCACGAGAGATTTTTCACCATCATTATCCCAATTTGCCAATACCAACCAGGCGTTTGATTGATTCAATGGTGCGAAATCTTCGAGAACACGGGCAGTTCAGCGTTCCAGCCCATGCCCAAGCACGAGGTGGTGATAGGCCACGAAGGCGAAATTACGAAAACCTGGATCAACGCATACTGAGATATTTTTACCGAGATCCGCAACGCAGTACCCGACAAGCTGCTAGAAGGTACAATGTCAGCCAAAAGTTTGTCTGGAAACTGCTCAACGCTACTGGATTGCATGCATACCATTTTCTACCCGTTCAAGATATCTCCGCCCCTGATTTCCCCTTACGGATGAACCTGTGTCGATGGATTTTAGACAATGAAGAAACAAACGTCCTGTGGACTGATGAGAGTACATTTACACGTGTTGGTTTGTTCAATATCCACAACGAGCATTTTTGGAGTGAAGAAAATCCGCATTTAACTCGGAGAAACGCGTATCAAACACGATTTAGTTTGAATGTTTGGGCGGGAGTTATTAATAACGTTATTATTGGCCCTCATTTCATCGAAGGCAGATTGAATGGAATGAATTACCTTGATTTATTACGAGAAGTGGTCCCGGAATTATTGCGAGGCGTCCCGGAGCTTTACTTAGAAAACCTGTATTATCAACATGATGGTGCACCTGCTCATTTTTATAACCGTGTTCGTGATTATTTAAATGAACAATTTCCCCCGTATACCGTTACATAATCTGCGTTTTGATACTGTTCGGTAAGTTAGAATATTGTAATATTAAAATAGTATTATTGAAATATTAATAAGCCTACGAATACGGAAGTTAAAATTCGAAATCGACTGTACTAAAACGCCTAAAGATTGAAAGTGCGTATTTTTGCATTTTTGATTGGAGTTTAAATATTAAAAGTGGGTATCATAATAGCATAATATCATACTCCTTCGATAACGAAACGCATCTTTTTTTCAATGTTGCACTGTCAGATAATAGTGCTATCGCACTTAACGGTGGTAAACTTTATCCCTTCGCAATCACGGATCAGAAGACAATCCGGATAGTACTTTTACTATATTTCCCTAACCACAGTTGAACCTTATTACCGAGCAAAACAGTCGTTCATAGGTCACTAGTAAAAAGTAATAAAAACGGTCCGATAGAGAGCATAATATAGGGGGCGGTGTCTCACTCGCACAATACTGCCAACTTATGAAACTTACCAAAGTGGTTTTATTTATCTACATTTATTTTAGTAACACACTAGAAGTTACTTCCTACTTATAATAATTTATTGCAAGATTTGAATTAATACTTTGTTCCCTTTTAGCTGCTTTGAATTTTTTTACGGCGTAAATATTATTCATTCATTAAATTAAAGAATTGCTATTAATATTGCAGACAGTAGTAAGTTTTGTAATATTTAAAATACGGTCTGGTATCCCCATCCCATCAGTCCCATCACTGACATAATATGTCACTGATATAATTTTGAATGACGTCGCTCAGCTCAACAACATTTCGTAACATTTTTAAGTAAAAATGGTCATGATAAGTTGCGTAAAAGGGTGCAGGGGTCAGACTTTACAATAAAGTAGACTTTCCTTTCACCGGTAATCCACAATCATTCAATTTTACGATTTAACAACAAGTTAAGATTGTCAAACAATAGGGTGACTATGATGTCGGCAAGCTGCGGGTCGATTTTGTTGTTTTTACAGAAATGTACATAAGTACATGGTCTGTTCCTAAGTATTACTTACACAGGACAGGAGTGGCCCGCGGGTCTTTTTAGGCCCTTTAGAAAGGGTCCTAAAATGTTACAAGGCCATACAAAAAATTGTAGTAGTGGCAGTATAATAAATAAATAAATAAATCCATACTAATATTATGAATGGGAAAGTGAGTATGTTTGTTTGTCCGTCTTTCACGGCAAAACGGGGCGACGAATTGACGTGATTTTTTAAGTGGAGATAGTTGAAGGGATGGAGAGTGACATAGGCTACTTTTTGTCTCTTTCTAACCTCCCACTTCCCTAAAATGGGGGGTGGAAGTTTGTATGGAGCATTACGGGGGGGCAAAGGGGAACCGTGTTACCCCGAATTTAACGCGAGCGAAGCCGCGGGCAAAAACTAGTATTAAATAAATATTATGGGACAATCTTACACGAATCAACTTTTTTGTTATTATATTAGCGATAGGCTTCGACAGTTTTTACCTATTAACTGAAATATTTTACTGGTCTGTCACTCTGACGTCCTCCGATAAATAGCTGCCAGATGCCCAGGCAATAAGTTTAAAATAGTAAACTAATTAGAGGGGTTCTCTGCTCTCATTATTGCGTCAACGTATCTGAAGTGGCCAGCTCCTTAGGTCAGTAGAATGTAGAAGTTCCCATATGAACTATGAGACTTCTCTTTCTGGACAATACTTACTAGACGACAAGCATATTTAATTTTATATTTATCTTCATACTATCCCAATCCCACATACATCATAGTACATATGGTCACTCTACTTAGAATGAGATGCAGCCCCCTACATTACCCTCTCTTTCGGCCTCACTTTGTGGTCGAAGTATGACCTCCAGATTGTATTTAACTTCATGTTCGCAATAGGTGTTAGGAATGTTCAGTTAATAGTATCAACGATGGTTTGACAGCCGTGTTTGTTTACTGAAATACAGGAACTATAAATACGATCAAAATATGACTTTTTATTATCTCATTATGATTCCCGTTTTGTTTTTAAGTCCGCTTTTTTTACATTTTATTTAAAAAACCGGTACTTTTTTTACATTAATATATAAATCATAGGCAAGCACGCTTTCAAATATTGTCCTTGTCAGATTCAAGTCATGTCAGATTAAATGCATGATTTTTCAATTTTCCCATTAGATTTCGCAATATTTTTACCACCATCCTGATCGAGAAATTATGACGATTCTTCAAAGGTAAGAACCATTCCTAAACGGTCCTAAATAATCTGGGCCAGATCACCTAACAAAAATTGACGATCTCCTTTGTATACAATATTGTACCTATATCGAGGGTTGCTACTTATATATCCGGAAACAAAAAAACAAACAAACGTACACGGCTGAAAATGGTTTTATTGTTTTTCAAAGTATTCCCCTTGATGATCTATGCACTTTTGCATTCGCGTGAACCAATTTTTAAAGCACTTCTGCCACTCCGCCTGAGGTACCTCCATAACGTGTTGTTTGAATGCGTCGACAGCATCTTCAGCGGTCGAAAATCGTTGACCGCGTAATTTATTCTTTATATTTGGAAATAAATAAAAATCGTTGGGTGCCAAGTCAGGGCTGTACGGCGGATGACCCGTTAATTCCACATTTTGACCCTCCAAAAATAGAGTTGTTTCGCGTGACGTATGACAGCTGGCATTGTCATGATGAAGAATGATTCTTCGTCGCTGGTTAGTTTTACGAATTTGTTCAAATACTTCCGGTAAGCAAATGGTCGTGTACCACTCTGAATTAACCGTTCTACGGTTTTCTAGTGGCACTGTAGCTACATGGCCATTAATACCGAAGAAGCAGGCCACCATTTGTTTCAATGTACTTTTTGCACGAGTAACTTTCGTAGGGTTCGGCTCATTTTGAAACACCCATACCGTTGATTGTTGCTTCGTTTCGGGATCGTATGCATAGATCCAGGATTCGTCACCTGTATAGATGTTATAAACGGCTTTTGAGTCACCACTGTTATATTTTTTTAACATTTTATTGCACCATTCGACGCGAGCATCTTTTTGCTCTTTTGTTAAGTTGTGGGGTATCCAACGCGAACAAATTTTTTTTACAGCCAAATAATTATGTAATATGCTATTAATGCTGGTCATAGAAATACACAGAGTCGCCTCTATCTCGCGGTACGTAACATGTCGGTCGTTCATTATAAGTTTTCGCACAGCCTCGATATTTTGTTGTACAACGACCGATTTCGGGCGACCTGCCTTAACTTCGTCCGTAAGCATACTACGTCCACGATTGAACTCACTAAACTAGTGATACACAGTAGTTTTAGATGGGGCTTCATCACCAAAAGTTGAAGTTAGTTGATCTATGCACTGTTGTTGCGTTAAAACACGCCGAAAATCATAATAAATCATAGCACGAACATTTTCACGAGTGAGTTCCATTCTTGCTGCGAGATGACATTTTAAACCCGTCAAAAACAAAACACGAGCGTTAATAAGAAAGAAAAAATATACCGGCCAGTACTTAAAAAAGTTCAAATTTTCCCATGGAGGTCAAATATGCTATTTAAGAAGATTGTAATCCCGGTTTCCGGATATATAAATAGCAGCCTATGTAATACAACTTAAGTCATCCTCATTTAATTAATACAACTTGAGTCTCGTCTTCGTTAGTAGTAGATCTTTTTTAGGGTTCCGTAGTCAACTAGGAACCCTTATAGTTTCGCCATGTCTGCCCGTCCGTCCGTCCGTCCGTCCGCGGATAATCTCAGTGACCGTTAGCACTAGAAAGCTGAAATTTGGTACTAATATGTATATTAATCACGCCGACAAAGTGGTAAAATAAAAAGTGGAAATTATTTTTTTATTAGGGTACCTCCCCTATACGTAAAGTGGGGAGTGATTTTTTTTTTCATTTCAACCCTAACGTGTGATATATTATTGGATAGGTATTTAAAAATGAATAGGGGTTTCCTAAAATCATTTTTCGATAATGTAAATATTTTCGGAAATAATCGCTCCAGAAGTAAAAAAATATGCGTCCCCCCCCCCCGCCCCTCTAACTTTTGAACCATAAGTTTTAAAAATATGAAAAAAATCTCAAAAGTAGAACTTTATAAAAACTTTCTAGGAAAATTATTTTGAACTTGATAGGATGAATAGTTTTGAAAAAAAAATACAAAATAATTTCTGAACTAAGTTTGTAATTTAACCGTATAAGCAGGTGTTTATTGTACCTGTAATTTCTACAAAATTACAATGAAATGACGTGCTTTCAAATAAAGTAAAAACGGTGAAAATCGGTTCACGCAATAAAGAATTATCCCATAAAAATCATCTTCCATACTTTATGCTCGCGCGCTAGTTTACTTAATTTGCCGATAGATGTCGCTGTACGTGGAACGCTCATATCATATCCTACATGGCGGTGTTATTTTAACTCTTAAGTGGGGACACTTACTGTGACGGACGGAAAACTACGGAACCCTACAGTGAGCGTGGCCCGACACGCTCTTGGCCGGTTTATAATATAATGTTCTTAGCAAAATAGTACTTCATGATATTATTTCTAATTAACGTACTTGTTACGTTGTTTCCCAAATAATAGGTATAGAGAAAATGTACTAGGAACAAGCAACTCGAGCAAGATCAGAGAAAGACAATATTTACACGTGTACTAACCACGAATTCCTAAGATTGGGATTATGGACCGGGCGGCCACCGTATGATCACTTACCTCATCGAGGAGCAGTTTGGAAGCTTATTCGAAACAAAATTCTTCTAAAGTGATGCTATTGAAGAACAAATCAAATTATTTATATAAATATTTATTTTTCCTTTGTATATTACATCTATAATATACGTTTAAAGTGATGCTCTTTTAATATTCATTGGTCGGACAGCCCTCATTCCGGTCCGTTCCGGTTTCGGACACTTTTAGTGGTGAAATTTTTGGGGTGTTTTTACCTCATCGAGTCGCAGGATGAAACCAACCTTATTTGATAGCTAAAATGATGCTCTTTCAATATTCATTGGTTCAGTTCTCAACCAATCAACAATTTCTGATATGTAGTTCGGTACGTTTTCAAAAATAAGATTACAGTTACTAAATGCTTTTTTTATACAATAAATATTTAAGAAGATATATGACTATAAAGGTTTATTATCTTTCAATCTTCTAAATTATGCTATCAAAAAATAAAATAAAAATCCAGAAGATAGCTCTTAATACACTTTTTCATGTAAAATTAATTAAAAAATAAAACCCAAAACCGTTTATGTGTTTATTGCCGAAAATAGTTAATTTCACATAAGTGCCGTACGTTTCATACGAACTTACGCTCTTTTGCGCCTGGTCTCATCGGGTGGGCGGCCATTGTTATGTTATCACGCGCGGCCACCGAGTCCGTGGTGCCCAGCAGGCCTATGATGGCAGATTTGATCAGCGGATAAATTGATATAAACCTGATAAAATGACAAACAATGGCGGCAACTGTAATTTTATCAGGTTTATATCAACTTATCCGCTGACAAAATCTGCCATCATAGGCCTGGCCTACAGGTCGACCAAGTGATTTATGACCTATTAAACTTTTACTTTTCGATGAATAAGGTTCCAAACTGCTCCTCAATGAGGTAAGCGATCATACGGTTGCCGCCCGGTCCATTATTGTCGTGATCATTTTCAATGAGCATATTGTACAAATTCGATTGTCTAAGCTAAGGTTTGGATTCTGCGGCATGTCTGGTTTTTGTAGGGATACCCAACGAGACCTAATTGACTTAATAAAAATAAATCTACTATTTTGTTATTGCATTGACACGCAATTAATTTTGATAAGTACTGTACACAAAACGAGGCTTGCTGACAAAACCCGAGAAATGCCAAATACCAAACTGAATGTAATCACATATAGTCTGGAGTCTTGGAGGAGGAGGCGTCCATTTACGTTCACCGCTTTCCTAACTTACTAAACTTATCAATATTGTACCTATAGAAAAAACCTATTCTACGCATAAAAGTAAAATAATGTGTACAATTTGCGAAGTTAATAGCACCAGACCCTACTCATAGTGTTGTGTTCCTGCTGGTGAGGAAGGTTGCCAAAGAGCTCAAAGAGGACCCATTGTGTTGACGATGAGGGACCCTTAGCCGTCGACAGTGATTCCTCCCTTTGTTGTCCGTCTGTCTGTCTGTCTGTCTGTCTGTCTGTCTGTCTGTCTGTCTGTCTGTCTGTCTGTCTGTCTGTCTGTCTGTCTGTCTGTCTGTCTGTCAAGACCATTTTTCTCAGGAACGCGTGGAGGTATCAAGCTGAAATTTATATCAAATACTCAAGTCTATTGTCCCTTGGAGCTGTAAAAAAAATCAAACTTAAAAGCAAACGCAATCAAAAGATACAGTCGTTTATGCTGCAAAGGGTTTACAGGCAGGCAGGGGGGGCAGGCTAAGGAAGGACGTGTGGCCCCTGTGAGGAAAAGTTGAATTGGTAAATGTCAATTGTTTGTCGCCTCATAACTAGTAATCACTCCAACTTTCAGCCCTCTATCTTGAACTGTCTCAGAGATAATGTCAAAAATGTATTTTTATAACATTTTTTTTCAAACTCGTATATCTCCTAATCCATAGCAGCTAAAGCGTTGAAACAAAATCACAGCTACGTAGTTTGAGTGGGAGTATACCCTATAATTTTATTAATATTTTATACGTGAAAAATAAAAGAAATAAGTGTCAATTTATTTTTTGACAGCTCTTTCCAACACGTTTTTTTGAAAGTACAATTATGAAAAAAATCATGTAAATTGCTTATAGTATTAGCTACTAGCATACAAAAAATCTATTGATTATATTTGGTGCAACATACTGTAAAAAAAAAACTAACGAAAGTATTCAAGTATCAAGAGTAGGCTTCTGAACTGAAAGTTCGTTTTTAAGTTTTATGTTTGTTGCCTAGCAACAAAGGGTGTATTGTTTTTAATTTGACGTATGACTGTCAAAAAAGGTTACTGAACTACTGCTGTGTTAGCATTTGTAACTAATTTTACTAACTACTAAATCAACGAAACGACGGATGTGCTATATGTTTATTATTTTATAATAGTACATTACTTACCAAGGACTGTAAAAGAAAGAAAGCCCGAAATCGTAGGTATTTGTGACCCGAGCCGCAGGCGAGGGTTGTAAATATGCGATAGAGGGCTTTCTTTTTTACTGCCCGTGGTGAGTACACAATTTTACGTCTCCATCTGGCCATAATGCGAGTTTTACCGTACGCGTAGCGTGCGGCAAAACTCACGTTATGGCCAGGTGTGACGTAAACAAAATTAATTGGTTTCATTATAGTACACGTATTAACATAACGAATTAAATAACTCATTAGAGCAGATATCACAATATAAGTCACTTAGATAATGACTATCGTAATATTCGTCGTCCCAGGTATAGGACAATGTTATCCTGTAGTCATCGCAATATCCTTTTAACATAACATTTTCGTCAGAGAGCGATATCTCAATACTGGTAAAGACTGTAAAAACAGTTGCTTCGCTATTAACCGTGGCAAGTTGAGCCCAAATATTTTTGATTTTATGATTTCCATCTGAAAGAATGTATATACATGAAGTTTCTGTTTTATTTTTTATTTTATTTACATTTAAAACTTACATTCACCATTATGGAAAAATCGGACTCCTCTTCTACATAACGTGTTGTATATTCCCTTAAACAATTCACTATTATGTTAAATGTGCTAGCGTATAAATTGTATAATAGTATTGTATAATTTAAAGATAGCTCATACCTAATAAATCATACCGATAAAGTAGCGGAGGCAGTATCCAAAGAAAACAAAAACCTAACCGATGTGATACCAGCAAAAGAATTTATCCTAAAAGCTATTCGCTGCACTAGGGGGCGCACCAGCGCAACGAGGAATGTCATTATGGAAACGAGCCCCTCCCTGTGGAAGGCATTGATTAACACAAAAGTTAAGATAGGATACTTACAAGTACTAGTCGTCGACCAATCACCAGTATATCAATGTTTTAAATGTTTAAGATTCGGCCATAAGGCAAACAACTGCCCTAACAACACCAACTGCGGATTCTGCGCAAAAGAACACGATACCAGAAGCTGTCCAAATAGGAAAGATACCCCTTGCTGCGCCAACTGTCACCTAAAAGGTGAGACAGAAACCGGCCATCCAGCATACAGTCAAGATTGCCCTGATTGGAGTAAGGCGGACAAGCTGTCAAGAATGCATACTCGATATTGTTAAGGGCCCTCAGACTCAAACTCAACACAGCAATAGTACCCCGCATACAGATTCAACCGCTACAAACAGGTCAAATAGAATAAAATTTTTACAAGGTAACCTCGGTCGAGGATATGCAGCAATGCATGAATTTAAACAATACCTTACATCAAACAACTACGACGTGGCCTTTATTACAGAACCTTACGTTGGAAAACACAACTCTCTAAAGGCTATAAGCGGCTACGACATATACCAAAATCCTTCCAATGGCAACAGAGTAAAAGCCTGTATAGCTATTAAAAACAACCTCGGCGCGTATATCGGCATCACGCAACATTCCAACTGTAACATGTGCACCATTCAACTGAATTAAAAAAACTCCAAAATTCTACTAACAAGTGTATACATAGAACCAGACGAAGACGCGTTCAACACCCTTAGCCACCTGGAATTGTATATACAATTAAACAGAACAGCCAAACACATTATCTGCGGTGACTTTAATGGCTGGCACTCTGCGTGGGGCTCAACCAAAGATAATCAAAGAGGAATGGACATATTAGATCTCATCATGGCCAACGACCTCAACATATGTAACATCGGATCAGAACCCACATTCGAAAACATAGCACAAGGTCAAATCAGATCATCTATCATCGACCTCACTCTTACATCCCAACAAATTCAATCCCACATACAAGACTGGAAAATCAACCATAATATCACGCCCTCATCTGACCACCATGCCATAGAGTTCTCATACAACCTGAGTAATGACAAGCCCCGAAGAAACATCACCAAAACTACATACAGGTACAACACTGATAAAGTAAACTGGCAAAATGTTATCTCCAAAATGGATGAAGACCTGCAGTCGGCCGGGCTCGACAACCCCGACTTCAACAACTTTGACACCAACGAAATAGATGAATACGTAAAAAATCTAAGTAACGCTATTTTAAGAACCTGCGATAAAACCCTCAGAAGAAAAACTAACTACACACGTGCAATTTGGTGGACAGAAGAGCTCACCGAGCTTAAAAAGAAGGTTATTCATTTGCATCACCGCACGCAAGATCTAAAACGAGGCAACAAAAACCTGGAAAACATTATCAAAGAACAAAAAGAAGCAAGGGCAGAGTACGTTAACGCTATCCATAGAACATCTACAACACACTTCAGAAACTTCTGCAATAACCAAAGCCACGAACACGTCTGGACCCTCACCAACAAACTGCTCAAAGACGCCCCTCAGCCACAGCCTCCAACAACACTAAAAATATCTCCAACCCGATACACAAACTCCAGTCAGGAAACAGCTGAAGCACTCATGAATAAGTTTTTCCCCGACGACAATCCTCTTGACGATAACAACCAACAACAGATTCTCAGAAGTATACTCCACTCGCCTCCAAACGAACACAACGAGAGTAACTTCACACAAGAAGAAATTATCGAAGTAAGCAAATTAATGAACACGAAAAAAGCACCAGGAATAGATCACCTTACACCAGACATCTGTTACCACTTCATAGATTCCCATCCTTTACTCGTCACCCGACTCCTAAATCGATGTCTTCAACTATCTTACTTCCCCAAGTACTGGAAAATAGCATTTATAAAAACTATTCCGAAAGCCAACAAAATTAACTACGCTGACGTTGCCTCATACAGACCAATAGGCCTACTGAACGTCTTCGGAAAGATCTACGAAAAACTAATAGCAAAGCGATTAACTTACCATATGTACGTCAACAACACATCAAATAAAAATCAATATGGGTTTAAAGAACAGAAAAGTACCACAGATGCTATAACTAACGCAATTGATATCATGAAAGAAGCCAAAGCCCAAAAAATGATGGTTATTGCGATATCACTCGATATCCAAGGTGCTTTCGACCATGCGTGGTGGCCTGCACTATTCAGAAGGTTACAACATATTCAATGCCCCGCGAATGTTTATAAAACTATTCAAAACTACTGTCAAGATAGAACTATAGTACTAAACTACGCCGACGCCACCTCAACCAAGAAGCAGACCCGAGGGTGTGTTCAAGGATCAGTACTCGGACCACTTATGTGGAACCTCATTATGGACAACCTGTTAGACATGACACTCCCAGACGGAAACTTCATCCAGGCCTATGCGGATGATGTCCTTCTCATCTGCACTGCCAAAAACAGCCACCAGCTACAAATGAACGCTAACCATATCCTAGAACTTGTATCTAAATGGGGCAAAGAAAATTACCTTAAATTTGGTCCAGACAAGACTCGAATGATCACGTGCACCAGAAAAGCCAAATCTTGTAATATCACCATGGACAACACTCCGCTCTTATTCTCTGATAACTTTAAACTACATCGATAAAGATTTTAAGTTCATCAATCACTGCGATTACATCATCAAAAAAGCCCAAAAAACGTTTGGAAAACTCTGCCAAATTATCCGGCCAACCTGGGGTATACACTCTGCTAACGTGTCAATAATATACAAGCACGTCATCGAACCAACAGTAACCTACGCCGCGGAAGTTTGGAGTAGCGCCACAAAATACAAAAAAGTTATCAACGCCCTGCTCAGCCTTCAAAGAAAATTTGCAATAAATATCGTTCGGGGCTTCCGGACCCTACCTACCATTGGATCCATAACCTTAGCAGATCTCACGCCGCTTCACCTCAAAGTTATTGAAGTCGCTGAAATAGAGAGAACCAAACGCAAAGGACTTTGCAAATACCTGCCTGTTGACTTCACCTTATACAAACAGATTTCTCCAGCCGAACTACTTCACCCCTCTCAAAGAATATCCATACAAATCAACAAAATAAACAGCCCCGCAGATACCGAATCATGTGACACATTAGATATGCATCATGTCTACACCGATGGAAGCAAGCACGACGGAGGAGTGGGTGCAGCCTTCGTCATGTACCACCCGGATGGAAGGCGTACTATCAAGCGCAAAAAACTTTACAAACACTGTACAGTCTTTCAGGCAGAATGTGTGGCAATATGTGCAGCTTGCGAACTGTGCCTGCAACTAAAAATCAAACAGATCACCATCTACTCTGACTCCATGTCTGCTCTCCAAGAAATCGCCAACAGAAGTAGCACCAACCACATTATAAACAACATACATAAACAAATCAAACAGATATAACAAATAGGCTCTATACGCTTCTGCTGGATCAAAGCACATGTCGGAATGACGGGAAATGAGGAAGCTGACAAAGAAGCCAAAATAGCCGCCATCCTCCACAAGGCACCAGACTTCGACCTCCTCCCCCTGTCCTATATCAAAGGGTTATGCCTAAATGAAACCAACGAAGCACGCAGCAAACTCTATTTCAACTCGACCACCGGATGTCACCTAAAAAGCTGGCTGCCTTCTCTAAACGATATTCAAAATTTCAGAAATAAGATCTCTATCACATTTCACCTCACCCAAATTCTCACCGGCCACGGATATCATAAAACATACCTACATCGCTTTAAAATCACTCCCGACGACCTCTGCCCATGCGACCTAACCACCCCTCAATCCATAGATCATCTTCTCAGACTCTGTCCTAAATTTAACAACCTAATAAATCATAATGTCTAATGTTATGTTACTCGGAATCGACAAACGCTTAGTTTATACGCTAGCACATTTAACATAATAGTGGATTGTTTAAGGGAATATACAACACGTTATGTAGAAGAGGAGTCAGATTTTTCCATAATGGCGAAAGTAAGCTTTAAATGTAAATAAAATAAAACAGAAACTTCATGTGTATATACATTCTTTCAGATGGAAATCATAAAATCAAAAATATTTCGGCTCAACTTGCCACGGTTAATAGCGAAGCAACTGTTTTTACAGTCTTTACCAGATATTGAGATATCGCTCTCTGACGAAAATATTATGTTAAAAGGATATTGCGATGACTGCAGGATAACATTGTCCTATACCTGGGACGACGAATATTACGATAGTCATTATCTAAGTGACTTATATTGTGATATCTGCTCTAATGAGTTATTTATTTCGTTATGTTAATACGTGTACTATAATGAAACCAATTAATTTTGTTTATAAAATAATAAACATATAGCACATCCGTCGTTTCGTTGATTTAGTAGTTAGTAAAATTAGTTACAAATGCTAACACAGCAGTAGTTCAGTGACCTTTTTTGACAGTCATACGCCAAATTAAAAACAATACACCCTTTGTTCCATGAATAGCCCAGAATATAGAACCAAAGATAAACTGGTAAAACGCAGCATTCGCGCAGATATTAGGCACCATAACACAAAATTAGTACAAATAGCACTGACAAAAAACAAATCCCTTAAGGCCGCTAAAAGAGGAGCAACACAAGGGAAAAGCTGGATAACAAGCTTAAGGGACAGAACCGGAATTAAGCAGGGAGATAGGAATAAAATTTTGAATATTGCTACAGATTATTATAAGGCTCTCTACTCTGATCCCATCCGGACTCAAAACCAACCAATTGGGGACCAAAGTTTCAGCGCCATCCCACCAATCACAGAACATGACGTGTACCTGGCACTTCGAAAAATGAAGTACAGTCGAAGTGCAGGTGAGGATGGCGTCACAACCGAAGCTCTGCGAGTTGGAGAGTCATCATTAATTCCATACCTTACTAAATTATTCAATAAAATCATAGAAACTCAAAATTTTCCCAAACATATGTGCCATTCAAACATCATCTTGTTGCATAAGAAGGGGGACAAGGCTGATATAGGTAATTATCGCCCTATCAGCCTTGTATCCCATCTCTACAAAACGTTCATAAAAATTATAGAAAACCGTATTTCAGGTCAACTAGATCAACATCAACCACCCGAACAAGCGGGATTCCGCCCCGGCTTGTCTACTACCGACCACCTGCATGCGCTGAACCAAGTTATTGAAAAGTGTCATGAGCACAACCTACCCCTCTACTTAGCTTTCATAGATTATTCAAAGGCGTTTGACAGCATATCGCACCACGCTATCTTCACAGCTCTACGTCACCAAGAAATAGCCCCTAATTACATTCAACTCCTAAATACAATATACAGGCACAGCACAGCCGCCATAAAACTACAGTCCTCTGGTCCGTCTTTCGAAGTACAAAGGGGAGTAAAACAAGGAGATCCGCTTTCGCCGAAACTTTTCACTAGCACATTAGAACATGTCTTCCAGAAGCTTGCGCCGCGCTGGAGAGGGATGGGGCTGGTCGTCGGCGAGAGGAGGTTAACCAACCTTCGCTTTGCCGACGATATAGTACTATTTTCATCGACGGCATCCGAGCTACATCGTATGTTAGAAGACCTTAGCAACGCAAGTCTCGAGGTTGGGCTGAAGATGAATATGTCTAAGACCAAAGTCATGACTAATGGCACCCAACGTAGGATTGAGGTAAACGGAGAACACATTGCATATGTCCATGAATACCTTTATTTGGGCCAAGTAGTCTCTTTCCAGGCACGACAGCAAAAAGAGATCGAAAGGCGAACTGAAAACGCCTGGAAGAGCTATTGGTCCATGAAACACCTTATGAAAGGTGACCTACCTCTGTCACTTAAACGTAGACTCATGGACATGTGGATTCTTCCAATCCTCACCTACGGTGCTCAGACTTGGTCTTTGACGGAAGCTCAGAAGTCGAAACTCGGGGTTTGCCAGCGAGCTATGGAGCGCAGCATATTAGGTGTGAAATTAAGGGACCGTATCCGGAACACCACGCTGCGCTCTAAAACTCAAATAACAGATGTGGCTCGGAAAGCAGCCAAGTTGAAGTGGGACTGGGCTGGTCACGTCTGCCGCATGCCAAACGACTTGTGGGCTAAGATAACCACTGAGTGGGTGCCTCACGAGTCAAACCGAGGACCCGGCAGACCTCGACGGCGATGGCGGGATAACTTGGACTCCTTTTTGCGAGACTGGCCAGAGGTAGCGCTAGACCGGGACGACTGGAAGAAAAGAGGGGAGGCCTTTGCCCAGCAGTGGGACACAATGGGCTCATAACATAATAACACCCTTTGTTGCTAGGCAACAAACAAAAAACTTAAAAACGAAGTTTCAGTTCAGAAGCCTCCTCTTGATACTTGAATACTTTCGTTAGTTTTTTTTTTACAGTATGTTGCACCAAATATAATCAATTGAGTTTTTGTATGCTAGTAACTAATACTATAAGCAATTTATATGATTTTTTTCATAATTGTACTTTCAAAAAAACGTGTTGGAAAGAGCTGTCAAAAAATAAATTGACATTTATTTCTTTTATTTTTCACGTCTAAAATATTAATGAAATTATAGGCTATACTCCCACTCAAACTACGTAGCTGTGATTTTGTTTCAATGCTTTAGCTGCTACGGATTAGGAGATATACGAGTTTGAAAAAAATGTTAAAAAATACATTTTTAATAATTTTTAAACTTACTACCTTTTTCCTCGTAAACGCGTAGAGGTATTAAATTGAAATTAGTAACAAACATACTACAACTTTTGCTTGTTATAGGTTTGTACGGAACCCTCGGTGCGCGAGTCCGAGTCGCACTTGGCCGGCTTTTGTAAAGGGTCGGCAATGCGCATGTGACACATCTGGAGTTGCAGGCGTCCATAGGCTACGTTAGCTGCTTACCATAGGGCGGGCCGTGTGCTTGTTTGCCACGGTCATGGTATAAAAAAAAGTTAATAATGTGTTATATCTGTTTGTTGCAGTGCCCATACTTCCAAACGGGTGGCAAAAGCAATCATATTTTTTATATGGTTGTTGGCGTTATTACTGGCAGCTCCCATGGCCATGTCCTGGGAGGTGACCATGGCACCAGAACAGGATCCAGGTAATGCTAAACTATGCTTTCTACACTAGTATTTCATATCTCACGGAAATAATGTATAAGTAATTGTAAACAAACTTGATACAACAATGTTAATAGACGGAGAGCTGGCCACGTCAGATACACAATAATGAGAGCAACGAAACCCATGTAGTTAGTTTGCTAAACTATGCTTATTTCTAGATCCGGACATCTGGCGGCTGTAAAGTGGTGGAGGTCAAAGAATGCAAATAACTTGAAGAAAACAAATCCTAGAGTTCTGGGTTTAATGAAATATTGTGGGAAATTATGTAATTAATTAGGTTATATCATATCCAGAAGGTTCTGTTGGGGGAAAGTAGTGCCAAATGATGTAAAATGCCATTTTTAGTTAGTCGCCTACTGTTTTTGTTTCCGCAATAATAGACAATGGTTTTTAATCTAATGTTAAAATATAGGCCCTGTCTACTATAAATTACACAACTTTGGCATATTTTACCTATTTTGGTATTACTTTTTTCCAACTTATAAACTTTGTTGGTCTGTCACTCTGACACCCACCCATTAAAAGCTGCCAGATGCCCGGATCTAGCAATAAGGATGGTAAAGCAGTCTCACTAGACAGGTTTCATTGCTCTCATTATTGTGTCACATCTGACGTGGCCAGCTCTTAGACCATAAGAAGTAAAGGAAAATAGAAGCAGTGGATTTTTTACTTTTCCTTTACTTTAAACATTGTTGTTGTATCGTATCGTTAGCAGACGTTCTGCTTGATACAAAATTAAACTTGATACAATTATCATAAAATCCCCTTACTGTCCAATTGTTATGGAATGATTTCAATTTTTTTTTATTACTATTAATCAAACAACAAATATTACATTTTAGACGGCAGCCCCGCAAAAATGTTTGACTATGTACTCGTTTTTTAGGGTTCCGTACCTCGAAAGGAAAAAACGGAACCCTTATAGGATCACTTTGTTGTCCGTCTGTCTGTCTGTCTGTCCGTCTGTCTGTCTGTCAAGACCATTTTTCTCAAGAACGCGTGGAAGGATCAAGCTGAAATTTATATCAAATACTCAGGTCTATTGTTCCTTGGAGCTGTAAAAAAATCAAACTTAAAAGCCAACGCAATCAAAAGATACAGTCGTTTATGCTGCAAATTTTAGAGTTTTTAGGCACTCGCAAAACCTACGGGGTATTTCCCGTGAACTCAGAAACTTTGTTGTTTGGCACGAAGCAACGTCATATAGCATAGACAGTGGAAAAATTACAAAAAGTAGACATTTTTAGTAAAATCATACAAAAAAATATTTTTTTATATTTTAAACTTACTACCTTTTTCCTCGTAAACGCGTGGAGGTATTAAATTGAAATTCATGTCAAATACTCAGGGCTATAGGACCTTTCAGATGTATCAAAACCAAACTTTCATGTCAACGGAATCAAAAGAAATAGCAATTTAAGTCGCATATTTTGAAACTGAGTACTCGCAAGAAACTCAAAACCTAAAGGGCTTTGAGTTTCAAGTACTTCCCGTAAACTCAGAAACTTGAAACTTGGCACGAAGAAACTTCATCTAGCACAAACAAAGGAAAAATTACGAAAAGTAAACATTTTTGGTAAAATAATACAATTTTTTTTTTTAATTTTAAACTTACTAACCTTTTTCCTCGTAAACGCGTAGAGGTATTAAATTGAAATTAGTAATAAACATACTACAACTTTTGCTTGTTATAGGTTTGTACGGAACCCTCGGTGCGCGAGTCCAACTCGCACTTGGCCGGTTTTTTTTGACAAAGTTGCGTTCGGCGCTCGAGGCTCAAACTTGGATTATTTATTGGGCCTAACATCACAAACAAGTCTGCAAAAAATCAGATCTACCGGATTTGACGCACACGATGATTGTATAAAGTTACTGGATCAAATTGTGTGTAGCTCTATACAGGTCATGCTCCATTGTGTCAAGTTTATTTAAGTTAGTTAGTTTCCGTGAGATTTGAAATACGAATTTATGTGTTTGTATACTTTGTATCGTTATTTAATGTCGAAATGCGTTTCAGTCTGGACTCCTATAATTAATTGGTTTACGTATTTATTTATGTTATATTAAATTTATCTACACTCATACTGTAAGTACTCTAAAATGCGTTCAAAAACCGTAGACAATGACAAGCATTACAACAAACGATTTAACTATGATAAGTTTCTTATCTGCGGCAGTAACGTAATTTTAACTATGCATGCTCAAATATTGTTAAGCAATGAGTTTCAAATTTGGAACATCGAATTTGATAACATAATGTTACCGCCATGGCCAACTCGATTGGTCCCGCGCGAGCGCCGGCACAATCGAGTAGGCCATGACGGTACAATGGCGGTCATTCTATGGTTTCCGAACAATTAATTTAATATATATAATATGAGTGTAGATAAAGCAGTGTATGCAACTGTACGTAATTAGGCCTTAAAACATGAGTGTGGTTTTATGAAATGAGCCGCAGGCGAATTTCATAATAAGATCACACGACCGAAGGACCCTTATTACGTAACAGTTACATAAACTACTATTATAATACGAAATATGACTGTAGAACAGAGACAAGTATGACTTGAATTTTGGACCGTTAATAGGAAGTAATACCCGTAAGGCAGAACAGGTACACGTGCTCATACACGTGGTGTAACAATTTAATTATTTATTTACTACAACTTAACAAAATGATACGTGATAATCAATATTGATAGGGCCCTTACGGCCTGCGCTTACGTCTTTATTGCTTGAAAATTGTATCAAATTTGTAAAAGCGACTGCCGCTATAAGGGCCTTTTTAATATAAAGTAGATTATCACATATGTTCCAAACTGAATGAAACCCAAAAAAGACATAACTACTAGCTGAAAAACATTTTTATTTAACAATTCAGTAACAGATGCTTCTGCATGATAAAGTTGACGTCTTGACTTGGCGAATTGTGTAATAAAAAATAAGATTTAGTAAACAAAATATTTTTAGAGCAATATTGTTTTATGGCCGAACTTTTTTTATACGATCGTTGACTTTTCAATATTTGCCAAACTGCGCCTGCCTCGGAAAATGGCGGTTCTATGTCTAACACCAGTCGTTATAGTCCTGCAACAGCGATATTTATTATAAATAGCTTTACGTGGCGCGGACAGCTATCGTGTCTTAGTTCAATGTCAAAGTTTTATAGCTATTTATCACACGAACGGGGATTGTTGAGCCACTTACCATTGTTCCGAAGCCGTATAGTGAATGACTGATGTCAGCTGACAGCTAATCGGTAACATCAGTCGTTCTTTAGACGGCTAAATTACGAACAATGGCATGTGGCTCACCATTCCCGTGTGGTGACTGTACATACAATACGACGTGACCTAGACCTCTGGACATTACTTGAAACATTTTTAAAAAATTAGAACAAAAGATTTTTTTAAATCTTTCAAAAGTTTTAAATAAATAAATAAATAAATAAATAAATGAATAAATAAATAAATCTTTTTTAAATCTTATTTCCAATAATCACCAACAAAAACAAACATACTGTATCAGTCATTAGAAGTGTTTTTACTCGTACTATGTTAGCGACACACCATGTCAGGGCAATGCATGTGTTTGTATGTGTATCTTTATTGGTACCGCCTGCCATCTCACACATGCCAAAAATCTAAATGTAAAGAATCAAACATGACGGAGCAGTTTTTATACTATTCATAAGCTTATAAACACATACAGGCTGTTCCAAAGTAAAAAAAAAACGTAATTTGTTAATTTCTTCGTAACCATTGCACCAATTTTTATGATACTTTGTATACTGGTTCTAAACTAAACCCTAATGCATTAGTATGTTTCGACTTAGACCAATGGCTAAGAAGACCCGGTATAATATTGTCATATAGTTTTACGAGCCCCATTGCAACGATGCTCATATTACTTTTACTAGTTCGTTAAAATATATTATTATAAGTATTCAATTACATATACGGTCAGCTGCAGAGAAAAAGGCCAACGCTGCATATAAAATTTGTATGCAGGGGGGAATCTTTTTCTCTGCAGCTGACTGTACGTTGTTCATAATTTATATTATAAATAAATAAATATTATAGGACAATCTTACACAAATCGACCTAGGCCCACAGTAAGCTCAATAAGGCTTGTGTTATGGGTACTAGACGACGATATACATATATACTTAATATATAAATACTTAAATACTTAAATACATAGAAAACATCCATAACTTAGGAACAAATATCTGTGATAAACACACAAATAAATGCCCTGACCAGGATTCGAACCTGGGACCTCATGCTTCGTAGGCAAGGTCACTACCGACTGGGCTAGGAGGCCGTTATATAATAATATCGTGTTTGCCTAGTGCCTATTTAAATGAAACCAACAGACTAGAAGGTTTGTAAATAACATATAAATCAAACTACGACCTTTAGTCCCTCGACCGTAATATTGCCTGTCTGTTTTATTTACCTACTCTTTATCAAATATGTAACACATACGTATCCTAAAACGATTTCATCTTAGGGCTCTCAATACCGATTATTTTTGGATGGGTAAACTCGTACAGATACAGATAGAGTGCTTTAAGTGTTTCCCTCGGGAAGACTCGGATCTCAATCGGAATACGACGGCACCCGGATTGTCAATCAATTATTGTATTAAATGAATGATATTTTCATACCCATTAATATGGAACTTTATTATTTTAGTGTCATATGTCAAAGAGTAAGTATAAAATTTCAAAGTAGCTGTACGATGGGTACTGAAGCTAATTGAGAGAGAACGATAAATATGAACTTTTCAGATAAAATACGAAGTAAAACTATTATGAACTACATCTGTGCCTATTGTCCAGTCGAATACAAGGAGCTGTATCCAGTTTTTCACCTTATTGCGTTGTAATAAAGTCCAAAAGTGAATACATATTTTGGTAGTGGACTGTCCATACGATACGGCATTGCAAGCAAGCCATACTTTATCGAATTCGGCGCGACTATTGACTGAGAAAAATATGTTTAAAAAATATAATTTTAAACAAAAAAGAACCGACTTAACTAAGCATCCACCTTTCCAACACCAAATGCTCGATCTGCTGTAAAAAAAACTCAAATCACCATAGGTGTGCCTATAATAGTTGAAGAGTTCCCTCGATTTCTCCAGGATCCCATCATCAGATCCTGACATCGTTACAATGGGACCAACTGTAAAGTATACGCTTTCAAACAAAAAAAAGAATTTTCCAAATCGGTCCAGCCGTCTTCGAATAATCGGTGAACATACATAAAAAAAAAAATTGCAAAAACAAAGATCCCGACGAATTGATAACCTCCTCCTTCGAAATCTTGAAGTCGGTTGAAAAAGGAACAGTGGAAGCCACTTATGCAAAGAGGTAGAACATTTAAACGTGTTTCGATACATAACTTGTCGTCGCGGAAATGGAAAAATGCTGTTTTGGGCTATTAACTAATACACCACTGAGATCTCTTGGCAAAAGGAGAAAATATATCGGGTTCTTTTTTCGTTACCTAATACTGTTCCACCTACATTTACAGATGTCGGATCTCGGATATCGGATTATACTCAGTGGAGAATTCGTTTTTTGATAACATTAAAGGAATCGCTCGACCATCACACTGCAACCGCTGCTTTTTGTACAGTTACCATCATATATATCGGAGCAGCCAAGGTGGTCATAAATATCTGAACAACGCTCTTATGTCAAAATGATAAAGCGCATGTTCAGATATTTTTGAGTACATTGGCCGCTCCAATATATTTGATTGCGACTGTACCTAGGTGTAAAGCACGTTAATCGTTTTTAACTCGAGAACGAATTAACTTTACCTTACACTTGACTGTTGTCCAACTTCATTATAACGTAATTATGTAGAAATGGTATAGGATAAATGGACACTCTTATAGACTTATAATAATTTGGACTTTCATTTTATGATTAATATAATACAAACGGAAACTTGGACCGAAATAAGTTTGCTGTCCAAGCTTTGTTGATTGTGTTATAGATGTCGTGGCCAAATCTTAGGTAATGTTACGGAAGTAGGAGTGAAACAAAAACATTCTGTTTCGATATAATTTCTTAAAGCAGAAGAGTAGAAAAATAAATGAAATGAAATACTTCCATATATATAACCATACAAATGGGACTTTTTTTGAACCTAACATGAATTACTTGACTTAACATTGATCCAGATAATTTTACATGAATATTATATATAAATAACATTTTGTACATATGAGTACATACCTATGTACCCACCTGGGTAGGGGGTTTTAAGTGAACAGGAAATAAGATCCTGGCAATATTATAACCGGGATAATGCTAGGTAGAAGAAGCAGAAGAAGAATTTGTATTGTAAGAATTTGTAACCCATACATAACAATCAGATCAACCATTTTATCTATACCTATATCATAAATCCTCTATTCTGCGTTCGGAAACCGTATGTAATTACCACCATTATTGCAACCAGTAACGTAATATCAGTGTATTATCTGTGACAGTGTGGTAAAAACGTATGAAAATTCATTACTACATCGATATAACGGTAACGTAATGAAAATCCAGCCCTCCTCCCCGACCGCCGGCACAATCGAGTTGGTCATGGCGGTGGAATGGCGGCCATTCTAATGCTTTCCGAACACGTGTTTTAGGATTTGCAATATGTGTGTAGATAAAGCAGTGTATGCGTAATTAGGCCTTGTAGGTAATGTCTCAGTTATATAAACTACTATATGTGCTTTCGCCGAAAATAAATATTAACAATAAAATTGATTTTATTTAATACACATTTTAGCCCACGCATTTATACATCCCTGGCATCCCTTTGCATAGAGTGTATTTCTGACGGTATAGAAAATATGTAATTGTGTCCAACCATTTTACCTATTCATATCGATTATGTTATGTTACAGTTACCAAGATGTTCTACAAGAAACCGTTTTGTGCTCCTAGTGAGTTTGGATTACATTCCTTGGCAATTTATCGACTATTATTATACATATGTCAGGTAAGTTTTGTTTTGCCTGTAAATAAATATATTTAAATTTAAATTTAATTTTAATAGAGGAAGGAAGATTATATTTAACAACAATTTTAAATTTCACCGAAAAAAGTTTCGATAAGTTTTTACTCAAAAATAATACCCAAGGAATATGTCACTGTCCTTTAGTTATGTTTGCCATTTATGGTGTATATGTATTTACTCGTATGTTTGTGTTTTGTTTCTTATTTATGTCTGTAATTATTACGTTTCTCTGAATAATTTAAGATATTTTTTTTGTCACAAATTGAGTATAACTAGTTATGACAAATAGGAAATATTTTTCTTCTTTAGTGTTGGCTTAAAAATAAAAATGTAGCGACTCAAACTAACTTAAATGGTTTAAAAGTAAATTCCTTATTTTTGGTAGGCTATTTTGTAGCTGCCCAAAACAATGCGAAAGATACTTAACGGTTTTCCGGTTCCCAGGCGCTTTATTAAAGGTAATATTTTAGGAAAAAATATTATCTTCCGGCATCGTCTCATCTGGCTTAATTTATCAATGTTACGTTTTCAATTTATGTAATTATTTAAAAAATGTTTGTGGGTTATTGCTAAGGAGCAGATTTAAAATTACAAACGACCGTTCGTCATTGGGTTTTCTGAGGATTCTTCTTTTGGCCGAAACACTTGAATAGGAACATGACATTGTGCCTTCGATTTAAAGGGAATTGTGATAGATAACTTCAACTTAAAATATACTTACAACCGCAAACTACTGCAATATTACCAACCAAACTTAACTTTGCCTGTACTGAAAAACGCTGATTCTCTATTTATGTACTGCAATTATTGAATACGTATTTAATTCTTAATAATGGCCATCTTTCCGCCCATCTCAAGAATATAATATAAACGTATGTTTTGTGAAGAACATAATATTATTCGAGACAAGCAAAGCTAAGCACCGCAGACAATGTAGCAGCAACCGAATTCAGTTATGAGGCAAGCTGGTGGTTACGTACGTTGACATTTCCATCACTTTAATATTCCTCTCTCTGCCACGTTTCTGCAATCCTGCGTGGCATTCGCGTAAATTACAAGCTTACAAGAGACATGCAAGTAATACATATCAAATTAAAAATAAAATTTCAAGATTCGGAATACAACAGTAGAGTTGCTTTTATGTAAATCACAACGCCCTCTCCATAGGGAGAAGGAAGGGGGAAGGATAGCCTTAGGTACTGATGCGCCGTCGGAAAGTTTCCAAAATTGAAAAAAATCCACGTATGAAAATTTCGGAAAATTTTCACATTTTTGTATGGGATTTGAAACTTTTCAAATTTTTAAATTTCTAATTTCCTATATTTCTTATGAAATTTTCTAGACATTTCCGAGAATATTTACAATTATTTGGAAAGTTTGCGCAACTTGGCACATCTGTAGCCTTAGGATGTCCTTCCGTTTTAACACCTAATATTTTGTTATAATATTTCTGCTCCACTGCCATTTCCGCCCGCTGACACTATGACCAGGCAACACCGGTCTAGCAAATGTAAAAAATACTAATGTTCACATTTATTCCACAGTATATCATCCCTCTGTGCGTGATAACGTTCGCGTATGCGCATATGTCATTGAAGCTGTGGGGTGCGCGGGCGCCCGGGAACGCGCTGGAAATACGCGACGCGAATCACATGAAAAATAAGAAAAAGGTATGGAACCAAACTTTCAGTATTATTTGCTAAAACTAGTAGTTTTGCGAAAATAAACTAGTATAAAGGTCCTCAAGAATCAAATTCATTTTATTATTGTTTTCATCAAAAATATGTTAGGTATTATTTAGTAAATTTGCATACTATCATGATAATGTCAGGGATGATGCAAAAACAGTAAAAAAGTAGGTAGGTATAAAATATCGAAAAGTACTAATCACAAACGTGTCGCTTAACTTCAAACTCAGGTAAATCCATTCGACCCTCTCAGCAAATATCTACCCTATTACCTTTTGTTAATACCAAAATTGCATAATCTGACAGATGGATTTACCCGAGTTTGAACTTAAGCGACTCAAATATCCGTTTCTAATATAGTAGTAACATCGTATTTTACCCGAAAAGTGTCACTCTAAAATAGAATTTATAATTGTACGGAGTGACTTGCCAAGTCAACAAACACAAATGTTGCCACAATTCGGCCAGTGCTGTTCTAATCGATATTTTTATTTTTTTAGTAAGAGTTCTACAAACGCCGCGACTCATTGGTTGCGATATTGTCGTTGCAACTTGGTTAAGGTTTAAAGGCTGAATAATGCTGCAAAATGATGTGGAAAATACGTTACTTTTACGGAATGACTTCTAAAGGAGATAATCATAATTTCTAAAGGCGGCTACTCACACACCGCCGCAGGGTTAATACCGGGCGCATGGCTTAGTTAGAGAATTCAACCAACCTAAGCGGCCATGTCTGTCATTTTCTATACAAAAAAGCCTGCGAATTTTTGCGGGGGAGGGGAACGTCAAATGAATTTCGTACCGTACAAATAGCCACCTCAGATAAACGTCAGTCCATACAATAAACATGACCACTGGTCATATGTTTTCTGCAGAGGGAAAAGCCTGTCAATGGCCGCTAAAATTAGTTAAATTCTCCAAGCGCACGGCGGTCGGGCCAATATTGAGATTTCTCTACACACATGCCTGCCGTTCAGTTTTTGAGTGAATATCTTGCTGAACGCACGTCTCTAAAATGGCGCCAGAGGTAGCTTATAGTGAGGAATAAATAGGACAGAGGATACTTTACTAATTTTTATCCCGAAAAAAACACTTTTTCAGAGGGCCACACGATAGCCGAATTCTATGCGGACGAATAATTATCCAAGTATATTTTCGTCTATTTTAGAAGTAGTTAAGTAGTTAGAATTTTCGTCTATTTTAGAAGTAGTAAGAATAGCATATGTCAATGTCGTTATAGCGTTGACTTGAGTTGGGTTGAGTTGGGTTGAAGCTGTGTCTGTCCAATGTGTGTGTTTATTTTTCGAATCGCGGCCCTGGTTCGGCGTTTTTTTAATTTACCACGTTTTTCTTGTGACTCGACACGCTGTTCAAACTCAAGATCGGTTTTACTATAATGATGCTAAAACGGTCTATCTAATTATTTACCGCCGTAACGATCTTTCTTTAGTAAATCTCCCTTTTATTTATACCAAGCACAATATCAGTAGTTGCTGTTTTTTTTTAATTATTCTGTTCCGTAAATAACATACGCAGATTATACATTTAATTAAGTGACAAACATTTTAACACCCAAAGTTTCACCTTTACCGTTAAACGATGTGAGATATGTTGGCCCGTGTTAGGGGCTGGAACGGTTTAGGGTCGTAAACATAAAGCCCTTACCTTAGGACGATTTAACAGAATAAAGATCTTAACTTTACCACGTAATGGTTTTCCAGCAGGCAAACTTATTTAACTTAATGTTTAGCAAGTCCAATCAAAAAATTTATATAACCCGACTGTGGTATGGTTGTGCAAACATTTTACTTGTAAATAGGTAGGTAGTACAGTCACCTATCATATTCAGGGCCGAGAACCCGAAGTTGAAGTAGCTACTACGCGCTACATACGACGAATACGTGGCTACGGGCTACAAGCGTAGCACGTACCACTAGGTGGCGCTCAATGCGCTATAAGGCTATATATAGTATTTTCCTTAACGTAGGCCGCAAAAAATATATGATATAGTGGATCTACAAATAAGATTGAGATAGATACATAGACATTAGTTAATAGGTTAATTATAACCCAAGACCCCGCATAGCCGGGTGACCCCCGCTGCCACGCTCGAAGTAATTTCACTCTATAGTAAGACACAATTTATTGGAAGTGACAGTAAACATAGTACGTCTCCATGGCAACCATTAATGTCTGACTCTCTCTTACGCCTCATGGAATAATCGCACGTTCCCTGGCTATCAATTGAAATTACATTGTTGATTTCATTATTAAATCAATGAAATCAACAATGTTATTCACGGGTCACAGGTCATCCAACATTAGCGAATATGGGTTTTAAATTCAAAACTGATCCTTTATTTTCGTAAAACAATTTGTATAAAATACATTTGAGTAAGATCTAATCTACACCTGGATTAAATCAACTATCTTGGTGAGAGTTTTTAAGAGTTATGAAATCGGATGGCTAGTAGTATTATATCAGATAGTATTCGAGATAAGTATTTCCCATAAAATGCTCTTTCCCGTGGGAATTCCTAAAAACAATGTACCCCATGTCACTCCCACAATTGAAACAAATCTAATGACATCCCATGCGTTGAAATCCTTCAAGCGCCGTAGACAATAGGGGCGTGCCAAAGATATGGACATACATACCTACATACATACCAACGCTCGAAAAACATGACCCTCCTTTCTTTCGGCAGTCGGGTAAAGTAAGATCTAATCTGCACCTGGATTAAATCAACTATCTTGGTGAGAGTTTTTAAGAGTTATGAAATCGGATAGCTAGTAGTATTATATCAGATAGTATTCGAGATAAGTATCTCCCATAAAATGCTCTTTCCCGTGGGAATTCCTAAAAACAATGTACCCCATGTCACTCCCACAATTGAAACAAATCTAATGACATCCCATGCGTTGAAATCCTTCAACCGCCATAGACAATAGGGGCGTGCCAAAGATATGGACATACATACCTACATACATACCAACGCTCGAAAAACATGACCCTCCTTTCTTTCGGCAGTCGGGTAAAAAGCAGATACTTTTCGGTCATACTCATAAGCTATTTTGAGAGAATTTTATTTCATGTGATAAATCTCAAACAGGAATATAAAAGTTTGTTTAGATGTGACGTAGCGATTGCGTCATCGCTGCTTGCGTGATCGTATCGCTGGGGAAATGCGACATGAATATCAAATAAAGGATATTCAGAAATTTCAAATGTGATACAACTTTCATTTAATTATTGTGCGAATCGTATATTTGCGCAAAAGAGATGCGCTGAGACTAAAATACCATTGGTATCGTATTTAATTAGCAATCGGAATAAGCCTCGTAATTTGATTCTTCGGTAACTTTTATCGTATGGCCAAGTAAGTTTTCGTGACGATAAAAAGTTTGTAAAAGTTAAATAATTTGCGATGACTTATCCCTCCGCGAATTGACGAATATGGATAGTATAGTATATTACACTTCGATATCCACATTCCCAACAAGAATTCGTGGCCTAATAACTCAGTCCTTGTATTGAGGGCTAAAAAGCAAAAAAAATGTGTACTATGCTGGTCTTGCACCAACCCCGCGGATTTGTAGCGCAATCATTGGAGCATTTGCCTTACAAAAGGTGGAGTAGAAAATGTTTTAATGGTTATTGGTAGGCTATAGGGTGGTTATTAAAATACTAGATTTGAGAGCTTGAGGGGGGGGGGAGCGTTGGCCGCCATCTTGGTTTAAACGTGCCATAAGTCCGTTTTTGAACCTTGGCGCTTAAACGGTTATCAGTATGCCTAAAATGTCTATAGAACGTATGACGAAGATAAAATTGTCTACAATATTTCCATACACAATACATCTGTAAGTCTTACAGATATAAAGATACAGGGGGTGAAAAAGTGTGTATTTTCTTATAAATTAAGAATTTTATTTATTAGCTTCAAAGTTTTGTGCTTCGAGATAAGGAAATGAAGTCTCTACCACAGTTTTGTCATCTTCTAATGATTCTTTTAAAAGATATTCAAAAGTTGAATTCACCCCTAGAGCGCTTATAGAGGTGGTGAAAGTAGTAAGTCTCACACACAAAATCAATGTTCTATTACTCATCATAAAATACTACTAGGCGTTGTCAGGTATAGCTTTCGATCAATTCGGGTATTATTAATTCAGATTTGACAAAAAATACACATGCTTTCATACAAAAAAAAATTTTTTTCAAAGAAAGTGCTTGACATTTTTTTAAACTTCATATAACTGTCAAGTTATTATTAAAATATCGTATAAGCTTTAGCATTTTTTACATAATGCTTGAACAGTTGACTTTATGACAAAAATGTCTACGAGAATTCTAAAGACTAAATTTTTTTTGTATTTGTATTTATTAGTCTTCATTTACTTTTCAGGCAGTTCGTCTGTGGAACTCCCTTCCCGCAGAATTAAGGCGTGCTAAATCATTGGCTGCATTCAAAGCCCATCTCAAGGATTACTATTTGTCTCTTCCTTAGTTCTACTGATGGTCGTTAATAGGTCTCGACAGGATTATTATTTTGGCTGATATATATATTTATATATGTAGTTTGTATGAATGTATGTATTTTATATGTATTTTATATGTATATATATATATATATATATATATATAAGTATTTGTATGTATGTCTCATTAGTATTTCAATGTTCGTGTTTTCAAAATAAGTTTTTTTGCACCTCCTATTGACTTTTTCTGCATTATCTTCTCCGCTACCCAAAGGTTGTCTGGAAGAGATCGCTCATTAGCGATAAGACCGCCTGTTGTTTGCCTCTTTTTATCATGTATTTTATTTCTACTGTGCTGTTTTTTCTTTTGAGGTGTGCAATAAAGCATTTATTCATTCATTCATTCATTCATTATTCTGTACGTCTTATAGATACAAAGTTACAGGAAGGAAAATATTACTCATATTTACTCATTGTCTTTATACTTCTCGTAGAAATTTTTGTCATAAAGTCAACTGTTCAAGGATTATGTAAAAAAGCTAAAGCCTATACGATATTTTAATAATAACTTGACAGTTATATGAACTTTAAAAAAATAAAAATATTTTCAAGCACTTTCTTTAAAAAACACTTTTTTTATTATGAAAGCATGTATGTTTTTTGTCAAATCTAAATTAATTATACCCGAATTGATCGAAAGCTATACCCGACAACGCCTAGTAGTATTTTATGATGAGTAATAGAACATTGATTTTGTGTGTGAGACTTACTACTTTCACCCCCTCTACAAGCGCTCTAGGGGTGACTTCAACTTTTGAATATCTTTTAAAAGAATCATTGGATGATGACAAAACTATGGTAGAGACTTCATTTCCTTATCTCGAAGCACAAAACTTTGAAGCTAATAAATAAAATTCTTATGATATAAGAAAATATACACTTTTTCACCCCCTGTATCTTTATATCTGTAAGACTTACAGATGTATTGTGTATGGAAATATTGTAGACAATTTTATCTTCTTCATACGTTCCATAGACATTTTAGGCATACTGATAACCGTTTAAGCGCCAAGGTTCAAAAACGGACTTATGGCACGTTTAAACCAAGATGGCGGCCAACGCTCCCCCCCCCCCCCCCCCCCAAGGTCTGAAATCTAGTATTTTAATAACCACCCTATAGCCTACCAAAAAACATTAAAATATTTTCTACTCCACCTTTTGTAAGGCAATGTAAGGAGATGATTCCCCAATGATTGCATTATTGCACGTGTTTACAATTATTTGGAGCTCGCGCGCCGATTTTATGTCACTTATGTATTATGTATCAATGCTATTCAATTTGTAACTGTAGCTTACAAGACGTCGTATCTATTTTTTTATTTTAATTGTAATAAAATTACTCAGCTGTTTTAAGCTCATGAAATCAAATTGATATATTATCTTCAAAAGGCCTATAGTTTCAAAATAAATTATCAAAATGGGGGGTGAAAAAATTGGAACAATTCCAATCCCAATTTCAATTTGTTTAGTACCTACAGATAAGCAGAAGCGCCAGTGTAAATTGTACCTTTGCTTATCTCATATGAATAATGATGAATTGATGAAGCATACATAGATACCAAAAGGGGAAAAAGCTAAAACAATATCTATTTGTAATAACGGGACTTAACCGCGTATATTTTTTTTAAAATACGCGGTTAAGTCCCGTTATTACAAATAGATATGTGTAAAAACCGTGAAGGTTTTAATCAGTGTTAAGCTAAAACAATGCCTGCAAATTTTTTTTATCACGAGTTCACTAATTTTGAAATCTTATGGGATAGCAATTGCTATTTGTACCTATAGTAAAATGGATAAAACAATGCCTGCAACAATCTATCAGCAACTCGGCAATAGAGATTCAACTTTGTGACGCTACTTGCTTGCAACAGATATTAAAGATAGACCCCTGCCGTGTGAGCCCCGTGGATGAACACTTTCCGTACAATACTTCACTACGCGCTACTCTCGTAGTTTTCCTCGTATGTAGCGGAAAGCGCCTACGAACAGAGAGCCCGCTTAGCGGGTTCCTGGGGGGCGATTTTTGTGATTTGAGCGCTCGAATCTGACATTTAAAAGTCTGAATAAAACGAAGAAATAATGTTTTAAAAATAACAGCGATAGGAATTTAAAATCATGATTATTTATGCTATTAATTTCATGCGAAAATAATGGCGACAAACTTTTGTGTGTGATTTTTTCGAGCTGAATTTCTTTGAATTCGAGCGCTCGAATGTCAAAAATCGGCCCCCTGGTCGTGAAAGTGTTAAATGACTTCATACACTTTGTTAATTAATAAATGCGGATACTATTGCACATGAGCTAGTTAACGGCCGCGATCGGTACAAAGGAGTACTCGCAATTCTAAAAATTTGTACACCATTTTGAACACTAAAGCAGCAGTCATAAAGTCCAAACTAATTAATGACTTTTAGACTTGATTGAACTTTGGCGACTGTATTGAATGATAATTTACGGTACGAGCTCAGCTACAACCATTATTAATAACCATAGCTTTAAGTGCATATCGCCAGAATATGATAAAACCGAGGTACGGTTTTATCGTGATGTAAAGGACATAAATACTTTAGTTATTTTAGTTGCGAAGCGAGTTGTGAATTGTGTATTAGCGGCCTGTAATGGAAATGCGCATGAATACCAACTAAATGCAAAGCTCTATTCAAATACTGCATAACAAAGGACAGTGTTAATAAAGGAGATATATTACAATTGAAGCCCATTATTTTCAAAAGGAAAATAATCCCTTGCTAAAAGAAATTTAGCGAGTGAATAAAACCTACATTGTTTTATTCACTCGCTAAATTTCTTTTAGCAAGTGGATAAATATTTACTAGCCAAAAAGTGCAGTTACAGTGGAAATAATAAGTCATACTCATCCATTTCTTACTAGTGAGGGTACTAGAGTAAGAAATAAACAGTATAATTCTCTCCGTCCATGCTTGAAGTAAAACAGTTCCTGGCCAAATTATACTATGCTCAAACAAGGGTGCCAAGGCGAAAATGTAACCCGACTTTAAGAACATTTTTCTGTTTAAATACTCACCTGGTAGACGGAGAGCTAGCCACGTCAGATATGACACAATAATGAGAGCGACGCAACCCCTCTCGTTAGTTTTCTATACTATGCTTATTTCTAGATCCGGACATCTGGCAGCTGTAAAGTGGAGGTCAAAGAATGCTAACCATTTTAAGATTACAAATCCTAGGGTTCTCGTTTTGATGCTGTATTATAACAAATTATATAAATAATTAGATCATACCATTGCCAAAAGTTTCTGATGGGGGAAAGTAGTCCAAAATGATGTATAATGTAATTCATAGTTTGTCGCCTACTGTTTCTGTTTCCGAAATATTACGCAATGTTTTTGTTCTAATGTTAAAATATATAGGCCCCGTCCTCTAAGTACAAGTAATATAATTTCGGCCGTTTTTACCTATTTTGGTTTTAATTTTTTCAAATTCAAAAACTTTGCTAGTCTCTCACTGACCTCCACCCATTAAAAGCTGCCAGATGCCCGGATCTATCAATAAGGATAGTATTGCAATCTTACTAGATGGGTTTCATTGCTCTCATTATTGTGTCATATCTGACGTGGCCAGCTCTTAGACCATGGTTGTCAGTATCACCCTAAGGGTTGAGTTGAGATAATCAATGCACGAAGCGGCTATATCGACATCCCGTCGACACTGACTGCAGTCACTGTCTCTCATTTTAGTATGCCTACGTACTCGTGAGTAATAGCCAATTTTCCTCTTCAAGCCGTTGTGAATGCATCAAAATAGACGATACAATAAAAAAAACGATAACGTAAAGAGATATAATTGTATTAAGATTTATAGTCTAAAACATGGCCACAGTGTCAGTTATAGGTAAATATACATAGTAGTTAGTAGTGTGCATGTTATTCGTATTACAGGCTTTAGACCTGTACCTCTACCACGAGTCATGCAAATAAGCCCAATTCGAGATTCGTTCACGAATTCGTAAATTATTTGTATGGAGAATTTGTGCAGAGCCTCTAGCGGTCACTTATAGAACTAAAAATTACTGCCATACCATAAGTTAAATTATCGTTTATGCAATTCGCTCACGAAAGTTCGATTGCTTGTTTCGTTTGTGTAGATTTCAATACTTTACAAAGTGACGTGACGTGACAAACGTCACATCCTTCACACCAACCGAAACAGATTGTAGGTAAGCCAAAAAGGTTTTACTTCCTAAGTACATTTTATCTGAAGGTTTAGAACTGTAGACAATTATATGAGCAGTGAACAATAATAAGCATAGAAACCGTACTAGCTCTGAAAAATTACCATACTTTTTGTGGGTGTTTAATATGCTTGCTAGGCCGTAAACCAGGAATAATTTCCGTTGGTCATCGTGTCCCAAGCGGTAAATTTTAAGTGGTTAAGGGCGGTAAATAATCAAGCTTCGTGATGGTCAGCTGCCGTTCCTTGAGTGGGTTGAGGAACAGCAGTCATTTTCTCACATAAAATATATATAAAATAAAATGACCATCGCGTCCCAGTTGAAACAGGTGATAATTTATATGCCATTACAAATAAAATAAAAATCATCAGCCGACTGTATAGCACTGAAAAAACCGTAAACTAGTCACATGAATATATGGTATTTAGGGTATAAGCAGACGGTTTTTCTACCTCAAATCAGCCGGCTGACGATTTTCCTGATAATAAGAGCATCAAATACTGACGTTCCGCAACCCACCAACGGAGCGACAGCTGACCTACGCGAGTCATCATTATACTTCGTCCTTAACCACTTCAAGAATTATAATCGCCTGGGACGCCTTGCGATTGGTCATGAAATTTGTTTCTGGCTTACTGAAATACAAGCTATGACAGTAAGCCTTTTTTTTACCTGATTTAAACGCGCGTGACTTTTAACGCATAAAATGTTATCAACCGACTTCAAGATTTCGAAGGAGGAGGTTCTCAATTCGTCAGGATCTTTATTTTTACTATTTTTTCATAACGTTCACCGATTGCAACTTTTTTTTAAACAGGGAAATTACGTATTTCGTCATACATATTCAAAGCTAGGAAAAGGGGTGAAAACTGTCAGTACTTCATCCATCCATCCATATATTTATTTCGTCGTAGGATATAGGATTACCTAAGAAAACCAAATTGATGAAATGTCAAATGTACAAATAACACTACTAGTTTAAAACGTCCTAGAACTACGACCATATGTGGTGTTAGGTGATTCTTAATTTATTTGGTTATTTTGTCAACATGACAGTTCGACTTTTAGTGATCAAGATCATAGTGGATCATAGGTTTATTTCTTATTATTTAGGTCTATTGTATAATCACAAAAGGATAAGTACCCTTTCAGGATGTTGTTGATTCTCTAAAGTATAGGCAGTTCGCTATTGTTACACATCCCACCTGCGTCGACGCCGACACGTTGGCCAAGTCCTTTAATTTATTTACCAGCGAACAAGCCGAAGCGGCGCCCGACATCCGAAATCACTACAAGACTATTACATATAGTTGTCGTTCGTCTAACTATTGTTGGTGTCGAGGCAATCGATCCGTGGAGCAAGGGGCACGGAGCCTCACGACCTAACAAACGCACAAGGGAAGCTAAAGATGCTCCAGCAAGCCGCCGGTTTTCATACATAACAACGCAGGATTGCGGCTTTGCCGCTTCTTGCATAATGATAGTTTTATTTCTATTTATAAGTTACACGTACGAGTAATTGTTAGTAGTACTTATAAGTTTCTAGTTTGTGACAATGTTACTTTAAAAGGCTATTTCGCAATAAATAAATCTTTAATATAATTATGTACATTATCATTTCAAAGTGCCCTGTATAAATCTGGATGTCTTTTAAGTAAGCACTATTTTATAGTACTTGGATGCAATAATTCGAAGATGCCGGCCTGAAACGCAGTTGTTACTTCTTGAATATAAAATAATACACCTTCCTGGGATAAATAGTTTGCCTTGCCGGTGATAAGTTAGCTGCTACAGCAATCAATCAGAAATGAATGATGCACAAGAACCTGTAAAAGATGTTTCAATATTATTTGTTATTTTTCACAGTTTCATTGTAATTATTATGATTGAAAATGAAAGTGTTTATAACTATCATATCAAATTTCAACTACTTACCATTCATTTTAGGTTAGAGTTGGTATTTTTGTGTCGATTTAAAATCAGATTAATTAACTATTAATACATAAATCTCACAAATATTCAGCAGTTCTTGGGTCTAGATTTCTTTTTTAAAATTATTCTTATTGAAGTGTTGATGTGGATATTTCTATTTCTCATATCGGCTTGAAATTTACCGTTTCGTTTTCCAGTTCCAGTTATCATACTATGCAGTCTTCTTAACAAATTATGATTAATATAAGGCTTTGTCGATATTATTTCATCAATTAATAATATATAAATATAACACAATAAATACGAATGGTTTTCACTTTCACCATGTTTTGACATCTCACCCTACAATTTGATAGTGAAAGAGTTTTCTACAGTCGATACGGTATTTTTCGGTGACGTATGTCAAATTAGTGTCTTATGGTAGCGTTTTAATAAAACCTATCGATAACAAACTGCACTGACTACATCCGTCTCGTTCTACCTATGAGACGGATGTATGTCAGTACCTCTACCACGAGTCATGTAGAAAATTCTGAATATTTTTCTATAGGCGTTAACGAATAATCGGGCTTCGAATCGTTTTCCTTCAGTTTCGACAGCAACACATACAAACGATCTATGCTGACATTTCATGTCGGATTACGTTTAGTGCGCTGCATACATCCGTCTCATAGGTAGAACGAGACGGATGTATGCGGCAAGTCGAATGTGATATGTCATGTTAACGCACTGAAGGTCAGTACAGTTTGTTATCGATAGGTTTTATTAAAACGTTACCATAAGACACTAATTTGACCTACGTCACCGAAAAATACCGTATCGACTGTAGAAAACTCTTTCACTATCAAATTATAAGGTGAGATGTCAAAACATGGTGAAAGTGAAAACCATTCGTATTTATTGTGTTATATTTATATATTATTAGTTGACTAAATAATATCGACAAAGCCTTATATTAAGCATAATTTGTTAATAAGACTGCATAGTATGATAACTGGAACTGGAAAACGAAACGGTAAATTTCAAGCCGGTATGAGAAATAGAAATATCCACATCAACACTTCAATAAGAATACTTTTAAAAAAGAAATCTAGACCCAAGAACTGCTGAATATTTGTGAGATTTATGTATATAATAGCCAATTAATCTGATTTTAAATCGACACAAAAATACCAACTCTAACCTAAAATGAATGGTAAGTAGTTGAAATTTGATATGATACTCGTAGTTATAAACACTTTCATTTTCAATCATAATAATTACAATGAAACTGTGAAAAATATCAAATAATATTGAAACTTCTTTTACAGGTTCTTGTGCATCATTCATTTCTGATTGATTGCTGTAGCAGCTAACTTATCACCAGCAAGGCAAACTATTTATCCCAGGAAGGTGTATTATTTTATATTCAAGAAGTAACAACTGCGTTACAGGCCGGGATCTTCGAATTATTGCATCCAAGTACTATAAAATAGTGCTTACTTAAAAGACATCCAGATTTATACAGGGCACTTTGAAATTATAATGTACATAATTATATTAAAAAATTATTTATTGCGAAATAGCCTTTTAAAGTAACATTGTCACAAACTAGAAACTTTTAAGTACTACTAACAATTACTCGTACGTGTAACTTATAAAAAGAAATAAAACCATCATTATGTAAGAAGCGGCAAAGCCGCAATCCTGCGTTGTGTTATGTATGAAAACCGGCGGCTTGCTGGAGCATCTTTAGCTTCCCTTGTGCGTTTGTTAGGTCGTGAGGCTCCGTGCCCCTTGCTCCACGGATCGATTGCCTCGACACCAACAATAGTTAGACGAACGACAACTATATTTAATAGTCTTGTAGTGATTTCGGATGTCGGGTGCCGCTCCGGCTTGTTCGCTGGTAAATAAATTAAAGGACTTGGCCAACGTGTCGGCGTCGACGCAGGTGGGATGTGTAACAGTAGCGCACTGCCTAATACTTTAGAGAATCAACAACATCCTGAAAGGGTACTTATCCTTTTGTGATTATACAATAGACCTAAATAATAAGAAATAAACCTATGATCCACTATGATCACTAAAAGTCGAACTGTCATGTTGACAAAATAACCAAATAAATTAAGAATCACCTATTACATATGGACGTAGTTCTAGGACGTTTTAAACTAGTAGTGTTATTTGTACATTTGAAATTTCATCAATTTGGTTTTCTTAGGTAATCCTATATCCTACGACGAAATAAGTATATGGATGGATGGATGAAGTACTGACAGTTTTCACCCCTTTTCCTAGCTTTGAATATGTATGACGAAATACGTAATTTCCCTGTTTAAAAAAAAGTTGCAATCGGTGAACATTATGAAATAATAGTGAAAATAAAGATCCTGACGAATTGAGAACCTCCTCCTTCGAACTCTTGAAGTCGGGTGATAACATTTTATGCGTTCAAAGTCACGCGCGTTTAAAGACGGTAAAGGCTTACCACACTTAAGGCTTAAGGGAGAGTCATATGTTCAGCAGTGGACGTCTTATGGCTGAGATGATGATGATGAAAGGCTTACTGTCATAGCTTGTATTTCCCGGCTCCGATGGCATGAACCGTAAGCCATGAACAAATTTCATGACCAATCGCAAGGCGTCCCAGGCGATGATAATTTTTAAAGTGGTTAAGGACGAAGTATAATGATGACTCGCGTAGGTCAGCTGTCAGTATTTGATGCTCTTATTATCAGGAAAATCGTCAGCCGGCTGTATTGAGTTAGAAAGACCGTCTGCTGATACCCTAAGTACCATATATTCATGTGACTAGTTTACGGTCTTTTCAGTGGTATACAGACGGCTGATGATTTTTATTTTATTTGTAATAGCATATAAACTATCACCTGTTTCAACTGGAACGCGATGGTCATTTTATTTTATATGTATTTTATGTGAGAAAATGGCTGCCGTTCCTCAACCCACTCAAGGAACGGCAGCTGACCATCACGAAGTTTGATTATTGACCGCCCTTAACGACTTAAAATTTACCGCTTGGGACACGATGACAAACGGAAATTATTCCTAGTTAACGGCCTAGCAAGCGTATTAAATACCCACAAAAAGTAGGGTAATTTTTCAGAGCTAATACGATTTCTATGCTTATTATTGTTCACTGCTCATATAATTGTCTACAGTTCTAAACCTTCAGATAAAATGTACTTAGGAAGTAAAACCTTTTTGGTTTACCTACAATCTGTTTCGGTCATAGATATAAAATGGCGCTTACTGGTTTCGGTTGGTGTGAAGGATGTGACGTTTGTCACGTCACGTCACTTTGTAAAGTATTGAAATCTACACAAACGAAACAAGCAATCGAACTTTCGTGAGCGAATTGCATAAACGATAATTTAACTTATGGTATGGCTGTAATTTTTAGTTCTATAAGTGACCGCTAGAGGCTCTGCACAAATTCTCCATACAAATAATTTACGAATTCGTGAACGAATCTCGAATTGGGCTTATTTGCATGACTCGTGGTAGAGGTACAGTACCTCTACCACGAGAGCATCAAAACAGCTGACCTACGCGAGTCATCATTATACTTCGTCCTTAACCACTTTGTTTCTGGCTTACGGTTCATGCCAGCGGAGCCGGGAAATACAAGCTATGACAGTAAGCCTTTTTTTACCTGATTTAAGAGGCCTTATTCCCAAAACGCGCGAATTTCTTAAAATGCTTCATTTTCTTCGAAGGCTATGGCTAAAGTACTTAGTTTTTTTAAATCAACTATTGATGCATATAATAGTTCATTTCTTTATCTAGACGGCAATCGGAGCAAATATTACATTTTAACGAGTAAAACATGAAAAAAATTGGTCGTCTTGGAAGGCCTTTCCGGATTTTCCAGTTAGATGTACCGTTCATTTCCAAATAACGCAAAAAAGGGTAACAATTTTTATTCAACTTGAATAAAATTCAATTGAGTATATCATGTCTGAGACGGCCATGGAAATAAATATCGAAGATTCATCTTGGATAATAGACAAAATACCTCCTAATTATATGCCAGTTTTTTGTGGAAACACGTTTACATTTAATTTTTTCCACGAAAAGTCTATAAATATTTTGCCCTAAAAAGATTACCAGAGGAAAGTTAAACTATATTTCTATCACGATAAAAAATATCATTACTATAGTGGTACGTTTAAATTAAGTATGAATTTTTAAAAATGACCTATAAATCACACTTCACAGGACACTTTCTGTAAAAATCGTATTTTTGGGTTCTTAATAATAATAAGTATGGTTCAAAAGTATTTTTCAACCGACTTCAAGATTTCGAAGGAGGAGGTTATCAATTCGTCGGGATCTTTGTTTTTGCATTTTTTTTTAAGTATGTTCACCGATTATTCGAAGATGGCTGGACCGATTTGGAAAATTCTTTTTTTGTTTGAAAGCGTATACTTCACAGTTGGTCCCATTGTAACCATGTCAGGATCTCATGATGGGATCCTGGAGAAATCGAGGGAACTCTTCAACTATTACAGGCACACCTATGGTGATTTGAGTATTTTTTACAGCAGATCGAGCATTTGGTGTTGGAAAGGTGGATGCTCAGTGAAGTCGGTTCTTTTTTGTTTAAAATTATTTGTATTACTAATACTTCAAACTATCTTATAGATAGCATTTTATGCGGCTTTTTTCATTAATATAGTTTTTCGACCTTTTAGGGAATAAGGAGCCTTAAACGCGCGTGACCTTTAACGCATAAAATGTTATCAACCGACTTCAAGATTTCGAAGGAGGAGGTTCTCAATTCGTCAGGATCTTTATTTTGACTATTTTTTCATAATCATCACCGATTGCAACTTTTTTTTAAACAGGGAAATTACGTTTTTCGTCATACATATTCAAAGCTAGGAAAAGGGGTGAAAACTGTCAGTACTTCATCCATCCATCCATATATTTATTTCGTCGTAGGATATAGGATTACATAAGAAAACCAAATTGATGAAATGTCAAATGTACAAATAACACTACTAGTTTAAAACGTCCTAGAACTACGACCATATGTAGGGTTAGGCGATTCTTAATTTATTTGGTTATTTTGTCAACATGACAGTTCGACTTTTAGAGATCATAGTGGATCATAGGTTTATTTCTTATTATTTAGGTCTATTGTATAATCACAAAAGGATAAGTACCCTTTCAGGATATTGTTGATTCTCTAAAACACATCCCACCTCCGTCGACGCCGACACGTTGGCGAAGTCCTTTATTTACCAGCAAACAAGCCGGAGCGGCGCCCGACATCCGAAATCACTACAAGACTATTAAATATAGTTGTCGTTCGTCTAACTATTGTTGGTGTCGAGGCAATCGATCCCTGAAGCAAGGGGCACATGGGCAGCCTCACGACCTAACAAACGCACAAGGGAAGCTAACGATGCTGCAGCAAGCCGCCGGTTTTCATACATAACACAACGCAGGATTGCGGCTTTGCCGCTTCTTGCATAATTATGGTTTTATTTATAAGTTACATGTACGAGTAATTGTTAGTAGTACTTATGAGTTTCTAGTATGTGACAATGTTACTTTAAAAGGATATTTCGCAATAAATAAATCTTTAATATAATTATGTACATTATTATTTCAAAGTGCCCTGTATAAATCTGGATGTTTTTTAAGTTAGCACTATTTTATAGAACTTGGATGCAAAGATTCGTAGACTCCGGCTTGTAACGCAGTTGTTACTTCTGAATATAAAATAATACACCTTCCTGGGATAAATAGTTTGCCTTGCCAGTGATAAGTTATCGGCTACAGCCATGTGTAGCAAACAATCATAAATGAATGATGCACAAAAACCTGTAAAAGATGTTTCAATATTAATTGTTATTTTTCACAGTTTCATTGTAATTATTATGATTGAAAATTAAAAAAGAAATCTAGGCCCAAGAACTGCTGAATGTTTGTGAGATTTATGTATATTCAATTAATCTGTTTTTAATTCGACACAAAAATACCAACTCTAACCTAAAATGAATGGTAAGTAGTTGAAATTTGATATGATAGTTGTAAGTGTTATAACCACTTTAATTTTCAATCATAATAATTACAATGAAACTGTGAAAAATAACAAATAATATTGAAACATCTTTTACAGGTTCTTGTGCATCATTCATTTCTGATTGATTGCTGTAGCAGCTAACTTATCACCGGCAAGGCAAACTATTTATCCCAGGAAGGTGTATTATTTTATATTCAAGAAGTAACAACTGCGTTTCAGGCCGGCATCTTCGAATTATTGCATCCAAGTACTATAAAATAGTGCTTACTTAAAAGACATCCAGATTTATACAGGGCACTTTGAAATGATAATGTACATAATTATATTAAAGATTTATTTATTGCGAAATAGCCTTTCAAAGTAACATTGTCACAAACTAGAAACTTATAAGTACTACTAACAATTACTCGTACATGTAACTTATAAATAGAAATAAAACCATCATTATGCAAGAAGCGGCAAAGCCGCAATCCTGCGTTGTGTTATGTATGAAACCGGCGGCTTGCTGGAGCATCTTCAGCTTCCCTTGTGCGTTTGTTAGGTCGTCAGGCTCCGTGCCCCTTGCTCCACGGATCGATTGCCTCGACACCAACAATAGTTAGACGAACGACAACTATATTTAATAGTCTTGTAGTGATTTCGGATGTCGGGCGCCGCTCCGGCTTGTTCGCTGGTAAATAAATTAAAGGACTTGGCCAACGTGTCGGCGTCGACGCAGGTGGGATGTGTAACAATAGGGCACTGCCTATACTTTAGAGAATCAACAACATCCTGAAAGGGTACTTATCCTTTTGTGATTATACAATAGACCTAAATAATAAGAAATAAACCTATGATCCACTATGATCAGTGATCACTAAAAGTCGAACTGTCATGTTGACAAAATAACCAAATAAATTAAGAATCACCTAACACTACATATGGTCATAGTTCTAGGACGTTTTAAACTAGTAGTGTTATTTGTACATTTGACATTTCATCAATTTGGTTTTCTTAGGTAATCCTATATCCTACGACGAAATAAATATATGGATGGATGGATGAAGTACTGACAGTTTTTACCCCTTTTCCTAGCTTTGAATATGTATGAAGAAATACGTAATTTCCCTGTTTAAAAAAAGGTTGCAATCGGTGAACATTATGAAAAAATAGTAAAAATAAAGATCCTGACGAATTGAGAACCGCCTCCTTCGAAATCTTGAAGTCGGTTGATAACATTTTATGCGTTAAAAGTCACGCGCGTTTAAATAAGGTAAAAAAACCTGCCAAGAGCGTGTCGGGCCACGCTCACTGTAGGGTTCCGTAGTTTTCCGTCCGTCACAGTAAGTGTCCCCACTTAAGAGTTAATAACACCGCCATGTAGGATATGATATGAGAGTTCCACGTACAGCGACATCTATCGGCAAATTAAGTAAACTATTGCGCGCGAGCATAAAGTATGGAAGATGATTTTTATGGGATAATTCTTTATTGCGTGAACTGATTTTGACCGTTTTTACTTTATTTGAAAGCACGTCATTTCATTGTAATTTTGTAGAAATGACAGGTACAATAAACACCTGCTTATACGGTTAAATTACAAACTTAGTTCAGAAATTATTTTGAATTTTTTTTCAAAAACTATTCATCCTATGAAGTTCAAAATAATTTTCCTAGAAAGTTTTTATAAGGTTCTACTTTTGAGATTTTTTTCATATTTTTAAAACTTATGGTTCAAAAGTTAGAGGGGGGGGGACGCATATTTTTTTACTTCTGGAGCGATTATTTCCGAAAATATTTACATTATCGAAAAATTATTTTTGAAAACCCCTATTCATTTTTAAATACCTATCCAATAATATATTACACGTTAGGGTTGAAATGAAAAAAAAAATCACTCCCCACTTTACGTATAGGGGAGGTACCCTAATAAAATAAAAAATCCACTTTTTATTTTACCACTTTGTCGGCGTGATTGATATACATATTAGTACCAAATTTCAGCTTTCTAGTGCTAACGGTCACTGAGATTATCCGTGGACGGACGGACGGACGGACGGGCAGACATGGCGAAACTATAAGGGTTCCTAGTTGACTACGGAACCCTAAAAAGGCTTACTGTCATAGCTTGTATTTCCCGGCTCCGCTGGCATGAATCGTAAGCCAGAAACAAATTTCATGACCAATCGCAAGGCGTCCCAGGCGATTATAATTTTTGAAGTGGTTTAGGACGAAGTATAATGATGACTTGCGTAGGTCAGCTGTCGCTCCGTTGGTGGGTTGCGGAACGTCAGTATTTGATGCTCTTATTATCAGGAAAATCGTCAGCCGGCTGATTTGAGGTAGAAAAACCGTCTGCTGATACCCTAAATACCATATATTCATGTGACTAGTTTACGGTTTTTTCAGTGCTATACAGCCGGCTGATGATTTTTATTTTATTTGTAATAGCATATAAATTATCACCTGTTTCAACTGGGACGCGATGGTCATTTTATTTTATATATATTTTATGTGAGAAAATGGCTGCTGTTCCTCAACCCACTCAAGGAACGGCAGCTGACCTGACCATCACGAAGCTTAATTATTTACCGCCCTTAACCACTTAAAATTTACCGCTTGGGACACGATGACCAACGGAAATTATTCCTGGTTTACGGCCTAGCAAGCATATTAAACACCCACAAAAAGTATGGTAATTTTTCAGAGCTAGTACGGTTTCTATGCTTATTATTGTTCACTGCTCATATAATTGTCTACAGTTCTAAAGCTTGAGATAAAATGTACTTAGGAAGTAAAACCTTTTTGGCTTACCTACAATCTGTTTCGGTTGGTGTGAAGGATGTGACGTTTGTGACGTCACGTCACTTTGTAAAGTATTGAAATCTACACAAACGAAACAAGCAATCGAACTTTCGTGAGCGAATTGCATAAACGATAATTTAACTTATGGTATGGCAGTAATTTTTAGTTCTATAAGTGACCGCTAGAGGCTCTGCACAAATTCTCCATACAAATTATTTACGAATTCGTGAACGAATCTCGATTCGGGCTTATTTGCATGACTCGTGGTAGAGGTACAGGTGAATATCGCCCAGGATTCAGTAATAACGACACATGGCTATCGTTGAGCACGATATTAATTTCGCAATATACGGTCGCGGACTTAAATTGTTCAGGGCCGCGATTCGAAAAATAAACACACACACTGGACAGACACAGCTCCAACCCAACTCAACTCAACGCTATAACGACATTGACATTTGCTATTCGAACAGATTTTCATTCAAAATTGGTCTCACATTGGTGTCACATTGGTCACACATTATTGGTCTCACATAGTTACACATTGGTACAACATACCAATGTTGTACCAATGTGAGACTAATTGTGTGTTGTCTCACATTGGTACAACATTGGTAGGTACTATGTGAGACCAATGTGTGACCAATGTGAGACCAATGTGAGACCAATGTTGAATGAAAATCTGTTCGAACAGCAAATGTCATTGTCGTTATAACGTTGAGTTGAGTTGGGTTGGAGCTATGTCTGTCCAGTGTATGTGTTTATTTTTCGAATCGCGGCCCAGCCATTTAGCGTTCACTTTACATTGGGCGTTTCATAGATGAAGTATTAAACAAAGGGAAAAGCTTGAACCGTAAAATTTTACTCCGTGACTGTACCTAAATAGTGTTCCGAATTTACTTAATCTTCCTCAGTACCTTGTCGTTCTTAAAAGCTTAACAATACCTTGCCAACTTTCTTTGTTTAAACGTGTTGATAAATTACGATCATGTAATAGTTAGAGAGCCCATGACACTGAACCTAGTTCGATAAGTCTCCTAGATGAGATATATATAATTAGTCGCATCTTTAATGGGGGAACACGAAATGCCGATGCTGCAATGCAAAAAAAGTGGTGGCGTATTTTAATTAAAAAAAAAAACCGGTTTCTAGTACGATAAGTCTCCTAGATTTCCTTTGTTCCTCGAAGCAGGGGAGGGGTAGGGCTACACGATAATGCGATGCTGCAAGCCCCTGTGCGTGGCCTTGTGTCAGTGGCAGCAGCATCAAAAGATTGTAGATGTATGAAAAAATAAAGGGCCGGACGTTTAGGCGCTAGCTGTATTGCGTTGGAGTTGTATTGAAGTAGGATCGTGTTTTAAAGTTAGAATACGGGCCAAGGGGCTTGAAAATTATTCCGACGCAACTCCAATACAACTTGAATATTGGTTGTTTCTTTTTGTGTTGGAGTTATGTTGGGGATAGCTTGTATTTTTAATGTATTTATGTATTTTAAAATTAGAAAACGGCACCATGTCTTATAAGGTTCATGAACTGTATCAAACAGGAAAATATTGCGAGCATTTTATGAAAGATTAAAGTTACGGGCCCGAGCTATTTGTATGTAATGTATGTAAATAAATCATAATTTGCCGCTTATAAATAATATTTTATACTTCTTGAACAGGTAATAAAAATGCTGGTGTTGGTTGTGGCGCTGTTTGCGCTCTGCTGGCTTCCTTTGCAGAGCTATTTATTGCTTCAATCCTTTTTCCCTTCAATAAACGAGTAAGTTTAAAAATATTGAGGTACTTGGTATTTTGTATATTAAAGTAGCAAATATAATATTGATTTAATTTGAGAGTGTAAATATATTTTAAAAATTTCCGTGGTTTATCTTTAATTATGAAATTCTTTATTTATGAAAAATCGTCCGAACTTGTCATTCGCTACTAGTCAACTATACGGGAAAGCGTTAAGATTTAGGTATACTAAAATCAGTAAAATATATCTGTAAAGCATTCATTAGAAATAATTATTCATTAGAAATTAGGACTAATTCAACTATTTATTTTCAGATACAAATACATAAATGTAATATTTTTCTGCTTCGACTGGCTGGCCATGAGCAACTCATGCTACAACCCCTTTATCTACGCTATTTACAATGTAAGTACCTAGTTATTATTTCAATATAGAATGCAAAATTAATCTCCGCCGGTATTAAGTGAGTGTTGTCAAAGACTCGAGTTCTGGAGTCCTTATTTTATAGAGTAGTCGACTCAATTTAATATAGGGCTCGGTAAACTCTAAGACTCCGAGTCTCAAGTGGAGTCGAGTGCCAGACCTCAGTGTATCCAGAATAACACCAGTATTTTCTATAGCTAGACTTGAGTATTTTACCGGCACTATTAGTTTTCAAAGAAGACTTGCGGCTTGGTTCATTTAATTATAAATACGACTCAAGTCATGGTGCCAAAATTTATTGTTTATTAATTAATAAAGATAAGTTTCTAATTAGCACCGATCAACTAATACTAGGGATACACAATCATCCAAAAAAATGGCGCCACAATAGTACTACAAGAACGACTCGTGTGGTACTTTCTTTGACAATCTTATTACGGTACAAGACTGGCTACAAATTTTCACGAGCCATATTTTCAGTAAATCTTGTTTGAGTCTGTAACTCCTTTACATTATTGCTCGAAGCTAGTTAGTACCTACATTTAATATTAAAATGTAACTCAATAAATCATGATTTGTGACAAGCATAAAAAAGTATGTTCAAATTGAAAATAAAATTGCTAAATATGAATATAATAACAGCTACACCGTCGTAAGAAGACCTCAAACAATAATACGGCTTGAATACCACTCGTTACACCAAAGGACTTGAACCACAGTATTAGGATGGTGATCTTCTGCTTGAACAGCGAAAAGAGGCTTGGCTCATATGCAACACTCACTTTTTTGCGAGACTTGCTTAGTACAAGTTCTGAAATAAATGAAGCTCTTTACATATACCTACTGAGTCGAGTCTCGTCATTTGAGTTACGAGTCTAAAACGGACTCCTAGAACTCGAGTCCTGTACAACACTATATCATTAAGGTTCCATTTTCTTATTAATCGGGGCACGGTGTCTTGAGATTCATTTGCAAATTAATTTCGCTGGCATCGATATTTATCGCTCGTAGTTGCGCTCGTTTATTGCACGTGGGTTGTCGTAAAGTTGGGACGCGATAACCCACTAAGTCAGATTAAAAGTCTAATTAACCCTTGTTTTATTGAATTTCATTTAAAATTGAATAGTTTCCATTTCGTCAAATATTGTTTATAAGACACAAACTGGTCTAAGCGATGCCGATGATTTAAAAAACTTGTACATAGATACATATACTTAGATATACGGGCAAAAAGCATCTTTCAAGCTAAGGGGATACAAAAAACTAACATAGTTTCGGATATAAAAGTAACCATATTGAAATATTCCATATGTTAATTAAGTCTAGGTTGTCGTGTTTATTTTTTCTTGAGGATTATGCCCAAAATTTAGGTATTATTTGCAGTTTAGCACAACCTGTAAAAGCACATTACTACGTATATTTAAAACATCATTCTGTATTTTATGCAAGTTCACGTTATATTTATGTTTGAAAAGCGTATTTGCAGCGGTTGCCATCTGCATGGCTATTGTTAACTATTGCAGAAAAGATGAGTAAAGTAAAATGTTAAATAAGTTTTATCGTTTAATAATAGTTAAATTTTCAAGACACTGTTTCCGCTCTTCAAATCGTAAATATTTAGTGAATGAAATTTAAATTTGCTTTGCTTTATACTTAGTAAATTTTCTTGCTCGGCTTCAAACTTTTGACGAAGCAAAGTTAACGGTACTTAAATATACTTACCTTGTAGTACACTTCAGAATTACAAGCTAAATTTAAATGTAGTACCTACCTAATAATGTACCTCCCTTTAGATATTTTAATTCAATTTGATATGATCAGAGCTCCAATGTGATTATTGTTACAGGAAAAATTCAAAAAAGAATTTAAGCAACGATTTACATTTGGAAAAAAACCGATGAGATTTGACAGTTACGAGGTAAGAATTTTATCATATATATTCAGTTTAAAAGATACAAGTTAATATTATTTTTTCTCTATTGCAAGAACTAACAGAAGTAGCAATGGAAGAGTTCTTATAAATAAATTGGACCAATTTACGGAAAAAAGGAAGGCACTCTATTTCCTCTCGTGTAACCTTCTTTATTTAAATCTATTTTTATAATAAAATTTATATAATTTTATACCCGTAACCACAAAAGCTTCTAGAACCTCAAGAAATAAGAAAAACATTTTTATTTCTTCCGTTTGCTTGCTCTTATCGTATTTAAAGCCTGACCAGAAATATATGATTATTGTCAAGAGGGCGCTATTATTATCATTATATTATCATTTATATGGCAACAGTTCAGCGCGTATTTATTCTCTATGGTATGGTGACGTGTTGATTTGTTTACCTGTCAGCTCTGATGTTAATTTGAAAATGTTTCACTCAAACTCAAACTCAAACTCAAACTCAAACATTTATTCAGTAAGTAGGCCACAAGGGCACTTTTACACGTCAAAGTAAAAGAGAGAGAAAAAAAATCAAACTACACCGGTTCTAACCCTACACCTCTGACCCGAGAAGAATTATGTCCGGCAAGAAACTCGGCGGGACTTATTTTTTCAAAACAACAGTACATCAAAACTAAACAATACATATAAGTGCGTTGTTCTATAAGAAAACATATCAAACCAAGGTTAGATTAACCAACAATAGGTTATAGTTTAAGAAAAATACCAAAGAAAAAAGATGAGTCCAAATCTGACTATTGAAAATAAATTACATACAAGTTTGATATACTTTCTTACCTGAACTGTGTCTTCTACATAAATTTCCAAATTATAATAATCACTGCGAAATAGTTTTATTTCCCGAGCATATTATTTACAGATGTTTATTACATACACTATTTACAGTGTTTCGCTCTTGACTATGAATCATTTTGGGATTTTTTGTCGTTTATTATTTAATATTCAACACTTTACTATTATTCAAATACACTGTCGCAATGACAATGACAAAAGTGACAGCCTATCACTTGCCCCTCACACATGCATATCATTCTGTCATTAAAATGATTGCCAGTGCAAGAAATTAGTTCCAATGAAATTCCGCAACATGGCGCGTGATCATATATTTCTGGTCAGGCTTTAGTTTAGAGCTGAGAGCAGCAAATCATCTCTAACAGTTTGAGATGTCTGTCACCTGTGGGCTCAGCCAAGATGACAATCGTTTTTAGAAAACGAATCGAAACGCTATCCGTCTCTCTATCGCACTAATATAGAATGCGTTTATTTCGTTTTCTACAAACGATTGCCATCTTGGCTACAGTACCTCTACCACGAGTCATGCAAATAAGCCCAATTCGAGATTCGTTCACGAATTCGTAAATTATTTGTATGGAGAATTTGTGCAGAGCCTCTAGCGGTCACTTATAGAACTAAAAATTACTGCCATACCATAAGTTAAATTATCGTTTATGCAATTCGCTCACGACAGTTCGATTGCTTGTTTCGTGTCGTAGATTTCAATACTGTAGAAAGTGACGTGACGTGACAAACGTCACATCCTTCACACCAACCGAAACAGATTGTAGGTAAGCCAAAAAGGTTTTACTTCCTAAGTACATTTTATCTGAAGGTTTAGAAATAGTTTAGAACTGTAGACAATTATATCAGCAGTGAACAATAATAAGCATAGACACCGTACTAGCTCTGAAAAATTACCATACTTTTTGTGGGTGTTTAATATGCTTGCTAGGCCGTAAACCAGGAATAATTTCAGTTGGTCATCGTGTCCCAAGCGGTAAATTTTAAGTGGTTAAGGGCGGTAAATAATCAAGCTTCGTGATGGTCAGCTGCCGTTCCTTGAGTGGGTTGAGGAACAGCAGCCATTTTCTCATATAAAATATATATATAATAAAATGACCATCACGTCCCAGTTGAAACAGGAAATTTACTCGTATATGCATTACAAATATATGTATTACAACTATTACATATGTATTACATATGTATAATTATTACATATGTATTACAAATAAAATAAAAATCATCAGACGGCTGTATAGCACTGAAAAAACCGTAAACTAGTTACATGAATATATGGTATTTAGGGTATCAGCAGACGGTTTTTCTACCTCAAATCAGCCGGCTGACGATTTTCCTGATAATAAGAGCATCAAAACAGCTGACCTACGCGAGTCATCATTATACTTCGTCCTTAACCATTTTGTTTCTGGCTTACGGTTCATGCCAGCGGAGCCGGGAAATACAAGCTATGACAGTAAGCCTTTTTTTACCTGATTTAAGAGGCCTTATTCCCAAAACGCGCGAATTTCTTAAAATGCTTCATTTTCTTCGAAGGCTATGGCTAAAGTACTTAGTTTTTTTAAATCAACTATTGATGCATATAATAGTTCATTTCTTTATCTAGACGGCAATCGGAGCAAATATTACATTTTAACGAGTAAAACATGAAAAAAATTGGTCGTCTTGGAAGGCCTTTCCGGATTTTCCAGTTAGATGTACCGTTCATTTCCAAATAACGCAAAAAAGGGTAACAATTTTTATTCAACTTGAATAAAATTCAATTGAGTATATCATGTCTGAGACGGCCATGGAAATAAATATCGAAGATTCATCTTGGATAATAGACAAAATACCTCCTAATTATATGCCAGTTTTTTGTGGAAACACGTTTACATTTAATTTTTTCCACGAAAAGTCTATAAATATTTTGCGCTAAAAAGATTACCAGAGGAAAGTTAAACTATATTTCTATCACGATAAAAAATATCATTACTATAGTGGTACGTTTAAATTAAGTATGAATTTTTAAAAATGACCTATAAATCACACTTCACAGGACACTTTCTGTAAAAATCATATTTTTGGGTTCTTAATAATAATAAGTATGGTTCAAAAGTATTTTTCAACCGACTTCAAGATTTCGAAGGAGGAGGTTATCAATTCGTCGGGATCTTTGTTTTTGCATTTTTTTTTATGTATGTTCACCGATTATTCGAAGATGGCTGGACCGATTTGGAAAATTCTTTTTTTGTTTGAAAGCGTATACTTCACAGTTGGTCCCATTGTAACCATGTCAGGATCTCATGATGGGATCCTGGAGAAATCGAGGGAACTCTTCAACTATTATAGGCACACCTATGGTGATTTGAGTATTTTTTACAGCAGATCGAGCATTTGGTGTTGGAAAGGTGGATGCTTAGTGAAGTCGGTTCTTTTTTGTTTAAAATTATTTGTATTACTAATACTTCAAACTATCTTATAGATAGCATTTTATGCGGCTTTTTTCATTAATATAGTTTTTCGACCTTTTAGGGAATAAGGAGCCTTAAACGCGCGTGACCTTTAACGCATAAAATGTTATCAACCGACTTCAAGATTTCGAAGGAGGAGGTTCTCAATTCGTCAGGATCTTTATTTTTACTATTTTTTCATAATCATCACCGATTGCAACTTTTTTTTAAACAGGGAAATTACGTTTTTCGTCATACATATTCAAAGCTAGGAAAAGGGGTGAAAACTGTCAGTACTTCATCCATCCATCCATATATTTATTTCGTCGTAGGATATAGGATTACATAAGAAAACCAAATTGATGAAATGTCAAATGTACAAATAACACTACTAGTTTAAAACGTCCTAGAACTACGACCATATGTAGTGTTAGGCGATTCTTAATTTATTTGGTTATTTTGTCAACATGACAGTTCGACTTTTAGAGATCATAGTGGATCATAGGTTTATTTCTTATTATTTAGGTCTATTGTATAATCACAAAAGGATAAGTACCCTTTCAGGATATTGTTGATTCTCTAAAACACATCCCACCTCCGTCGACGCCGACACGTTGGCGAAGTCCTTTATTTACCAGCAAACAAGCCGGAGCGGCGCCCGACATCCGAAATCACTACAAGACTATTAAATATAGTTGTCGTTCGTCTAACTATTTTTGGTGTCGAGGCAATCGATCCCTGAAGCAAGGGGCACATGGGCAGCCTCACGACCTAACAAACGCACAAGGGAAGCTAACGATGCTGCAGCAAGCCGCCGGTTTTCATACATAACACAACGCAGGATTGCGGCTTTGCCGCTTCTTGCATAACTATGGTTTTATTTATAAGTTACATGTACGAGTAATTGTTAGTAGTACTTATGAGTTTCTAGTATGTGACAATGTTACTTTAAAAGGATATTTCGCAATAAATAAATCTTTAATATAATTATGTACATTATTATTTCAAAGTGCCCTGTATAAATCTGGATGTTTTTTAAGTTAGCACTATTTTATAGAACTTGGATGCAAAGATTCGTAGACTCCGGCTTGTAACGCAGTTGTTACTTCTGAATATAAAATAATACACCTTCCTGGGATAAATAGTTTGCCTTGCCAGTGATAAGTTATCGGCTACAGCCATGTGTAGCAAACAATCATAAATGAATGATGCACAAAAACCTGTATAAGATGTTTCAATATTAATTGTTATTTTTCACAGTTTCATTGTAATTATTATGATTGAAAATTAAAGTGGTTATAACACTTACAACTATCATATCAAATTTCAAGTACTTACCATTCATTTTAGGTTAGAGTTGGTATTTTTGTGTCGAATTTAAAACAGATTAATTGAATATACATAAATCTCACAAACATTCAGCAGTTCTTGGGCCTAGATTTCTTTTTTAAAATTATTCTTATTGAAGTGTTGATGTGGATCTTTCTATTTCTCATATCGGCTTGAAATTTACCATTTCGTTTTCCAGTTCCAGTCATCATACTATGCAGTCTTATTAACAAATTATGCTTAATATAAGGCTTTGTCGATATTATTTCGTCAACTAATAATATATAAATATAACACAATAAATACGAATGGTTTTCACTTTCACCATGTTTTGACATCTCACCTTATAATTTGATAGTGAAAGAGTTTTCTACAGTCGATACGGTATTTTTCGGTGACGTATGTCAAGTTAGTGTCTTATGGTAGCGTTTTAATAAAACCTATCGATAACAATCTGTACTGACTACATCCGTCTCGTTCTACCTATGAGACGGATGTATGTCAGCATAGAGATTTCGAATTTCTTGCTGTCGATACCGAAGGAAAACGATTCGAAGCCCGATTATTCGTTAACGCCTATAGAAAAATATTCAGAATTTTCTACATGACTCGTGGTAGAGGTACAGTACCTCTACCACGAGTCATGCAAATAAGCCCAATTCGAGATTCGTTCACGAATTCGTAAATTATTTGTATGGAGAATTTGTGCAGAGCCTCTAGCGGTCACTTATAGAACTAAAAATTACTGCCATACCATAAGTTAAATTATCGTTTATGCAATTCGCTCACGACAGTTCGATTGCTTGTTTCGTGTCGTAGATTTCAATACTGTAGAAAGTGACGTGACGTGACAAACGTCACATCCTTCACACCAACCGAAACAGATTGTAGGTAAGCCAAAAAGGTTTTACTTCCTAAGTACATTTTATCTGAAGGTTTAGAAATAGTTTAGAACTGTAGACAATTATATCAGCAGTGAACAATAATAAGCATAGACACCGTACTAGCTCTGAAAAATTACCATACTTTTTGTGGGTGTTTAATATGCTTGCTAGGCCGTAAACAAGGAATAATTTCCGTTGGTCATCGTGTCCCAAGCGGTAAATTTTAAGTGGTTAAGGGCGGTAAATAATCAAGCTTCGTGATGGTCAGCTGCCGTTCCTTGAGTGGGTTGAGGAACAGCAGCCATTTTCTCATATAAAATATATATAAAATAAAATGACCATCACGTCCCAGTTGAAACAGGAAATTTACTCGTATATGCTATTACAAATAAAATAAAAATCATCAGACGGCTGTATAGCACTGAAAAAACCGTAAACTAGTTACATGAATATATGGTATTTAGGGTATCAGCAGACGGTTTTTCTACCTCAAATCAGCCGGCTGACGATTTTCCTGATAATAAGAGCATCAAAACAGCTGACCTACGCGAGTCATCATTATACTTCGTCCTTAACCACTTTGTTTCTGGCTTACGGTACATGCCAGCGGAGCCGGGAAATACAAGCTATGACAGTAAGCCTTTTTTTACCTGATTTAAGAGGCCTTATTCCCAAAACGCGCGAATTTCTTAAAATGCTTCATTTTCTTCGAAGGCTATGGCTAAAGTACTTAGTTTTTTTAAATCAACTATTGATGCATATAATAGTTCATTTCTTTATCTAGACGGCAATCGGAGCAAATATTACATTTTAACGAGTAAAACATGAAAAAAATTGGTCGTCTTGGAAGGCCTTTCCGGATTTTCCAGTTAGATGTACCGTTCATTTCCAAATAACGCAAAAAAGGGTAAGAATTTTTATTCAACTTGAATAAAATTCAATTGAGTATATCATGTCTGAGACGGCCATGGAAATAAATATCGAAGATTCATCTTGGATAATAGACAAAATACCTCCTAATTATATGCCAGTTTTTTGTGGAAACACGTTTACATTTAATTTTTTCCACGAAAAGTCTATAAATATTTTGCCCTAAAAAGATTACCAGAGGAAAGTTAAACTATATTTCTATCACGATAAAAAATATCTTTACTATAGTGGTACGTTTAAATTAAGTATGAATTTTTAAAAATGACCTATAAATCACACTTCACAGGACACTTTCTGTAAAAATCGTATTTTTGGGTTCTTAATAATAATAAGTATGGTTCAAAAGTATTTTTCAACCGACTTCAAGATTTCGAAGGAGGAGGTTATCAATTCGTCGGGATCTTTGTTTTTGCATTTTTTTTTATGTATGTTCACCGATTATTCGAAGATGGCTGGACCGATTTGGAAAATTCTTTTTTTGTTTGAAAGCGTATACTTCACAGTTGGTCCCATTGTAACCATGTCAGGATCTCATGATGGGATCCTGGAGAAATCGAGGGAACTCTTCAACTATTATAGGCACACCTATGGTGATTTGAGTATTTTTTACAGCAGATCGAGCATTTGGTGTTGGAAAGGTGGATGCTCAGTGAAGTCGGTTCTTTTTTGTTTAAAATTATTTGTATTACTAATACTTCAAACTATCTTATAGATAGCATTTTATGCGGCTTTTTTCATTAATATAGTTTTTCGACCTTTTAGGGAATAAGGAGCCTTAAACGCGCGTGACCTTTAACGCATAAAATGTTATCAACCGACTTCAAGATTTCGAAGGAGGAGGTTCTCAATTCGTCAGGATCTTTATTTTGACTATTTTTTCATAATCATCACCGATTGCAACTTTTTTTTAAACAGGGAAATTACGTTTTTCGTCATACATATTCAAAGCTAGGAAAAGGGGTGAAAACTGTCAGTACTTCATCCATCCATCCATATATTTATTTCGTCGTAGGATATAGGATTACATAAGAAAACCAAATTGATGAAATGTCAAATGTACAAATAACACTACTAGTTTAAAACGTCCTAGAACTACGACCATATGTAGTGTTAGGCGATTCTTAATTTATTTGGTTATTTTGTCAACATGACAGTTCGACTTTTAGAGATCATAGTGGATCATAGGTTTATTTCTTATTATTTAGGTCTATTGTATAATCACAAAAGGATAAGTACCCTTTCAGGATATTGTTGATTCTCTAAAACACATCCCACCTCCGTCGACGCCGACACGTTGGCGAAGTCCTTTATTTACCAGCAAACAAGCCGGAGCGGCGCCCGACATCCGAAATCACTACAAGACTATTAAATATAGTTGTCGTTCGTCTAACTATTGTTGGTGTCGAGGCAATCGATCCCTGAAGCAAGGGGCACATGGGCAGCCCCACGACCTAACAAACGCACAAGGGAAGCTAACGATGCTGCAGCAAGCCGCCGGTTTTCATACATAACACAACGCAGGATTGCGGCTTTGCCGCTTCTTGCATAATTATGGTTTTATTTATAAGTTACATGTACGAGTAATTGTTAGTAGTACTTATGAGTTTCTAGTATGTGACAATGTTACTTTAAAAGGATATTTCGCAATAAATAAATCTTTAATATAATTATGTACATTATTATTTCAAAGTGCCCTGTATAAATCTGGATGTTTTTTAAGTTAGCACTATTTTATAGAACTTGGATGCAAAGATTCGTAGACTCCGGCTTGTAACGCAGTTGTTACTTCTGAATATAAAATAATACACCTTCCTGGGATAAATAGTTTGCCTTGCCAGTGATAAGTTATCGGCTACAGCCATGTGTTGCAAACAATCATAAATGAATGATGCACAAAAACCTGTAAAAGATGTTTCAATATTAATTGTTATTTTTCACAGTTTCATTGTAATTATTATGATTGAAAATTAAAGTGGTTATAACACTTACAACTATCATATCAAATTTCAACTACTTACCATTCATTTTAGGTTAGAGTTGGTATTTTTGTGTCGAATTAAAAACAGATTAATTGAATATACATAAATCTCACAAACATTCAGCAGTTCTTGGGCCTAGATTTCTTTTTTAAAATTATTCTTATTGAAGTGTTGATGTGGATCTTTCTGTTTCTCATATCGGCTTGAAATTTACCATTTCGTTTTCCAGTTCCAGTCATCATACTATGCAGTCTTATTAACAAATTATGCTTAATATAAGGCTTTGTCGATATTATTTCGTCAACTAATAATATATAAATATAACACAATAAATACGAATGGTTTTCACTTTCACCATGTTTTGACATCTCACCTTATAATTTGATAGTGAAAGAGTTTTCTACAGTCGATACGGTATTTTTCGGTGACGTATGTCAAGTTAGTGTCTTATGGTAGCGTTTTAATAAAACCTATCGATAACAATCTGTACTGACTACATCCGTCTCGTTCTACCTATGAGACGGATGTATGTCAGCATAGAGATTTCGAATTTCTTGCTGTCGATACCGAAGGAAAACGATTCGAAGCCCGATTATTCGTTAACGCCTATAGAAAAATATTCAGAATTTTCTACATGACTCGTGGTAGAGGTACAGGGCCTGTACCTCTACCACGAGTCATTACAGAAAAATCTGAAACCTTTCTGCAGTCGTTAACGAATCAACGGGCTTCGAATAGTTTTCCTTCGGTATCGACAGTAAGAAATTCGAAATCTCTATGCTGACATACATCCGTCTCATAGGTAGAACGAGACGGATGTAGTCAGTGCAGTTTGTTATCGATAGGTTTTATTAAAACGCTACCATAAGACACTAATTTGACATACGTCACCGAAAAATACCGTATCGACTGTAGAAAACTCTTTCACTATCAAATTGTAGGGTGAGATGTCAAAACATGGTGAAAGTGAAAACCATTCGTATTTATTGTGTTATATTTATATATTATTAATTGATGAAATAATATCGACAAAGCCTTATATTAATCATAATTTGTTAAGAAGACTGCATAGTATGATAACTGGAACTGGAAAACGAAACAGTAAATTTCAAGCCGATATGAGAAATAGAAATATCCACATCAACACTTCAATAAGAATAATTTTAAAAAAGAAATCTAGACCCAAGAACTGCTGAATATTTGTGAGATTTATGTATTAATAGTTAATTAATCTGATTTTAAATCGACACAAAAATACCAACTCTAACCTAAAATGAATGGTAAGTAGTTGAAATTTGATATGATAGTTATAAACACTTTCATTTTCAATCATAATAATTACAATGAAACTGTGAAAAATAACAAATAATATTGAAACATCTTTTACAGGTTCTTGTGCATCATTCATTTCTGATTGATTGCTTAGCAGCTAACTTATCACCGGCAAGGCAAACTATTTATCCCAGGAAGGTGTATTATTTTATATTCAAGAAGTAACAACTGCGTTTCAGGCCGGCATCTTCGAATTATTGCATCCAAGTACTATAAAATAGTGCTTACTTAAAAGACATCCAGATTTATACAGGGCACTTTGAAATGATAATGTACATAATTATATTAAAGATTTATTTATTGCGAAATAGCCTTTTAAAGTAACATTGTCACAAACTAGAAACTTATAAGTACTACTAACAATTACTCGTACGTGTAACTTATAAATATAAATAAAACTATCATTATGCAAGAAGCGGCAAAGCCGCAATCCTGCGTTGTTATGTATGAAAACCGGCGGCTTGCTGGAGCATCTTTAGCTTCCCTTGTGCGTTTGTTAGGTCGTGAGGCTCCGTGCCCCTTGCTCCACGGATCGATTGCCTCGACACCAACAATAGTTAGACGAACGACAACTATATGTAATAGTCTTGTAGTGATTTCGGATGTCGGGCGCCGCTCCGGCTTGTTCGCTGGTAAATAAATTAAAGGACTTGGCCAACGTGTCGGCGTCGACGCAGGTGGGATGTGTAACAATAGCGAACTGCCTATACTTTAGAGAATCAACAACATCCTGAAAGGGTACTTATCCTTTTGTGATTATACAATAGACCTAAATAATAAGAAATAAACCTATGATCCACTATGATCTTGATCACTAAAAGTCGAACTGTCATGTTGACAAAATAACCAAATAAATTAAGAATCACCTAACACCACATATGGTCGTAGTTCTAGGACGTTTTAAACTAGTAGTGTTATTTGTACATTTGACATTTCATCAATTTGGTTTTCTTAGGTAATCCTATATCCTACGACGAAATAAATATATGGATGGATGGATGAAGTACTGACAGTTTTCACCCCTTTTCCTAGCTTTGAGTATGTATGACGAAATACGTAATTTCCCTGTTTAAAAAAAAGTTGCAATCGGTGAACGTTATGAAAAAATAGTAAAAATAAAGATCCTGACGAATTGAGAACCTCCTCCTTCGAAATCTTGAAGTCGGTTGATAACATTTTATGCGTTAAAAGTCACGCGCGTTTAAATCAGGTAAAAAAAACCGGCCAAGAGCGTGTCGGGCCACGCTCAGTGTAGGGTTCCGTAGTTTTCCGTCCGTCACAGTAAGTGTCCCCACTTAAGAGTTAATAACACCGCCATGTAGGATATAATATGAGAGTTTCACGTACAGCGACATCTATCGGCAAATTAAGTAAACTATTGCGCGCGAGCTTAAAGTATGGAAGATGATTTTTATGGGATAATTCTTTATTGCGTGAACCGATTTTAACCGTTATTACTTTATTTGAAAGCACGTCATTTCATTGTAATTTTGTAGAAATTACAGGTACAATAAACACCTGCTTATACGGTTAAATTACAAACTTAGTTCAGAAATTAGTTTGTATTTTTTTTTCAAAAACTATTCATCCTATCAAGTTCAAAATAATTTTCCTAGAAAGTTTTTATAAAGTTCTACTTTTGAGATTTTTTTAATATTTTTAAAACTTATGGTTCAAAAGTTAGAGTGGGGGGGACGCATATTTTTTTACTTCTGGAGCGATTATTTCCGAAAATGTTTACATTATCGAAAAATGATTTTAGAAAACCCCTATTCATTTTTAAATACCTATCCAACAATATATCACACGTTAGGGTTGAAATAAAAAAAAAAATCACTCCCCACTTTACGTATAGGGGAGATACCCTAATAAAAAAATTTTTTCGACTTTTTATTTTACCACTTTGTCGGCGTGATTGATATACATATTAGTACCAAATTTAAGCTTTCTAGTGCTAACGGTCACCGAGATTATCCGCGGACGGACGGACGGACGGACGGGCAGACATGGCGAAACTATAAGGGTTCCTAGTTGACTACGGAACCCTAAAAAGGCTTACTGTCATAGCTTGTATTTCAGTAAGCCAGAAACAAATTTCATGACCAATCGCAAGGCGTCCCAGGCGATTATAATTTTTGAAGTGGTTAAGGACGAAGTATAATGATGACTCGCGTAGGTCAGCTGTCGCTCCGTTGGTGGGTTGCGGAACGTCAGTATTTGATGCTCTTATTATCAGGAAAATCGTCAGCCGGCTGATTTGAGGTAGAAAAACCGTCTGCTTATACCCTAAATACCATATATTCATGTGACTAGTTTACGGTTTTTTCAGTGCTATACAGTCGGCTGATGATTTTTATTTTATTTGTAATGGCATATAAATTATCACCTGTTTCAACTGGGACGCGATGGTCATTTTATTTTATATATATTTTATGTGAGAAAATGGCTGCTGTTCCTCAACCCACTCAAGGAACGGCAGCTGACCATCACGAAGCTTGATTATTTACCGCCCTTAACCACTTAAAATTTACCGCTTAGGACACGATGACCAACGGAAATTATTCCTGGTTTACGGCCTAGCAAGCATATTAAACACCCACAAAAAGTATGGTAATTTTTCAGAGCTAGTACGGTTTCTATGCTTATTATTGTTCACTGCTCATATAATTGTCTACAGTTCTAAACCTTCAGATAAAATGTACTTAGGAAGTAAAACCTTTTTGGCTTACCTACAATCTGTTTCGGTTGGTGTGAAGGATGTGACGTTTGTCACGTCACGTCACTTTGTAAAGTATTGAAATCTACCATGAAGTTAAATACAATCTGGAGGTCATACTTCGACCACAAAATGAGGCCGAAAGAGAGGGTAATGTAGGGGGCTGCATCTCATTCTAAGTAGAGTGACCATATGTACTATGATGTATGTGGGATTGGGATAGTATGAAGATTAATGTAAAATTAAATATGCTTGTCGTCTAGTAAGTATTGTCCAGAAAGAGAAGTCTCATAGTTCATATGGGAACAGTTACATTCTACTGACTTAATGAGCTGGCCACTTCAGATACGTTGACGCAATAATGAGAGCAGAGAACCCCTCTAATTAGTTTACTATTTTAAACTTATTGCTAGACCCAGGCATCTGGCAGCTATTTATCGGAGGACGTCAGAGTGACAGAGCAGCAAAATATTTCAGTTAATAGGTAAAAACTGTCGAAGCGTATCGCTAATATAATAACAAAAAAGTACAAACATTGCGTATCGCTACGGAAAACAGTAGGTAGGCGACAAACAATACATTAACGTAACGTCATTTTGCACTATTTTCCCCCAAGTCCAGAGTTCGAAAATATCCGATATTTATTATAAATATCAACATATCGGATATTTATGATATATATCCGATATATATCAAACGTTTGATATATATCCATTTTGTATGAAACCCATATTATTATTTTATTGTATTATTTATGTATACTATTTGCATATGTGTTACATAAACATAATAAATTATTTAAAAAAGAACTAAAATGTTTTTAAAGTTTTATTTATTTTGGGTATATAAAAATCTTAAAAAACGCCATATTAAACCAAAACATAAAACCTTCTAACTCAGGCATAAGCAACTAAAAACCATTTTTTTTTTTAAATATATAAATAAATATTATGGGACAATAGCTTACTGTGGCAACGATATATATAATAAATAAATATAGCTAAATACTTAAATACGTAGGAAACATCCATAACTCAGGAACAGATATCCGTGATGAACACACAAATAAATGCCCTGACCAGGATTCGAACCCGGGACCTCCTGATTCATAGGCAGCGTCACTACCGACTGGGCTGGGAGGCCGATATTTTTAACATTTCGGCATTGATATATATCATAAAAAAACATTGGATATATATCAGATATATATCGGATATATTTCATGATATACAGGGTGGAAAGATCAATCGGGCCCTGGAGGAAAACTACCTTAAAACGTTGAGATAGCTCAATTCACTGAAAGGAAACATTCTTTAATTTATTTAAAGGGGCATAACTGCATTTACAAATATTTTGGAAAAGAGTACAGTTTTCAAAAAAAGTATTTATTTTGTAATTTTTGCCATAAATAATTTTTATGACAATTGATGCCAATCGATCCTGTTTCCAACGAGGATAAAAACTTCTAAATACCAACCAAGTTTAGGGCACAAGAGAACACATAAATAATAATAATAATATTTTTCATACAATTGGTATGGAATAAAGTGAAAATTAAGAAAAAAACTGTGAATGCAGTTTTAGTTTTTAGGAAAAACAAAAGAATGTTTCCTTTCAGCGAATTGAGCTATCTCAAGGTTTTAAGGTAGTTTCCCTCCAGGGCCCGACTTATCTTTCCACCCTGTATATCCATTGATATATATCCTCGAACCCTGCCCAACAGAAACTCCTGAAAATGATATAATCTTATTAATTACATGATACTGCACTGCATCAAAACTAGAACTGTAAGATATTTATTTCTTACAACTCGTTTGCATAACACCGATGAACAATTGCCAGATGTCCGCGTCTTAAAATAGGGGATAGTTAGTGTAGCAAACTAAAACTAAGTAAGTACAGGGGGTTCGTGGCTCTCACTATTGCGTCATATCTGATGTGGACAGTTCTCCGGCTTTAATATACTTAAAGGTAAATAAAGAAAATATCAATAACATGAAACTGCTCAATGGTTGACTGGAAGAGATCTCTTCCATGTACAAATATTGTATATTCTTCCTGTTGTATTTTTCTTTGTTGTACGAATGTTGTACAATAAAGTATATTTTTACGGCCTCCTAGCCCAGTCGGTAGTGACCCTGCCTATGAAGCAGGAGGTCCCGGGTTCGAATCCTGGTCAGGGCATTTATTTGTGTGTTTATCACGGATATTTCCTTCCTGAGTTATGGATGTTTTCTATGTATTTAAGTATTTATATGTATATATATCTATTACATATATTGTCGTCTAGTACCCACAACACAAGCCTTATTGAGCTTACTGTGGGACAAGGTTGATTTGTGTAAGATTGTCCCATAATATTTATTTATTATTTATTTATTATACCGCCACTACTACAATGTTTTGTATGGCCTTGTGCCATTTTAGGACTCTTTCGAAAGGGCCTAAAAAGACCCGCGGGCCACTCCTGTCCTGTGTAAGTAATACTTAGGACCATGTACTTATGTACATATCTGTAAAAACAACAAAACCGACCCGCAGCTTGCAGACATCATAGTCACCCTATTGTTTGACAATCTTAACTTGTTGTTAAATCGTAAAACTTAATGATTGTGGATTACCGGTGAAAGGAAAGTCTACTTTATTGTAAAGTCTCACCCCTGCACCCTTTTACGCAACATATCTTGACCATTTTTACTTAAAAATGTTGTTACGAAATGTTGTTGAGCTGAGCGGCGTCATTTGAAATAATATCAGTGACATATTATGTCAGTGATGGGACTGACGGGATGGGGATACCAGACCGTATTTTAAATATTACAAAACTTACTACTGTCTGCAATATTAATTGCAATTCTTTAATTTAATGAATGAATAATATTTACGTCGTAAAAAAATTCAAAGCAGCTAAAAGGGAACAAAGTATTAATTCAAATCATGCAATAAATTATTATAAGTAGGAAGTAACTTCTAGTGTGTTACTAAAATAAATGTAGATAAATAAAACCACATTGGTAAGTTTCATAAGTTGGCAGCATTGTGCGAGTGAGACACCGCCCCCTACATTATGCTCTCTATCGGACCGTTTTTATTACTTTTTACTAGTGACGTATGAACGACTGTTTTGCTCGGTAATAAGGTTCAACTGTGGTTAGGGAAATATAGTAAAAGTACTATCCGGATTGTCTTCTGATCCGTGAAATCTACACAAACGAAACAAGCAATCGAACTTTCGTGAGCGAATTGCATAAACGATAATTTAACTTATGGTATGGCAGTAATTTTTAGTTCTATAAGTGACCGCTAGAGGCTCTGCACAAATTATCCATACAAATAATTTACGAATTCGTGAACGAATCTCGAATTGGGCTTATTTGCATGACTCGTGGTAGAGGTACTGTAATCTCGTTATTCCATATACAAGATATCTCTATACTCCGCTTAGCGCGTTATTTCTTTGAAACCTAAGCTGCCAAACAGAAGGGGTGCGGGAGGGGAACACGCAATGCTAGACAGGGAACGCGCCATTGTTCCGTGGGGCGTAAGAGAGAGTCAGGCATTAATGGTGCCATGGAGACGTAGTAAGTTTACTGTCACTTACAATAAATTAGTGTCTCACTATAGGGTGAAATTACTCCGAGCGTGGCAGCGGGGGTCGCCCGGCTATGCGGGGTCTTGGGTTATTAGTCTGTGTTATTCGAACCCAAAACGAAATAAAAATATGTCCAATGAGCGGCGTGAGGAATCCAATAGTGTGCGTGACAGAACTGACAGATGCCAACACCATATCTCAGGCAGGGTGTCGTCATCTATCAGTGCTTCAACTCGCGTCCTCTATGATGATGACAAATATCTGGATTATGCAATTTCTGCTGGAAAAAAAATGCAATATACTAAACAAGATAACTTTTATTAAAGCATTACTGTAACACTTTGAGGTTTCATTCATAAACTAACATTGCGATCTGCCACGATCAACTGAGTAAGCAACATAAGTTACATAACAAACTTCCCGCGCGGCGCCCTGTATAGTCTGTCCATCCTTACTTGTCTTATTATGTAAACAAACACTTCTCAACGAAATTATAACACTTTTCTCTTGAATTATTACTTACAATGTTGTTGGATACTTAAAAAAACTCACAAAGTATTGATTTCGACAAAGTAACCACTGAGAAATATCATTTCTAATAAAATTTTCTTCAGTAATCGGAGTAACGAACGAAAACCCGCAAATATAACTGACATTACGATGTCTAGATTGACAAGCGTTTGTTTACATGATAAGACAAGCAAGGATGGCCAGACTATAGGTATGTATGTTGTACCGGGTATGTTAGTTTTAAAGTAAAAATGCTAATAGAAGTTCTCTTTGTTTACAACCCTTTTCCCTGGTAATGACATTGCCTTACGTTTCGGCAGTTTAGGTTACAGGTACTTCCATTGTGTAAGCCGTTCCGCTGCTCTTGTTGTATGTATCCACATACCCATATTATGAAGTGAATTCTGGACGTGTCGATGTTTGCATGAATATATTAAATAACAGATCTAATCCGATCGAGTTTAGTACCAACATTATTTTAGAGACACCTGATTTTAATCGCATAGTACAGTCGCCATCAAGTATATCGGAGCGGCCAAGGTAGTCAAAAATATCTGATCATGCACTTTATCGTCTTATCAATGGAGGCGTTGTTCGGATATTTGTGACCACCTTGGCCGCTCCGATATATCTGATGGCGACTGTACAGTCAGCATCATATATACCGTGGCTGTTAAGATACCCAAATATATTGTCACATCCAGAGTAGTAATTAATAATAACTCAAACAAAGTAATCTAATTCTTCAGACCATTTACCGTTTACAAATATACAGGAGCACTCACAAATCCTAATACTTGACAACAGTCAAGCCGGCAATAATACCGGTACAACTACACCGCCACTGGTTGCGTAGCAGCCAAAGTATTCATAAATATGTATACATGAGATCAAACTTTATTCCGGATGCAATAAGGCTTAATAACGGTTACGTAGCTTAAACTTCTTAGAACTTTAAATTTTGATCGTTCATTTTGTCACTTACATGCATATCGATTTGATACGTTGTACTGACATCAATATGTTTTTGAGCTCTATGTCATTAAAAATAAAGTTAATTTTTCTAGCGTGTCCCGTAAATTTGGATACTTTGAATGCTACGATACCGATGGTGTTGTGGGTGTTCCAGTGCTAACAGCGGATTGGAAGTAACCAAGATTTAGGCGTTGTGCGTGCTCCGGTATATTTGTACTCGTCGGATAGCCCGAAGAATTTGATCACTCTGGACGAACCGGTATTAATGGTTATTGTAGATGTTGCGGTAAATTTGGAAGTATTCCCTGCCACTATCTATTTGATGCTGACTGTACTATGCGATGAAAATCAGGTGTCTCCAAAATAATGTCAGCGTCATATAGTTGGTAGCATTCAAAATAGTCAAATACCTAGTTCGGTACGCCATACAAACTCTATGGTGTACCGAACTATTTGACTACTTTGGATGCGACCAACTATATGACGCTGACTGTACCTATTTATCAATTCTCTTGCGTTCTTGGAAGCTTTTATCGTAGGTTCATGGAATACAGACAAAATGGCGTAAAACATACCTATGCATTATACATATATACCTTAAACATAAACTTATCTTTATAAGTTCGCTGCCTTGCATTAACGGTTTTGAACGGCTTACATGATAATGTTGACGAGTGTGTAAAATGTATTAGTGGCTTTTGTAATTTTTGTAACATAATTACCTGTGTTACTACATTCACATAGATAGGTACATTTATATCTAATTAGAGTATCTCTTGCATATGTAGGTTTTCTTTTTCTCAGGATGGTCAGTCGTACCGCACCCGGGTTTTATCCTTCCGTTCATCGAATGAACGCAGCGTTTACTCGGCAAGAAAGTCAATTAATCTAGCGCCTATAGACGGGTCGCGCAGCACGCGCTCCTCTTGCCATTGTCTCCGAAACCAAGACTCGGAACGGGAAAACGGTTTTCGATCAATGAAGGACCTCGATGCTCACAGCTTGAATCAAACTTTCAACAACAGCACTAAAAGACGGCTGGAAACGAAAATATCCAGAAATAACGACCTACCCGTCGGCGACGAGAGAGTCAGCGAGTTGTATATTTTCCCTAACAGTAACATTGTCGAGTTCACAGACATATCCTACGATGATAAAGTGTAATATGAACTAACCATACTGTGGGCCATATTCTACCTTTAAAACACGTTAATATGTTATATCAGAAACTTTACAGAATGAATACACAAACACGTTTAGATACCATCCAACTTCAATACAACTCCAATGCATTATCCATGCAATACAGCTAGCCTAAACGTCTGAATCAGGAATATTAGAATTTGTTTAAAAATTATTACAATGCAACTCCAATACAACTTCAATATTCGTTGGTTATTTTTTGCGTGTTGCAATGGAGTTATGATTGAGGCAGATTGTGTTGTTTGTGTATTTTAAAACTAGAATACGGCACAGTAAATGTGATTTGCTACTTATAGTCGTTAAGAAAATGTGATTTATCAAGTTAGGTATACTAATTGTAATCGGCACTTAGTGTCACAAATCAGAAAACTAATAAAAATGAAAATTGTGTACAGCTGGCATGTAAAGTCACGTCTGAAAATATGGATACATTTAATGTGACAAAAATATGTATCCACGACTCTATTACCAAGGAGTAAAGTCGTGGATACATGTTTTTGTCATATTAAATGTATCCATATTTTCAGACGTGACCGTACCTACTTAATCTATACGTTATTTTAATATAAATTTAATCGTTATTTATAGTTCAAATTTAAAAGATTGTTTGCAAAAGACTGTATAATTCCAGATTATTGTAAACTGCGTAGAAATAAGTATTTAGGTTAAACCCATTTCCTGATGAAGTCAGGCTATGTGTAACGAACACAGGAATAGAATGATGTTAATTTATCCGCTATAAATTCACCGTAGCGATGTGGATAAACATTAGTTAGTTTCATGTTGCAATATAGTATTTCTGAACTGATAGCAATTTAAAGTAACTATTTGTTTAGTGTGACTTGTTGTAAATTATCATTATCAACGTTATTTGTAACGCGGTATTTACCATGTATACCGTGATGATGGCGCATGGAACTGTGCCGAAATATTGGGTGCTAAACAACTCCAATATAAATGGTAAATACCCCGTTACAAATAACGTTGATAATGATAATTTACAACTATGTGAGCTTGAAATCGTATATTATCGACGTTGTTAAATAATTCTTCTTCTCCATGATAGTTAAATAAAATTTGTAGACATCTATTTTTAGAGTTAAAATCCGAAAGGTTAATAAAACTATCAATTTAATTTAACTCTTAAACCTTGTATAGAATTTCCATGGATAAGAAAAGCCTTGTATCAAAGGCGATGAAAAATCTCAGCAGCTAAACTCTGGCAAGTTGCCACACCACTTCTAGTAACTAGCCTGTTATTCTATCTTAGATATCGCTATTGAATTTCGTAACTATGTTACAGACAATGGAACTGTTTTCATAGATAGTCTCGACATTGTTATAGATGTTTGTTGAATGGAAAAGTGACTCGGTAATGTAAAAATAGCAAAAACAATAAATACCGCGATTGCCGGGAATCATGCAGAGCTTATTCTTCTGTGGTAGCTGTAAATATTTTATTGGTTTTTGTAAACAAATACCGAATTAGATTTTAGAAACATATCGACAGGTTAATATTGTTTAATGGTTTTCTATCTACAGACAAAGACTTTTTATTGTCGAATGTACCGTGTTTATTTTTAACTTTTGTGCGGGATTGTATGAATTTTGGACTAAGAGCTGACCACGTCAGATATGACACAATAATGAGAGCAACAAATCCGTCTGGTTAGATTGCTATACTATCCTTATTGTTAGATCCGGCCATCTAGCAGCTTTTAATGGGTGGAGGTTAGAGTGACGGACTAGCAAAATTTTTGAATTGGAAAATAGTAATACCAAAACAGGTAAAACTGCCGAAGTGGTCTTATTAACATTAGAACAAAAAACAATGCGGATCATTACGGAAACAAAAACAGTAGGCGACAAACTATGAATTACATTATACGTCGTTTGGCACTACTTACCCCCAACAGAAACTTTTGGCAATGATATAATCTAATTATTTATATAATTTCTCATAATATTACATCAAACCCAGAACTCTAGAATATATGTTCTTGAAGTGGTTAACGTTCTTTGATCTCCACCACTTTACAGCTGCCAGATGTCCAGATCTAAAAATAAGCATAGTATAACAAACTGACTGGAGGGGTTTAGTTGCTCTCATTATTGTGTCATATCTGACGTAGCTAACTCTCTGTCTATTTGTTATCGTTTTAATAATACTTGTGATCAAAAATTTATAGCAGCTATAATTATTAAATTTTTGGTTAAATAAAAGCTGCATCTATAAAGGTTCCCTGTCCTAAACTAAAACATCTCTTTTGAAACTGAAACGCAGTGTCATCATTTATGTGATCACAATGTTTAAATTATAACTAGCAGTATCTAACTCGTGGGACATAATAACTAGCTAAGTTTAACTAATGTAGAAAGCAATTATGTTTTTCTCGTGCATAAAAAATAATCAGAATACATGCAATAAAATCACGGAATTCATCAATTAATCATATGATTTTAAAGCCTGACCATATATGATTATTGTCAAGAGGGCGCTATTATTCTCATTTATATGGCTACAGTTCAGTTCTCTATGGTATGGTAACATCTTGATTTGTTTACCTGTCAGCTTTGATGTTAATTTGAAAATGTTTCACAGCGAAAAAGTTTCATTTCCCGAGCGTATTACTTACAGCAGTTTATTATATACATTATCTACAATGTTCCGCTCTTGACTATGGACAATTTTGGGAATTTTCTGTTGATTATTATTTAATATTCAACACTTTATTATCATTTAAGTAAACCGCCTCAATGACAGTGACAGCCTATCACATGCACTCACACATGCATATCATTATGTCATTAAAATTATTGCCAGTGTAAGAAATTAGTTCCACTGAAATTCCGCAACATGGCGCATGATCATATATTTCTGGTCAGGCTTTACATAGGACAGGAAACCTATTACATCCGAATTTAATATGAATTAATTGTATATTTTTATGAGTTACTGAATTTGCCAGCATTTAAAAAGTCTAGAGACACATAAGAGCTTGTTATGCATATAAATACAATGCAATGTTTCACAATTAACCAAAAATTACTCCAGGAAAAAAATGGTATACAAAATTATGAAAACGAACATGTTTTCGCAGTTATATCATAATAAAAAATGATACTTCACTTGAAAATAAACATTCAATCCCTGCTCGTGTTTTATTGATTTCGTCGGAATTTTGTTATTTTATTTACAGTTGGAGGAAAAAACGCAGCAAATCCACATACCTCGTGATTTTATAGACAGCCATAAAACATTCCTCGCGATGAAATCAAACAGTCGTCAACTCAAGCGAATTTTATTTCAATGAAATGAGTTTGAATAGTATGCTCTTTTGTGAAAACAATACCTCAATGAATAAAGAATTTTAGATGTGAGTTTCTGAGTGGGAGCTGCCAATCTGTAATAAAATCCACTTTAATGGCTGCTATGTTTTTCCTTCATTAAGGGCCTGTTTTACAATTTCCAAGTAAAGTCTTGGGGGGCCGATTTTTGACAATCGAGCGCTCGAATTCAAAGAATTTAACCTTTAATAAAATGGCACACAAAAGTTTGTCGCCATTATTTACGCATGAAATTAATAGTATAAATAATCATGATTTTAAATTACTATCGCTGTTATTATTAAAATATAATTTCTTCGTTTTATTCAGAGTTTTAAATGTCATATCCGAGGGCTCGAATCTCAAGAATCGCTCCACTGAATAAGCTACTTGCCACTTATCTGACGAATAAAGTCATCGTTGGCGTTTCAAGTGCTAAGTTTTACAGGTAGATTTATCTGGCAGTTAATCTATTTGTTAATTAGCTATCCAATACTTTACTTGGACAGTGTGAAACAGGCCCTAAAGCTATTAGCACAGATGAAGTAAATAATATGTTTAATCACATCTTTATTATTAAAAACTAAACTCCAAATGTTGTATTTAATCACGTGTACTTGCTTGTATTGGTTTGTGTACAATTTTGATATCGGTAGTTGATTTTTAAATATCTCCCGTGCATGCCCTCGTAGCAAAATAATATTTGCTCAAAAGAAAAGGACGGTCGCAAAACACCTGAACCCAAAGTAAATATTTAAGACAAAATGTTTTGCGTGCTTTTGATATGGATAACGTCAATCATTGTCAACCATATCAGAAGTTAGGTAATTACATCACTGTCTCATTCAGCTGAAGTTAGGTAAAGGTCCATTAAATTGCTGTAACTACGGTAAGTTGTTTTTAGAAGTAAGTCACAACCGTCGACTCTTAGGACTGAAAAGGAAAGTTTAAAATAAGTATTACTTTGGCTACAACAATTTAAACTTCTAATTAGAATGGGCATCGACCTTAAAGAGTGGATTAACTCAGAATTCAATATTTATTAAAATTAATTAAGGACTGTTGATACCAACGTTTAGCTGTAAACTGAACATGATCAATCATTCCTCTATTGAATACATTTTTACATGCACTGTGACTATAATTTATTAAATCGTTTTTAAAGGGTCTAGCAGGCTAAGCTAACAAGAGTGGCCCCCGCAAGGGATTTGGTTGTAATTTGAGGTGCAGTAGTGGCAGGACCTAAGAACATTGTATGCGTAATATCAGCCTTCGATCTTCTTTTCAGACTTATTCACGAAAATGTCAATAAAATCAAGGTAATTTTAAAACTGTTATTTTAGCTAAACCAAGCAAGCGAGAGAAACCAAATAAATTCAGAATTAAGGAGCATAAAATGGGGTTCATAGTGCATATTTTTACAGACATTCAAGTCTTTGAACTTGGATGAAAAAAAAAGGAGACACAACTATCAAAAAAAATACTTAATAAGCCACAATTGCCAACTACGTATACACTTAAAAACATTTTGAAAAATCATGGTGCGTCATGCCAAAAAAAAAACATTTACGAACGTATGTTTACTATTTCATATCATATCAATAGAGTAGTAGTGGCAAATCAGTCTGTAGTAGGTATATAGGTATAACATCCTCTTTCGTTCCTTATGAAATAATTAATTGACATTGATCAATGACGTAAATACTGTTCTGTTTGCTCTACTGAGTTATTTGTTGATATGGAATGGTAATAAAAAATGTTTTTGTCAATGTGCCAATTCTTATTATATACCCACTTTTTTCCTTATTTGCATAGAATAAAAAAAATAGAAGAAAAAAACACATTTAGAATAATACCTAAAGCAAAGTAGCATAGCATGTCCATTTCATTTGCAGCTGACGACATAATAAAAAACTTACAATTTGTACTTTACGATTTCTTCTACAGATATAGTGTGATTAAGCTAAGTCTGCATACGTCAATGACGACCTAATGTGTCCATCAACTCTCTTTCTTTGGTGTGACAACTAAAGACTTACCTTAGAAGGGCTCTACACATTTGCCACTACACTATAGTAAACATACGTTAGTAAATGTTTTTTTTGACATGACGCACCATGATTTTTCAAAATGTTTTTAAATGTATACGTAGTTGACAACTGTGGCTTATCAAGTAATTTTTTTGATAGTTGTGTCTCCGCGAAATGTGGCAAAAAAATGAAGCGAAAAAAATACTTCATTTTTTTTCATCCAAGTTCAAGGATATGAATGTCTGTAAAAATATGCATTATAAACCCCATTTTATGCTCCTTAATTCTGAATTTATTTAGTGACTCTCGCTTGCTTGGTTTAGCTAAAATAACAGTTTAAAAATTACCTTGATTTTTTGCCATTTTAGTGAATAAGTCTGAAACAAAAAAAGATCGAAGGCTGATATTACGCATACAGTGTTCTTAGGTCCTGCCACTACTGCACCTTAAAATACAACCAAATCCCTTGCGGGGGGCCACTCTTGTTAGCTTAGCCTGCTAGACCCTTTTCGTAGAATATGCATGCATGTCGCAGTCATTCAGCTGCCGCGGTAGCGGATTTGTTTGTGATAGGTAATTTCAGTATATAAGAACATATTGTAAAAATGTTTTGTTTAGTAAACATTTGTGACACTTTACAATAACTTAGGTATTGATAAGATTAAAGCTGAGGGACATATCTATGAGGGACTGGTCGTTAAGACAACCTCTTTGAAGGTATTTAATGTTGCCGATAGTCTGTGAATATTTAAGCATCGATATCCAATAAGCTATAAACTAGTCATTGGAAACTTAACTAATAACCGTTAACTGAAGTCCATAAAATGTATGTCCATCACTTATTAAACTACGTTACGAGGGTATGTATTGCCAAATGAGGACACAGTATACCAAATTTTGTTAGAATAGTCCCAGCAGGCACTGTTCATTAAATAAAATGTAATAAATGTTAATATCGATTCTTTTTTATTTATTGAAATGTATCTAGGTATTCTTACCACATCAAATATCTACAGAAACAAGGAGAATTCTTAGTAATTGAACAATTGTCTCACATCAAGTAAATATTCCAACACTTTACGCAACAATACAAAACAATTAAGAAACGTGAATATTACTTTGAACAACACCTGCCTAAATTCCATTCCATGGCATATCATCGGATTAAGTTTCATTAGATTAAACATGTACTTTAACAATTTACAAAGGTTTTGTCTGAAGCAAAGTTACTTAAAACATTTCATAATTTCCTCGACAGCTATTAGACATGGCATTAGCAATTAAAAGTTCGTGAAATTAAATTAATTTCCCTTTCAAACTTGAGGATGTTGTTATTCGTAAAGTGATTGATCTCCTAGGATTTAATTTTGGGTTGTTAAATGTCGAGGGGTTAAGGTAATAAAACAGGCTTCCATAGTTGTACGAAGTCTAAGTTTAGTATACACGCCAAAGAGTAATTGTTTTTAGAAGAATTATATAGCCTAAGAAGAAATCTAGTCCCGACATTGAAAGCATAAGTGACGATGTCTGGCGCTATGTAGTTTGTTGTCTTTTCACAACCAGAGGGCTTACCGCAAACTTTGAAAATCGAAAATGTCGTTATCTGCATCTCTTTCGCTCGTATTAGCAAGTGCAATAGAGAGGGAGGTAATAAAATTAAAGTAGATAAATTCGATTTTCGTTGTTCGCGGTAGCCCCGCTGAGTTACCGTATATTATAGGAGGGTAAACGGTACCACCTTGTGGTGCCCAATTCCGGCGAAGACAAAAGGAAGGGTTGTTATGATTTTAGCAGTCTGTGTATATAATGTACGTACATCTAAACTATTTATCCGATTTTGATGAATAAGGTAACAGTCGATTCGTTATGGCCATGGTTTATTATGGTCTTGGTAACATATTTAGGCTACATTTTGACTATACTTTCGGCAGTAGGGTTGCAGTTTTCTAAATTTTTAATACTAGTTATATATACATATACATATATATATATGTATATAGCAGCAGTTGCAGGTTGCAGTTTTCTAAATTTTTAATACTAGTTATATATACATATACATATATATATGTATATATATGTATATGTATATATAACTAGTATTAAAAATTTAGAAAACTGCAACCCTACTGCCGAAAGTATAGTCAAAATGAAGCCTAAATATGTTACCAAGACCATATATATATATATATATTTATATATGTGGAAGGTATTTTTCATAGACTAAGATTCCGAACATTTTAGCCTACACTGTTCTCATGAGGTCACGACCTTTAATTATTGAGCCATGTAGGGTTCACCTTACACTGGACATGTAAGTACTAAACAAAACAAAGTAGCTTGAACCGTAAATTGCTCAACAATTAAAGTTCGTGACTGTATAAAGGAACAAGAGGGTCCCTCATCGTCAACACACTGGGTCCTCTTTGAGCTCTTTGGCAACTTTACTCACCAGCAGGAACACAACACTATGAGTAGGGTCTAGTGCTATTTGGCTGTGGTTTTCTGTAAGGTGGAGGTACTTCCCCAGTCGGGCTTTGCTCCAGATTCGAGCGAGATGACATTCACTGAACGTGCCCTACCACACTAAGCGAGATGCCATTCGCAGTGCCCATACCTCTCTTTTTTGCATAGTTTAAGGACATACCCAAGTCCGGACGTAGTTTAAGGACATACCCCGGGTCCTACAATAATTCCAATAGTAAGATTCCGACATCTTAAAAAATTACCACTATAGGTAGCAAGGTAGCAGCAAAGTAACCGATATAGCCCTCCGAATCGCTAAACTAAAGTGGCAGTGGGCGGGGCACATTGCTCGTAGAACCGATGGCCGTTGGGGTGGAAAGGTTCTCGAGTGGCGACCACGAACCGGAAGGCGCAGCGTGGGTAGACCCCCCGCAAGGTGGACTGATGACCTGGTGAAGGTCGCGGGAGTCCGCTGGATGCGAGTGGCGCAGGACCGGTCATTGTGGCACTCTTTGGGGGAGGCCTATGTCCAGCAGTAGACGTCTTTTGGCTGATATGATGATGATGATGATGATGATAGGTACTACTCGGGATTATTCATCAAAGATGCATGTCTTGAGCATAACGCTGATGACGCGGTAAGGGTCCATGTTGGCGGCAGGCCGTCGGTCTTCCAAGTACCCTCTCTTGTCCTCCGACACCTGGCGAGGGATTCTCACGCTGCAGCTTCTGTTGGCGACACCTGTAACGTAAAAATTGGAAAAACGAATTAGATATGTATTATTTTAAAGCAAAATAAATGTTTAAGAAGGTCTGAGTATCTCTATTAGAGTCTGTCCGGAAAGATAAGTGACGTAGAATGTATGAGCTCCTATATAAACCACGACACTTCTCTTTCCGGACATACTATGCATACTGAACCGCGATGAGAATACGATTGAGATAGCTGTCAACCCATACTAAATTTTGACGTATGCATACGAATATGGCAGACCTGTTAACTTCTATCCTATTGTAACGTAATGTTACATAAATAACTTGGTTAAGTTACATATAAACAATGAACAGTATTAGTTTAGCCTAAAACTAACTATTTATTGTTTTAAAATTAATAATTTACTATAAAAATTAGCTATTTACAAATTAACCAAGTAAATAACTAACTATAATTAGCATGTTAAAGATAAAATATAATTATCATTACAAACTTTTTAACATATAAGTAGCGCAGCGCCTTAACGCTATTGATGCGATGCGTCGCCCATCGCCTTAATATCTCGTCTTGCAGGACAGGTTTTTTTCTATATGATAGAATTGAGAGATCATAGTGGGAGCGGCCGCACTGCTCGGCCACTTGCCCTCTTGCGTCGATAGCGGTCGGACGCCGCGCTGCGCTCGCACGGACACATAATTTCGTGACGGGTCGTAGGCGCGGTCGCGTCCGAATAAATAATGTAGTTATTATTTCTTAAGGGACAATGAGACTCCCATGTACATTTTAAGAATGGCTATATAAATTAAGTGTGTTGTCGCGCCCCTTATATGGGTAAGTTTTGAAGAATGCATCTTATATAGTTAACGCTTTTAGCTATACGTAATTTTAGAAGATAGTGATATTAGTGATGTTAAATAGTGTTCATAGTGTTCCATAGTTAAATGCATGCGCGTATTTCGAGTGCCGCTATGCAAGCCAGTTATTAGTACAGTACGCGAACAGTTTTGAGCTTCGATAACTCACAAGTGCGATTTTCTTTTTTAGTTAGAGAATATGATATGATTACTTATAGTAAAAAATATTTTCTAACAGTTTTTGACGTCGCGCTAGGTATTATATAGATATTTGTTAATAACAACAAGAAAAGATTATACAAGATATATTTTCCTTTACCATACCATTGCATTCAACTATTTCAACATCATTTTATAACAGTTGGGTCAATAGATTATGTGAGCATAATCGAAAACAATTTGTCAAAATATAAGTGACCTTGAATTCTAAACGAATTACAAATGGCTAAGACGACATAATTGTTCTTGACAAAATTGTTATAAAATGTCAAGTTATGTTGCAATAGTAAAAAGCGATAGCCTGGTGGAGAAAAATAAAACTTACATAATCTTTTCTATGTGTAGCAAACAAATACATGTATTATACCTAGCGCAATGCTAACAGTTGTTAGAAAATATTTTTTATTATTAGTACTTAACGTATACAGGTCACAAAATAAAATTGGACTTGTGATTTATGTAATTTTTATAGGTTAAAATGGCGTTCCCGTACTCCACAATATTGCATCAGCCATCTGCCGCGTCATGCTACTTAGGGCTACCCGTTTTTAGAAAATAGAAATTAAACATTTCCTTTTATTATAATTTATTATGTAACTCTTCTGTAACTCCGTTCTAATTTTGAGCACCTACACCGACTATTTTCGGTTTCCCCTTGCTTTTGCTTAACCGGGGTGCTCGTCATCAAAGGAAACAAAATACGGAGGAGCCCAATCTAATGCGGTTAGTTTTGAAGACCTTCACTTTTCTTTGTGAGAAGCACAAGGCGCTCTCCCCTGGCGTCCAGTTTTGGTGGAGCCACACCCGTCTCGCAGGCCGGCCAGTTCCTAGACTTGAAAACCGACCCCTGGGGGCCTCCACCACCGATAATCACCGCCGAACACCAGCGCGAAGGCCAAGGGAGTACCTACAATCCGCGGAAGCGAACCATTCGGGCATAGAGACCCAGACCTGAGTTTTTTTTTTATAAATAAATTGGTGTTGATTTAAGGTTGGTTGTTTCCATTTCAAGCCGCCATCTTAGCTAACCGTCACACTATTCTAATGCGGTTTAATAACACAATATGATAGCATGAATTAATTCAGCATTGTCCCAAAAAAAGTATTTTGGTTAGCAGACCGCACTGCTGGGTAAAATATTTTAATAAAGTAGCGAAGCATCACAGTGCAATCCAAGTTTTAATTTTAACGTAGAGGAGTCTGTATTCTGTTCTGCTATCTAGCAGTTCCAAGAGTACTGAAAACGCAAATGAGTCTGCAAAAATTTTGCATTTAAAATCCTAATCGACAATAAGTAGCTTAGTAGTATTTTCTTTGGTGCTCACGGGAACACTTACTCCCTTATTCATAAGAACCGTCTCTCAGGGCTCAATTAGTTGATTTATGTTTTGTCCTTCTCTATCATTTTGACTGTTATGTTTGTTAGAAACAGATAAAACATACATTAAACAAATCGTAGTCGTAATCAATATAACTATCACGCTAACTATATATCCGTCTGACCTGCATTTTGAACGCTAGTTCAATTGTGTAACTTATTACATGAAATTAAGTTATACAATTGAATAACTGAGCGTATATTTACATATCAAGGCATAGTCGATAGCAAGGAAGGCACCTAATGAGAATAAAATTGCGTTATACATAAAAAAGTAACGTAAATAACATAAATCTTGAAGCAAATCAAATTATTTTGTTCAATATTTTTTGATTTGCAATTTTTAAGTAGTTACACTACTATATATAAACTGAAAATAGATGTCATATACTTCAGAAAAAGTGACCAAACCCTCCGGTGTCCGAGGCCAGATTTGAACTGGCGTCTTCAGCCGCGAAAGCTGAAGACGCCAGTTCAAATCTGGCCTCGGACACCGGAGGGTTTGGTCACTTTTTCTGAAGTATATGACATCTATTTTCAGTAAATAACATACCTACATCATATTTTCTACTATTATGGGCGCTGTTATTTATTTACTCACAAACAAGGTAAGCATATTAGAATTAGTTTTTAAGTACATTAGAAAACTAAGAAAACATATGAGTCTTTTTACCAGGCAGAGGGATATATTTTTCCCTTATATTTAGTTTTTCATAGTCAGGTTTTAACTCCAAATCTGCTACGAAACATTTTATCAATCCCTAAAAATATGATTTTATGATCTCATTTCACAACACGCTTATAACTACAATAATGTATCTTTGGCAGCCATTGGAATTGACTTGACAAGTAATTTCAATGGTTTATGGCGAAATCCGAACACTTAACTTAATTTCAATGAATTAAAAGCAGATAAGTCGGAGCAATTGTTGATATTTTGTTGATTTTGGATGTTTTAAAGTTATGTTATCTTATACTTTACAAAACTATTTAAAACGGTGTATTTACCATGTGTATTTCTTTTTTAGAGTTTCCAATATTTCGGCACAGTTGCATGCGCCATTATCACGGAGTAACTGAAGTTATGGTGCTCCCACACCAGCTGTTATAAATGTTATATAACAAGGATAAGGCTAAGTAGCACTATGTTGTTAAAGAAAGATAATTGCTGTTATATAACATTGATAACAGCTGGTGTGGGAGCACCATTAGTTGTGGTCTACCCACACACCATAGCGATCTACCCTCTTTCGAGTTCGTTTTTTACGTCCGTTGTCACTGCTACCACTACCGCAGAAACTTCAGTTACGCATGCAACTGTGCCGATATATCGGAAACTCGAAAAAAAAAATACACATTGTAAATACCCCGTTTTAAATAGGTTTTGTAATGTTAACCTTTTGACCGCCAAGCATTGAACAAAAATGACGCGCCACCGACGCCACGTAATCGCGTTTTGTCAAGCGAAATTGAACTTTGCGGAAGCATTACAAAGCCTGTCGGCTGTAGCCGTCGTTGGCGTCCATGGCACAACTTTTTGATGTCGGCCACAGCCGACTGTGGCGGTCAATAGGTTAATGACCATATTAGCTTAAAATCGAATCTTATACTTTACTAAACATTTATGCATTTTTGTAATTTGACCAGAATTACGATGTGGGACAACACTATCCCATTGCCTAGTTAGAGTTTGACTTTGTAGGAGCTATTCCACCAATGGCCTGTATTCTTTACCTTCAATTTGATATAATATATGTATAGTTCACGTGGATCCGTCCGATAAAATACTAGACTATACGTTTCAAGTCTGCAATGCAACAATGCATTGCAGTCTAATTCTATGCTTTTTTGTGCAAAACTTAAAAATGTGCAATGTTTTAGTAGTTTTGTTGAATATTTGTAGAATAAATTGACAAAAAAACGAAATGGTGGTCACGAAATTAGCTCTAATATACAGATTTCATACAAAAAAGTAATGGAACCTTCTAAACAAATGTGCAAAATTAATTTGACGCACTTCTGTAAAGTACAATTTTCATATATTTATTGCGTGTTTGTGTGTTGAGGGAATCTTTAGCTTTACACGGATTTCCAATAAATGTCCCATATGATTTGTATATTATTATACCATATTATAACTATAATTATGGAAATTCCATGTGATTTCTATTTAGAATCTCCATATTTTAGAATCATACAGGTAGTAGGGAAAGTAAAAAATGTCTGTACATATATTACTTCCATTCCATTAGCGCTCTGTAAGAACTCAAAAAAAATATTTAAGGAATGGAAAAACTTTCAGCACCTTGTATCTCTCCGCAGAAACAAGAGCTCATGATTCAAAACACATATTTTTTTTAAATTAAAGTACCTACTTAAATAAATAACTAAATAAAAAATCACCTTTAAAAAAATGGCCCAGAAATAGACTTCCGATTATTTTTTAATGACACAAGCTTTCATTAAATGGCCCAGCAGGGCATTTAGTGTAATTAATGAGACAATGATTTCCCGTTTATTCCGCCTAATCAATCTCTCGGCTTCTTCCAAAAACGTTTATTTGAATTTAATTAATTGGTGTACACTAAACTTAATTAATTTAACAACAATTTATCTTCGAGCAACAATGTAAAGACCTCCTTCCTTCTCTGTACCTACAAATTTAAACAAGATTTACTTAAAATATGGCTTGTGAAAATCTGTAACCGGTCAATCTTATACCGTAATAAGAGTGTCAGAGAAGGTACCGCACAAGTCGTTCTTTCCTTCGCGTTTCACGTTTGCGTTCGTTTTTCTATTGTGGGGCTATTTTTTGGGCTGATTTTGTATCCCTAGTATTATTTGATCGGTGCAATTTATCACAATATAAACAGAACAAAAACAATCGCTTAAAGTTTATTAATTATCCCGCTGAAAGTCTGCAAACAGCGGCTCTGTTAGTAAAATCTTATTAAAAACATCATGCTTGAGTTATGTAATGATCATTCATTATACTTACCTAGATTTATATCTGGAAGAAATAGAGGCAAGACTTCCTTTTGATCAATTGATTCTATCAATATTTAAAAAGTGTCAATCAATGCGATACGTTTGAAAAATGTGCCAATGATCCATTGAAATGGTACATTATTTGACTGATCGTGAGTGTGTTATATGGGCACAACGGATGTACATTATCCAAGAAATGTGTTTGCTAATTTCACTGGCCTAAGGCCGTAAGCCCTTTGTAATCTGTCGCCCTTTGCCTTTGTAACATATCCCTCAAATTCATAGTATTTCTTCCAGTTTTCAAAAAATCAATATAGAAATTCCAAAACTGCCTGCAAACAAACATTCACTATTCGTATGTATACACTTGGAATAATACCTCCATGATTTCAAAATGCATTGTTATACCACGACGGTGGCAACCATGCATACAGCCCGCCTGATGGTAAGCATTCCACGTAGTCTATAGACGCCTGCAACTCCAGGGGGTTGTGTACCCTCAAATCGCGCATAATCAAAGCTGCTTCCTAGCATAATAATTTAATAATCTTTTCACCTCAGCAAAAAGCGAACTCTGCTGCTTGAAAAGAGTTAGTGGGTAAAGTAATTTTTTAGTACAAGGGCGGATAGTAGGTATGTTATTACTTTACTTTTACAAGCTTATCGTTTCAATGCCTGGATTATTGCTACAAACCAATTGGACACCAATTTCAAGTAAACAAAGTTTCACTTGCATCGTTTCATAAAACCACACAAATAATAGGAGATATCCGTTATTGATATTATGAGTTTCTACCCTCTTTTACTTTAATTTTCTCAACGATCCCTAAAGTTTCATGCGAATCTGTCATTTTCATTAAACTCAGTCGTGCGGATTAAGTTTTTCAGTTCAATGGACAGTTTCTCTCGAATTTTCTTAATATAGTAACGAGACTTTGAGTACCGTTGATAAGATAACAGATTTAAATTTGTCACTTGTACAACCTCGCTTCACTTAACTTTGAATTTTGAATAGTATGTTATTATAGGGAACACAATATAAGGAAATGTCAAATGGTTGGACCATTCTGATTGATCTAAATATTACAGAATCACAGTAATTGAGTATTGTGAAATCTGTTACAGGTACAAAACTACAATTTATTAAACCTTTATAGATGTAAAACGCCTTAAGGTGCGACCACACCGCTGCTTAAAATACGGCGACGTTACGGAATCGCAGTGACGCATCGTATCCGTGCCGTTTTTATCGCATGCCCTCCACACCGTTGCTCAAAATACGGTTTGGAAGGTTCGCGTCAAAAATATTTCGTATGAGGCACGTCACGGCGTACACGTTGCGTCTGCGTATTTTGAGCAGCGGTGTGGAGAGCATGCGGTAAAGTCGTGACGTTTACGGCACGTCATTGCGATTCCGTACCGTCAGCGTATTTTGAGCAGCGGTGTGGGGGGCATGCGATTAAAACGGAGCGGATACGATGCGTCACTGCGATTCCGTAACGTCGCCGTATTTTAAGCAGCGATGTGGTCGCACCATGGTCGCACCTTTATATTACTGTTTTCTGCTTTTCAGCTGTCAGGTAAGTTCAGTTGTTTTGGTGTTATGTTATAAATACTTAGCACTTAGTTACCATAATATTATACATATATAATACTGCTACATGCACAATACTAAACAACAAACATTAAATAACGGTATTTACAACAGGTACGTTGGTACGATGTCTTTTCACAGTGAGAATGAATCATTGACCAGTTAATACTTGTAATATGCAGTATTTAATATGAAAGTTGTTGTGGGTAGGGTACGAATTTTTTAAGATGTCAGAATTGTAGGCAGAACTCTTTAGTAAGATTCCGACATCTTAAAAATTACCGCTATACCCAGTGCTGAGCCGCTTGAGGTTGTCGGCACTTATATACGCATCGTACTTATCTCAACAGTTGACTTGACAACAGTTACTGTGCACTACCTTGTTGATAACTTTGTGGCATAACAGTACGAACCGAAACATTAACCAGTTACCTGCAGTGAAGTCTTTGATGTGTGAGTTGTTGTGTTTTCCATTGAGTCGCTTGACGTTGTCAGCGCCATTGTGTGCATCGTACTCGTTTATATGCACACCGTGCCGGCGGGCCAGCTTGTCTATCGCCCGCTCAATCACCCTAAAATACCACAGTGTTTAATTAAAACAAGTAGTGTATATCGCAACAACTTTAGATTGGGGTATTGTTTTATTGCCAAGAGCGACGTCGCATTCTGTGACTGCGTAAGATTGAAATTATATTTTCTCTCTCTGTGTTCAAAAGTGTAGCAGATTATTTTGAGCTGGGGAAAGATACAGTATCATTTCATACCACACTTTACTACACTAAGGGCCTGACGTGAACCTCATAAATCGACATTTCGTTATCTCCCACTCACTTGAATAGAAAGGGACCCAAATATTAATAAGAAATTTAGATTTCTGAGGTTATGATAGTGAGGATTCGCTTCCAGCGAGTTCAAGAGCAAATACCTGTATTTTGTGCACCCTTTTTATGTAGAAGTGACCTACTCGTTTCTCTCTGGCAACAAGCAAATTGAACGGCGTACACCGAATTTGCATCACAAAAGGTGTCAATTCAGAAACGGGACGAGTTTTTCATGGTATTTCGATAGAGATAAAGAGATCATGGCATAAAACGAGTGGTGCAGTTAACGCTGCTATTATATTAGATTAATATTCTTTATTGCACCACACAATATATAGAGAAACATATTTAACATGTTGGTAATGGTAACAACAGGTGGTCTTATTGCGATATAAGCGATCTTTTCCAGATAACCTTAAGATAATAGGAGATAAAAACAGAGTTTCAAAAACAAGTAGCGCTTTTAAACGTTAGAGAGTTAAGAAAAGCCACGCATATGTAAAGTAAAAGCATATTCATAGTACTCAAATAAATAGATACACCCAAAAAACTATAAGTAGATTTTTTTCGTGAATTGGGCACTAGCCAAGTGAGTGCTAGTGCCCAGATAAGGTCCGAATCATCGACCCTAAAACTCACAAAATGCCATCCTCCTCCCGCATGTCCTTAGTGGAGAAATAGCAGAAAGTGCCATTTCCGGGCCATTCGGGGACGGGCTGTGCGTCGAAGCAGGCCACGGTGCCGTACTCCTCAGCCAACCGTGCTAGGATGTAGCGCGCCATCCAGAGGTCGTCAGCAGGGCGGATGCCTGGAGCCGGCCCGACCTGTCATCATCACCGTCATTAACATTAAGGATGTTTTATTAGGCATTGTGCCAACGAACCTTCAGACAACCTGATTATGATTACTCAAGCCACAGGGCAGATACGTCATACTACAAAACCCGTTTGAGTGCCTATACGGCACGTCTGTAACACAGTTCGATATCTGCGTAAGTTCATGACGCGCTGCCAACTTGACTTACATTATAACCTACTCGTTTCCTACCAATCGGCCGCTGCGGGGTGAAAGAATTGCAGTCGGCACGTGGCGTAGGTTGGCCGTTCAGTATGAAATATTATTATTTATTCTGTTCTCAAACTTAATGATAAAATGTAAATAAATTATGTTGTACAAGTATATGCTCTCAGCTCGAAAGGAGCGCCATAGAGGTAGAGCGTACCAAAAGACCGATAGCTATGTACCATATGGTGTAATTTTGGGGCTCTATACAAAGGGTAGCCCGCTTGGCCCTCGACCGCGTCTCACGTGAGGATCATAGTCATGAGCTCATTAGGGAACGACAAGGAAGAGCATGCAGGCTAGCATCTTTTGTTTAATCTACCTATAAGTACGCAAGTTAAATTTTTATATATTATGAAACGTATATATCTTGCGTCTAGATATTTCGAGGCAGGACTAGTTTAGATTTATATTGTATTCAATATAAAACAACAACTAAAACAGGTTCACTTTACTGACATTTAGTTTATTATCTTTTGCCAATCTTAAATGAATTGGTTTGCGAATGATTTCCTATGCGACATTTCCTTTATAAAACCGTATTTTTTTTTTACATTTACTGGTCGTTTTTCAGTATAAGAAAACTTCGTAAGAAAAATCTGAACAATCTCTATAAAACCAGTGTCAAGTAGACGCTGATATAAAAACTAGTCCCTGCACCAAATTGGGTGCAGGGACTATGAAAATGAAAAATGAAAAAAAAATGAAAAATATCTTTATTAACTATTAAGACGATTGTCGCCGGAGTGTCCTTGAGCGTTTGGGCGCTCTCTACCCGCGCCACCCGCGTACCCTTCTCATTGCGATCGTGCGTAAATCCGCCGCGATGCACCGCAATAATGTTCAAAGAATATGACTTTACTCAGAGGCGCGCGGGCAGATTTATAATAATCATACCTAATCCTTTTGTGGATGTTTTGTGATTTGAATACTGTGATTAACTACTACGGTGACATTTTTTAGGAACGCTACTAAATAAGATAAGTAATAACGATCTCGATTAGTAGATTATTATGTAAAAAAATGAAAACCAAGATTTTGAATTTGAAGTACAGTGAGCGGCAAAATATTTATGAATTTACGAAATATGGTTAAAAATATTCCGCATATCAGAAAAAAAATAAAAAAATACTGACTAGTACAGCAAAAAAAACTGAATGCACATCAAAGCGGTGTTTTCATGTGAATTTGGATTTTTTTTGCTGTGCAAGTGAGCTTAATAGATGGTTATTTTTTTTTTGCGATTTTAAATATTAACCGTAAAAATTCACTTAATTACGATAAATTAACAAAACTAAGCCTGTTGCGAGTTGCGAATAGTACAAATGCACATGTAAGGAGCGGTATTTGTGCACGAAATCGTCATACAAATGAGAGCTGTAAGCCCATTAAATTTAGATCTTTAAAATATAACACAGCGCAAACACTGCTTAGGGTTCCATAGCCAAAATGGTGAAAACGGAACCCTTAAAAGTTTTTTGAAACATGTCCGTCTGTCCGTCCGTATGTCACAGCCATTTTTATTATAAAACATATATTACTGAAATTTTATCTAGAGGTGTGTTTCATGTGCCGCTACTTAGTCTTCTGGCTAAATTGCTAAAAAAATCTTTTAGGTGAGGCACTCCATACATACATATGCCAAACTAAAAGTCAAAAATATTTTTTTTTGTAAATATGAACATGTTGTACGATACGCCTTTAAAAATATCTTATATATAATAAACAATTTAAAACTTTTTAAAACTTTTTTATAAATTTTTTATAAATTTTTAAAACTTTTTTATTAAGTCAATATTTTCAGAAATAATTGCTTCGAAAGTCTAAATATAATAGCCGCCATCTAACTTTTAATCCGTAAGTCTAAAAAATATGAAAAAATACCAAGAAGGCTTAGTACTTAATTTTTTACGAAAACTATTTCACATATTATCGGTTCATCCATTTTTGAGTTATCTCCAAGAAACTACTTTCTACGGAACCCTACATTATACATGGTCCGATACAAACTTCGCCGGTCTTTTTAAGATATTTGATAGGTAGTATTAACCCTTAGTAGTAATTTATTTATTCACTTGTGTTGATAATTAATATAAAATTTGTATTTATTTGCATTTCACCGACATAGTAAAGTTTTTTTAGGGTAGTCAACGCGCATGTGAATCTTTTGGGGTTGCAGGCGTCCATAGGCTTTATAACTGCTTTCAATCAGGCGGGTCGTATGCTTATTTGCCAGCGTCGTGGTATAAAAAAAAGATTTTTTCTTTTATTCTTACATACATTCTTACATACAACTCTTAAATATCAGCAATTTTTTATTAGATTCTCAATCAGGCTTTGCTCAGTGATAGTTAGTAGACTGAAATTTGGTATGAGTAATTATGTGTTTTAATTACGCCTACAAAGGTAAAGGTCTTTCAAGAAGAATATTCCTTAAACAACTTTTGGATAAAACGAATACTTTCGTAAATAATAGCTTCGAAAGTTAAAATGCTCTTTGATTTTTGAACCGTGGGTCCAAAAAAATTGGGAAAATTCCTGGAAGTGAGGCCATTAAAATATTTATTTTCAATATAAACTATATGGAAAAAAATCGGTTGAGCCGTTTTTAAGTTATGCCTATAGTAAAATAACGTAAGTGCCACAAAATATTTCTTTATAGACTACCTTATGAATGGATGTATTGTAACAGGCCGGCAACTACGGATCCCTACACTGAGCATAGCCCGATATTCTCTTGGCCGGTTTATCTGCAATCCTTTGCAGTTTACTTCGCAATTTCTAGATTTGAGAAATTAGTATAAAGTATAACATTAAAGATTGTGTTTAATCTTAAAATAAAACGCATATTACATTCGTTTAGAACATGGTATTCTTAAATAAATATGTTTAAATAAATTCGGTTCTTTGGAGTTTTTTATCAAATTAATTATTAGTCTATTGTATTGCAGTACTAACAGATTTCCGCAACTCGACGACTAATGCCTATTTTGCGTGATGCATGCGTCTACTAAAACATAATAATTTTAGTTTACTTACATGACCAAATTTGTTTTCAGAGCAATGTGAGATACATGATTTTTGTTTTTTCTCCATTTTTATTTCATTTGTTTTTTACTTGTATTATTATCTAAATAAAATACACTTTTTATACGAACGTACATAAACATGCATACGAGTACATTATCTTAAAAGATAAAACGTATACATTATTGATTCCGGGAAGACACGTTATATCCGCACCGCATGAACCCTCTGCAGTTATTTAGTCTTTAGGCACAGTAAGTCCGATATTATTGCTCACGGGCCAAGCACAAGTATATGTAGTACAAGGGAAGCACGGAGCGACGAGCGACACAGCCTCCTCGTCTCAAAGCTAGCTCACGACTGCCAGCAACGCCGTTTTCGAGCTAATAACGCACGAAATGTGGAATTATGATCAAGTTGTTTAAGAAAATTTAATAAATTTAAATATCCTACGTTGAGTTTGTAGTGTTCTGTAGTACATATATTTTAGTTCAACAATATTATACATCGAATGAGCCGTTCAGTAGATATAAACAAAATTAACCGTAAAACGACATTTCGTTACATTTACATAACGGAGAAACTATACGTTACACGACTTATTCAAACGTTGACAATGTTGTGCATGAAATGGTAAATAACATATATTTTTTTCAAAATTTTTGAATGACCCGTTATTGAGATATATCCCTTAGAAAGTAACAGTTTTCGGCCACAATCAGCGCCTAGCGCCTTAATTCCTTATACATTTGCTGGGACCTCTCTTTAGGCTTACAGTGCCTGTGTTGAGACGCCCCGCTCTTCCAACAAACGTAATTACTAATTACATTTACGTAAAAAGTAACAACATAACAGAAACTCTTAAAACGTACACGTATTGTTACCATTAGATTTATATACCTATATAGTGTAATTAGACCTTTATACGAATCACATGCGAACTTACTGATTGATTATCTACTATACTTCAGCATTTTAAATGTGGATAACGAGACCATAAAGCATGCCAATGGCAATAAAACGTAGCTATCTGAATTAATGGTGCGATCTAGTAAAATAATACCGTTTCGTAATAAATTATGTAGTAAATACTTTTTAAATGCATTATATGCGTATATTGGTTTACGTACCTACAATAGATTCACTAAAGTAGACTTAAATTAAATAAAACAAATGAATGGATTGCTCATTGTGCGAGTTACGTTCTGTGATGGTTCAAAAAATTACTAAGTAATATTTAAACAATAAAGCGTCTAGATCGTATTTTAATTAGTTTGGTTAGTTCACTACAGCTTTAGTGAATCGGCCTGTAGAATATTACTAAAGCATAGACCCATATTTTAACCTAACAAGTAAGCAAAAAAATGCCGAGAAAAAAGTGATGACTGATGAGTGATGATGCAGAAAAATGGTCCCTTTTGCTTCCACAATATGAAAACATTTTAGGACCAATTTACTCAAATGGTTGTACAATTTGTTCCCTTAGTTCCAATTCCACCGACAATCTCAAATACACGAAGTTATTTCCTTATCACAGATGCCAACAAGCTTAGCACGTAATGTTATGGCAACAAAAAGCTTATAACCCTGATTTGCCATCTTCGCGTGTACGTATAGATGGAGAGCTGGCCACGTCATAAATGACACAATAATGAGAACAACGAAACCCCTCTAGTTAGTTTTCTATACTATGCTTATTTCTAGATCCGGACATCTGGCAGCTGTAAAGTGTTGGAGGTCAAAGATTGCAAATAACTGGAAGAAAACAAATCCTAGAGTTCTGGGTTTAATGCAATATTATGGGCAATTATGCAATTAAATAGATTATATCATAACCAGAAGTTTCTGTTGAGGGAAAGTAGTGATGATATTGATGATGTATAATGCAATTTATAGTTAAAATAAATAAATAAAAATAACTTTATTAAACCAACAACAAATGGTACATAAGGTAAGGTACAGTACAGTACTTTACTTACTAATTATTTAAGTTGAAAGTTACTATATTTGAGTGTGACAATGCCCATCACTCCCCGTACTAATTAAAAACTGTATTACGGTGGAGTGAGATTAATCATACACTATCATAACATAAGGAACAACTTTATATGTGTATTGGTTCTTAAGAGTTAGACTATAAGCAGAATACAATTACATTAACACCAAAAAGCACCAATGCGTAAATTTAAGTTTAGTGATTAATTAAAAATAATAAAACATAACAGAGGGTATTTAGAAATAAAGCGCATTACGAGTGCAGCTCCAAGAGTACCCAGGTAACTAAGTGCTAAGTTCACGTAAACAAGTAGTAAACGCAAAAATGCAGATGCATCTTCACTTTACTTAGTAATAAAATAAACAAGTATTAAACAAAATATTAACAATAATACTTCAGTATAATATATTAAGTGTAAGTGTGTAGTGTGCTGGTATAGTGTAATATATTAAGTGTAGTGTAGTGTGTTAAGTGTAGTGGTATGTGTGTGTGTGTGTGTAGTGTAGTCGCCTACTGCTTTTGTTTTCGCAATAATAAACAATGTTTTGTTTTTAACGTTAAAATATAGGCCCTGTCCTCTATAAATGACACAACATCGGCAGTTTTTACCTATTTTGGTATTACTTTTATCCAACTTAAAAGCTTTGTTGGTCTGTCACGCTGACCCCCACCCATTAAAAGCTGCCAGATGCCCGAATCTAGCAATAAGGATGGTAAATCTAGCAAAAAATATAGGTTTCATTGCTCTCATTATTGTGTCATATCTGTCAGTATTTCAGAAGATACTTATATGGTCGGTCATACCTGGAAATTCCACTGAGAGGGAGTAGTGCCAGGATTAATGCCATTCAAACTGACACCAGCGTAGAGACAACACCTGTCGACAGTGATATTATAATTATTGTAATGGCGCAGTTGGTGCTAAACTGAAAAGTTTTTAATTCCGGGCCAACGCGGCCCTGTCAGGAGCAAACCACAAACCTAATCGTATGCTATACAAGTCACCCCAGGTAGCAAACTGACGTCAGCGACGCACAAGCGACGTTATTTTTAGGTCATATTAAGGTCTGTCATTTATTCGCTGAAAACGTACGTTATAGTGACGTCAATTTAAGGTCAGGTTAAAAAGTGGACGTCGTACTTACGTCAATTAAGGGTCATCATCTGGACGTACCATATTCACCGCAAAGTGGACGTCTTAATAACGTCAATTTTAGGTCAGCATCTGGACGTACCGTATTCGTCGCAAAGTTGACGTCTTAATAACGTCAATTTTGGGTCAGCATCTGGACGTACCGTATTCGTCGCAAAGTGGACGTCTTAATAACGTCCATTTTAGGTCAGCATCTGGACGTACCATATTCGTCGCAAAGTGGACGTCTTAATAACGTCCATTTTAGGTCAGCATCTGGACGTACCGTATTCATCGCAAAGTGGACGTCTTAATAACGTCAATTTCAGGTCAGCACCTGGACGTACCGTATTCGTCGCAACGTGGGCGTCTTAATAACGTCAATTGAGGGTCAGCATCTGGACGTACCATATTTACCGCAAAATGAACGTCTCAATAACGTCAGTTTAAGGTCATCACCTGTACTATGTACGATGTACAGTAAGACGTACAGTATCCGTCGGCAACGAGAAGTTTTGCTAATGTCAATTTTTGGGATCACTATTAACGGTTAGATGTTTGTGACACGTAAACTATTTCAACAGGAAGTTTTATGTGGCAGTTAATTTATATGCTAGTAAGTTATCCTATACTTTACTCAGGCTTTGTAAATCTTCTTTCTTCGTAAATCTGTCCATTATCATAGCGAATGCTAAGAGAAAATACTAATTAATACATTATAACAAGACTTTATGTAGCCAGTAAGCCAGTACTTATGCATAGGAATTTGAAATTTGAACAGTTTCATATTAGTCATTAGAGTCTGTCCGGAAAGAGAAGTGTCATAGAATGTATGAGCTCCCATATAAACCACGATACATCTATTTCCGGACAAACTCTATAAGTATCCGACCTACTACCGACTTAAAAATAAAGCTTAAATATATATAACGCGTTTCGTTTCTTGATATCAATAAAATTTGTCAATCTTGTAATGTAAAACATTCATGAAGTAAAAAAAACATTTACGTCTTTTTAGTTAACTTCAAAGTTAATACTTATATAAAGTCATTTATTACAATTTTTTTAATGTTATTAAACATCAAAACAAACTGAGCAATGTGATTTTTAAAAACATGAGAAATTGGAACGGAACGAAATTCTGTCATTTTGATTGAAGTGACGCTTTGAGTGACGTTGTTTTCCCTCCTTTTTTCTTTGTACTACTGCCAATAAAAACTTTCAACAAGAACAAAAATGTACTCAGTGATACAGTTTAGTGTAGAAGACGGCGTAAACAATCAGTGGTTTACGCCAAAGTGTTGTGAAGTCTTTTGGCCACCCGTTAAGGGAACTAAAGCGTTTGAAAAGGTTTTGGCTGATGTCAAGACACCAGATGAAAAATGGAAATTATACAGTGTTCAAAGAGTTTGTTGTGATACTGGTACGTATATTTTAATAGTTTTTATACAAACCACTTTGGCTATGAAAACTAACGAAACAGTTTCGTTTCCTGGTTTCTGGATGCAATATTTCCTGATTTATTCTTCTTCTTCAGCGAGTAAGTATGCGCACACTGTTGGGCATACACGTCTCCAGTTTGATTTCCTGATTTACCGAGAGCTTACTGATGTTGGTGAAAGTTTTCTGTTACTGTGTGACTACTACCTAATATGGGTAATTTTTAAAACTGCTTGGACAAATGTGATAACCTACTAATCAAAGTGGTTGACTGTACAACTTCAGGTTGTTCCAACTAATGAAACACCATCCTATATTTTTACTAATAACGTGATAACCTTGTTTTAATTGAGTGAGGGATGCATTATGCTGTGTTCAGTTATTATGTTTGCATGTTGTGTGTATTTTTTTATTTCATTTGCATGTACCTAAAGATGGCATAGAGAAAGCAAAAAAAACTGGTTGATGAGGATACATCAGAACCAGGTCTTAAACGGAAAAGGGCCAAAAGATATGTTTCTAGCAGCGACGAAGATAATGACAATCCCACCATCATTGAAAAAAAGACCTTTGAGAAAATACAAAAATTTTAAGCCGCTGGCAGTGTAGGCTTAGGGGATTATAGAGGTGAGTTTTATAGTCAACAGCTATTATGAAGTAAATCCTGACACATTGCACAACTACTTGTTGCACATGTCAGAATAATTAAGCATAGCATTTCATTCCTAAGATTTATAAGATATCTGTAGTTATTTTTAGTTCATTAACATATTTGCCGCATTCTCATATTCAAAGAACTTTCAGCCAGAGCCCTGTTTGAATATTTTAATGTACTTATTTTTATACCATGGTTCCCTTGGAAATATGATATTATATACAAAGAATATTAAAAGTTCACCTTATATAGGTTAAACCTAAACAATATAGGTTATTTTGTAGAATGCATATTTTACTAGTCATTTTATACAAATATATGATGAATACTGCAATGAAATACTTTGAATTACAATAGGAGACTCAGCATATTACTAAAAACGCTCCAATAAAAAAATTAAGTTGACTGTATATTTAAAAAAAAACTTCTATGAAAAAACCATTATGTTAATTATTCTCATCAAGTCATCACTCTCCTAAAAGGCTCCTACTAGACTACCTAAGTAGTGAGGTGGAAATCACTTACAAATATAAAAAAAAGTTCTATTGTAAAACATGTAGGTGTTATATTGTTGGCCGGTACTCAATATAACCTTGGTGACAGTGGAATAATATGGTACCATCAAGCTGATCTGATGATGGAGCTGGGATGTAGATACCAGAACATACCTAATGATGAAAAGTGCTTGCTTGGTCGAGTTTCGGCTCATTTGTTTTGTTGTTTAGAATACTTTCTGACAGTACAAGAATAGGTAACATCAAGTACAGTCGGCTACATATCTTGTGTTAAAAATGTATTTTTTTAGAAAAACATATTTTGATCAATATAGCTAGCTGTACAGTCAACGGCAATAGTATCTTCCTATACAAAGGCCACAAAAATATGTGACGTTGTAGGGTCATACTCATAAGAGCGTGTCACATATTTTTGCGGCCTTCGTGTAGGGAGATACTATTGCCGGTGACTGTACCTAACTGCTAACTCCTACCTAAATACATATAGAAGTTTGTCTTGTAGCCAAACTTATCTTTTTCTTAGAACCCTGTTTGGGTATGGATTGTATGGAGAGACAGATGGATTTTTTTTCCTTATGTGGTTCCAGGCAACTTACATAAGAAAGAAGGAAGAAACAGCTTGAAGCAGGTGGTGCAAGTTATGGTTGTTTAGTAGTAATAAAAATACATAAAATAACAATATCTACACACTTAAAACATTGTATGAAGAAAGTTATTTCAAATCTTCACTTTTTTCACATTTGGTCTGATCAACAAATAATTTGCTATTTTACAATTATACATTCTCTTGTTTGTTACAGGTTTCATACGTGAAAACTTGGAGGCAGGGATATTTCCAGCAAAGTGTCTCGGTTGATGAAATTTTGTTTTACACAGTAGTAAGAGTAAAACTTCTATGGAAAGAGATCCAACAAAAAGCCTTTTTGCCAACTGCGCCTGCGAGTATGTATCGTAGGTATTCAGCTTGTGACAAGTGCATAGAGGCAGGTGAATGAATATTGCGGCCGCGTGATCTATTAAAATGCGTCAGCGCCCACAAGGGCCAATGAATCATTTCGTTCGCAGCTTGATGAAGACTATCATGTTGGAGAGTTACCACTTTTACGGTTCCCTATAGATTTCAGAGAACTTGGTATAGATTTGGCTCAGGAAATACTACAGATTTTTATAAATCATTCAAAATCGGTTTATGGATTACATTTTTTGGTATGCCCCCTAGCCTGTCCCGTGGCTTTGACCTACATGAATACGGCTGACCGCATGCTATCTTGCTCAGTTTGGACCCCTTCTCTCTTACTAATGCTATTAAGATAGAGAGGAGTAGGACCAATGTGAGCGAGCGAACACGCCGTCAGCCGCCTTCATTAAGGAAGTGTTGCCACCTTTTACCTACTTCTTCGAAGTTTTAATGGAAAATTGACATGCTTACGGTTGTTTTTTTTTTTAGTTTAGTAGTCCGATAGTGGGCATTAGAGATATAAATGTTATTTTAAGTCATGGCCTCATACATATTAAAACAAAAATTACCTAATTATACTTGTTTTTTTAGTAATAGAAATAAGGTAAACAATCTTGTACCTAGACTAACTCGACAAGTCAAACCTTAGGCTTCAATATATTATAGTAAGTTTTAAGAAGAAATTATATTTTGAGTTGTTATATTTTTTTATGTTGTTATAAACAAATTTCAGGACTGACAATTGAACTTGGCACCCATTTAGATCTCACTTCTTTTGTCGTTGAAGTCAACAACCAAGGCATATATAAGGCATATATAACTTGGCTCTCATTTCACATTTATGTTTTTGATGGGATTATTGTTATGGGGCTATTGGTTCCCACTGTCCTTTAATGCCTCTTTAAATATAAATTATACTACTTACATAGCGTTTTTTAGTTTCATCCATAAGTCCTAGAGTTTGTTCAGGGTACGTAGACAAGATGCCTGCTATGCTAAGCGCTAAACTCATTTCTACTCTTACGCGTAAGAATTTGGCGTCTTGTCTAGGGCGCCTGGCCAATAAGTTAGAACCGTCTTAGAACTTAAATCTAGCACGTCATTAGTTCACTCAACAGCCAGGTCGGTTCTATTTTTGAACAGACTACCCACCCATCCTAGCTACGAGGAGCATATGGCCGTGCTTACGATATCAGCAGTGTGTTTTGAGAGATGTTATTTAAATTTATATAATACCCGCCTTAATAAAATTGAAAATCGCTAACTTCTACTGCTGATATCGTGAACACGGCAGCATAATGCAGCCCCCCTAGGTCCTGACCTGTGCCTATGTCCTAGTAACGCCACAATCAATCCTGTGTGTGACGTTATTCGAACATACTGGCTGCCCTAATATGTACGGCCCAGAAACGTCCGTATGAATTCAGCATATGACGTCTCTCCAACGTCAGTGGCTGCCCTAATATGTACGGCCCAGTAACGTCCCTATGGATTCAGTATATGACGTCACTCCAACGTCAGTGGCTGCCCTAATATTTACGGCCCAGTAACGTCCCTATGAATTCAGTATATGACGTCTCTCTAACGTCAGTGGCTAACCTAATATGTACGGCCCAGTAACGTCCCTATGCATTCAGTATATGACGTCTCTGTAACGTCTGTAAACAGACGTCTTGAGGCTGTGACAAATTGACGTCATCTGCTGGGACCCCCCGACGTCGAGACATGACGTCTCTTACGTCGAGCAGTACCGTAAACGGACGACATAATGACGTATAAATGCTACCTGGGACAACCACAACTTTGACTTATTTGAAACACTCGTACTGCGGATAAATAATTGAAGTGTGTTTCAAGTTAAAGCCCTGTTTGCTTAAAGCCTGCAATGGATCAAAATGACTTCAGGCGTCTAAATTACGGTTTTAGAATGTCAATCACTCTAGTGATTGAGGGACGGACAGAATAAAAAGAGGCATTTTAGTGTTTCTAACGGCTTTATACAGATTTTCTTTAATAGCAACTCAGCATATTTATGCCCTTCGACGATTACTATGAAGCTTCATATTGCTGACGTTGATTGTAAAATTCAGAACTTTTAATATTTCTTGTTTCATGCGTCGGTAATTAATAATATTGTTTAAAATTGACATGACGGTTTATTAAAAGAATGTTTAGGTTTAAAATTAATCCCTTTCTTAGAAAGTTCAGATACAACTTTGTACATTTGGTAGCAACTTCTAAAGTTAAATGGCGGCAGGAATGTGTAGCGGATAGCAATTTAACACAAATGGCACATGTAACGGAGCTCGCGGGTAATCGCTGTAGCCTTATGTCGATTAATTTCACGCCAAAAAAATGTATTTATAAACTTGAAGCAATTTTTTATACTCGTATTGTATATATCGCAACATACTCAGTAGCGATATTCTATATCTGTATGATGGAGTTGATTGACGTACGCGTACGTCATTGCATTGCTTAAATCAAGTTTTTTTTTTCATCAGACAATATATTTTATATTTTGAGAGTTCAACCAACCGGAGTCGCCATTGACAGGTGTTCCCCTCTGCCGAAAACATAATTATGACCAGTGGTCATACACATGTATGGACTGACTTTTATCTGACGTAGCTATTTGTACGTTACGTACGAATAGCCATACATTTGACGTTACCCTCCCCCGCAAAAATCGGCAGACTTTTTTTGTATCAGAAATGACAGACATGGGTACTCCATCCGGGTTGAATTCTCTAAGATTTTGTAGGATGAGTTAAAATAAGATGTACTGTCAAAAAATGTACATAAAACCCCTTGTTCTTCGTACATAACTGAGTTACATTACCAGCTATGTATAAAGAAAAAATATTCTTCGTACATAACCTGGTAATGTACCAAGAAATCTTTGTTCTTCGTACATAACTGTGTTACATTACCAGCTATGTATAAAGAAAAAAGATTCTTCGTACACAACCTGGTAATGTACCAAGAAGCCTCGGTTCCTTGCACATTGTCAGTTATATACCGTGTACGTGTGTGTCCGGCATGCGTGCTTTAATTAAAGGTAGTTAAAATAACATGTGTCTGTAACTTAATCATGATATTCATTAACTTAAAAAACTGAAATTTAGTCAGAAATTTAATAAAATGAAAAGTGTCCTGGAATGTATTGGCTCTCATACTAACCAGGGTAGTTTTCATTTATTCACAGTTACTTAGTCTGTCTGTAGTCTGTGTGGAATGAAAAGTGTCGTGGTTTGCATGAGAGCTAATACATTCCAGTACACTTTTCTTTTTTTTTTTTTTTCTGACTAAATTTCAGTTTTTTTAAGTAGTTGAATATCATGGTTAAGTTACAGCTACATGTTATACATTAACCACCTTTATTAATTAAAGCCCGTATGCCGAACACACACGGTATAAAGAAGTAAATATTCTTGCTAAATGACCTGGTTTTGTCCATACTTCCATAAAACCAAAGAGGTTCTCCAAGCAGTGGGTTCACCATTCGAGCAACTATATGTTATTTACGGAGATTTTGGCAGTGATGATGAATCAACAAATTTAATTCCTGTGATCTATGCATTGCTGATAAATAAGAAACAACAAACCTACGAAATATTATTCAACTTGATAAAATCGCAAATAAGCGAATGGGATTCGACTCGAAAATCGCAAAAAAGCCTATGGGAGCCGTCTCATTTTACATTTGATTTCGAAATAGGGCCAAGAAATGCTATCAAAAAAATATTTCCACACATCGTAACTCGAGGCTGTTACTTCCACTTTTATAACGCCATAAAGCGAAAGGGCAGAGAATTAGGAATAAAAAAAACGTCGAAAGTTAACAATCGTCACTTATGCCTCTGTGCAGGGCTAGCAATTTTGCCTGTGGAAAAGATAGATGAAGGTTGGGAGTACATACAAAACGAGAGTCCACAAAATGATTATATTGAAAAATTTAACACATATATGCACAAAACTTGGATTAGAAACAGAGAGTTTCGTAAGATATGGTGTTGTTATAACGAGCAGCACCGTACAACAAACTATGCAGAGGGGTGGAATTCCAGAGTGAAGAGATTTATAGGTCGCACGTATCCGACATTTCCACATTTGCTCTCGGTTTTGCATGATGACGCCACTTTTTATGCTGTGTCCGAGTCCAAGGTCAACAAAAAATTCAATACAAAAAAGAAAAGCTTGAATTGCATTGAAGTTAACAATCGGATAAATAGAGCCGTGTCTCAGTTGGAAAGCAATTTAATAACTACAGGACATTGTCTCGAGATAATATGCCCATTTTTATACTGACTAATAAGCAAAACTTCGTGAATTATTTCATCTGCTTGATGGTATTATTTTAAGGGTTATTTTAGTTTTCTAAGGTTAAAAATTTTTGTTGTGATTTGTGATGCAGGTGTTTGAAATAAATTTAAACTTAAATAATTTTTAAACAAGCTTTTATTTGACTGTTAATGTTACAGGAAATGATATCTATCGTTCCAAAACAAAAAGTTTCTTAGGTTGTTGTTGTAGGAGAAGTAAAGTAAGTGGACAAAACCAGGTCATGTAGGATGAATACTTATTTCTTTATAAATAAATGAATGAAATAAAATAAAATAAAAAAGTTCATCATCATCATCTCAGCCGTAAGATGTCCGCCGCATGATACTCGTTAAAATCATTCAGGTTATCATCAGCATTAGCAATTTCGCTCTAATCTTGCTGTGATCTTTGGTGATACACACACGCACGCGTGCCAGAAGACACGTACAGTTTCAATTGGCAGAGCAATGTTGCTTTTAAATCATTGTGCACAGGCCGTGGTGCTAAAGGGCAACCACCAAACACGCATACCTCTTCGTTTTCAGGAGTTCTTCTCAACCCGAAATCCATTTGAAACCAATTTAATATTTTTTTTCTTGAGTAACACAGCTTACGGACGCCGATCATATTAAGCGAATGATTTCTTGGTACATTACCAGGTTGTGTACGAAGAATCTTTTTTCTTTATACATAGCTGGTAATGTAACACAGTTATGTACGAAGAACAAAGATTTCTTGGTACATTACCAGGTTATGTACGAAGAATATTTTTTCTTTATACATAGCTGGTAATGTAACTCAGTTATGTACGAAGAACAAGGGCATAAAACGGCCTTATTTAACGGCCTCCTAGCCTAGTTGGTAGTGACCCTGCCTATGAAGCAGGAGGTCCCGGGTTCGAATCCTGGTCAGGGCATTTATTTGTGTGTTTATCACGGATATTTGTTCCTGAGTTATGGATGTTTTCTATGTATTTAAGTATTTATCTATATCTATCTATTATATTTATATATACTGTCGCCTAGTACCCACAACACAAGCCTTATTGAGCTTACCGTAGGACTAGGTTGATTTGTGTAAGATTGTCCCATAATATTTATTTATTTATTTATTTATTATTTATTTATAAAACTGCTTCGTAGGCAGGGTCAACCGACTGGGCTACGAGGCCGTTAAAAGGGCGTTATGATTTAAGCAGTAAGTATATGTATGTATGAATGTTTGTATTTACGTTTGTTCCTCCGTAGTACCTATTGATAAGATGTCATTCGACTCGTTATTATGGCGCAGGTATCAACATGTTTGTAATCTAATGTTCTGTGTTTAACTTTAGTAATAGATAAACCTTATAGTTTGATATTGCCTTAAGCCTTCACTTGGATATTGTCTACGAAACGGCAAGAGCTTTTTAGTCAGTAACTACTCGCGGTTACATGCAGTTACATTTTGCCCATGATTTAGAAAACACAGGACGACTACTGCAGCGTAAAGATATCATGTGCGTTTTGTGGGCCACAAGGTAGGTTAAAAGGCCAACTACTAGGTCTCTACCCCTCTGGGTACAGCTGTTAGGGAACTGTAGTACCTGTAGAAAGCTTCCATGAGGTCTCTGGCGACGATTTTGTTGGCGCCTATTGCACAATAATACGGACCGGGCGGAGAAGGGAAGCCACCGGGCGGCCAGCCCAGAGGCCGGTTGTCTGTAGTGGTAAGGAAGAACTCCTGGTTGAAGCCGAACCAAGGGTCTTCCACCTCGGCCTTCTCGCACGACATCACGCACGCCTTCCGATAATTTGAAGCTAAAAATTATAAAATAACATGACAATAGTGAAACACAAAAGGAGATTTGCATTTGGGAATTTAAAAGTTTTAATCAAATACAAAAACGTTAAAAGCACGCAACCAACCGTATGGGCGAATTGTTCGACAACGTCTTGGAAATCGTTTTTAATTTGTTTGTTATTTACTTGGTCAGTGTGTAATATTCATAGCATATGGTGCGGTGATCTAACGAACAAGTGTGCAGCTAATTGAAACATAGTCTCAAAACGCGTGTAACCACCCTTTAGTTGAACAAGCGGTTATCCGTGGCTCGGCCACCACGTGCTTGTTTGTAGAGAGGTTATCACCTTACAATCGCCAAGGCCTCTACCGCACAACGTTGCCTATATTTTATTTTATTAAATAAAAAAGTGTAACGGCAAAGCGTCATTGGCAAAATTCCCATTGCTGCGAACAAATGGAGAAAGCCATTACCAATAAAAAAAACCGACTAAGTGCGAGTCGGACTCGCGCACCGAGGCTTCCGTACAAACCTGTAGGTATATAGAGGTTGTAACTTTAAAATTATTAAAAATATTTTTATTATATGATGTAACTAAAAATTTACGGTTTTCACAATTTTTCCTTTATCTGTGCTATAAGGCGTTGCTTCGTACCAAGATTCTGAGTTCACGGGAAGTACCCTGTAGGTTTTGATTCCCTTACGAGTTTCGAAAATTTGCGGAAATTTGCGGCATAAATAAACGGCTGTATCTTTTGATTGCGTTGGTTTAGAAGATTGATTTTTTCACAGCTCCAAGGGACAGTAGATCTGAGTATTTAATATAAATTTCAGTTTGTTACCTCCACGCGTTCCAGAGAAAAAGGGTCTTGACAGACGGACGGACGGACGGTCGGACGGACGGACAACAAAGTGATCCTATAAGGGTTCCGTTTTTTCCTTTCAAGGTACGGAACCCTAAAAAAACAACCGTATGTCATACTGAAAAATCACTTTTTAAATACGGTAAATGAGGATTCTCGTGCAAAGTAAATCGTACAGGCGTTGTACTGTAACCATTAAAAACTTTCATTCTTTAAACATCGGATATGTCTATTGTCTAATCCATACACTTTATAGGTATGGTAAGTTTTTTAACGCTTTGGTTTCAATACGCCCTAACTTTATTTTACCCAGTTACTAAAACTCCCAGATTTCAAAATGATTCAGTGTCAAAATACCTGAATCCCAGGATGCCATTTTTTTTTAAAACACCGAATTTTAATTATGACGGAATTTCATAATGTCTTTGTATCATAATGAGTATAATGACTCAACTTCACAACACCGTTAATTCAAAACTCCACATTTTCAAAAAGTTTCGTTAACGCTCAGACAGTAACTTAACGTGTAAGGTATATTTAGTTTATTTTTAGGGTTAGGTAGGGAACGGACCCCATGCTCACCAAGTAAGTCGTGGCAAATCGTCGGGACCATGCTAATGACGTAATAAAGACCGTATCGTTTATTATGGAAACAAATAAAATGGTATAATTTGTGTCAACAAACTACATTACAGAAAAAAACCAATAAACACACTCGATTCTTGTATCTTAAATCATAATAAAAAGACTTACTTATTCTTATTGATTGGTTCCCTTTGCCAGTTTTCTGACTTTACTTTTGACGTTCTTCATTAACCTTTGGACAACAAGAGTGTCGAAAGTTTTATGGGTACGGATTCATTCTTTTTTTAAATTACTCGATGTTATCTGTTGGTTTAGTTTGTTTTCTTAGCTTTGCCTTCATCAGAGCCCAAAATCTCTCAATGGGTCTAATTTAAAGGCAATTCGGTGGATTTAACGTTTTCGCAACAAATTCAACATCATTCTTTTGATACCAGTCTTGTACATGGCAGCTAAATAGGGCCAGATTAATGTTCAATCTCTGTGCTTTCGAACGAGTGGCATTACTCGCTTTTGAAGGCATTATTTCTTGTAAATCTTGGAATTTAGGTTACCCTTTATGAAGAACGAAGACGTTTTTATCCCACACTGACAAGTAGCTTGCCAAACCATAACTTTTTGTCCATATTTTTCACAGAAAATGGATTTATCATTTTTTGGGACCTCTACCTTTCGGCACGGATAAAACTGCGGTCCAGGCAGGGTTTTGTAGTCAAGTTTTACATAGGTTTCGTCATCCATAATAATACATTGAAAATTTTTACTTAAAATTTGGTCGTCAATTCCGAGCTCGAGATTTGACCAAAGATTCCTGAGTGATGTTGCTGCGTTTTGGCTGTTTTTGCTTTTTATATGTTACAAGCGAGTTACGCTCCTTAGCTCGCTGAACCATTGCTATAGAGGTATGGCATTTTTTCGCACAATCCCGAATAGAAATCTCTTTATTTTGGCAAACTGTTCACATACCTTCTTGTCCAAATCAGGACGTAAAGGGCCACATTTTCTGCCGCGACCAGGCAAATCTTTTAAACTATGATGCATGTCGAACCGTTTAATAGTAGTGTAAACGGCTTTCAGACTCACTCCTTCTTCTACGGCAATTGGGTACTTTCCTAGGTAAAAAATATATAATTCTATTTAGTCCGTCAGTTAGATTATCAAAAAATATTGAACACGTATTTTTTATTTTGTCAATCAAACAAAAATTGGTGAAGACGTAGCCCGTTAAAGTTCCGCGTGACGTCACATTATACAAAAAATTGTACTGAAATGTGACGTCACGCGGAACTTTAACAGGCTACGTCTTCACCAATTTTTGTTTGATTGACAAAAAGTACGTGTCTAATATTTTTTGATAATCTAACCGACGGACTAAATATTTTTTTTTAGGAAAGTAGCCAATTTTTCTCATGCTTATTCTCGAACCTTTGCAGTACCTATTTGGTCACAATTGAAAGTGGTTGTTTTTTCGATTGACCTTTCATCATGGAAATTATATAGATTTATATTTTTTTTTAACTCAAGATCAGATAAATGACTATATATCTTATAGATTGAGATATGACAAACGACACAAAAAATTGATATTTTTTTCATAGAGTATTACAAACTTGTTTCCATAATAAAAGATACGGTCCTTATATGTTGTTAAAATAATTTTGGCATTTTGAGACCTTGACATTTTAAAGCATTTTGATCATAACATAACTGACATTCGGTATTTGAAGGGAATGTACACTGCAAAAATTAGGCATTTCGGGTAATGGTGGTTTTAATTCAAAGTCATTATGACCGAAAATCATTCTATCATTTTAACAGTGAGGCAATGTATGTTTAAGGTTTTACAGCTACATGGCAATTTGAAATTTCGGCAAATTACAGAATAGGGCAATTTAGGTTAAATGAAACCAAATATTTTTAACGAGCGTAGGATTTCAAAAGGCACTGGCACCATTTACTAATTATAGGTTAATATCACCATTCTACAAGTCATTCTATATTGACATCAATATAATGTCTGAGTCAACGAAAGCAAGTCTTATCTAGAAAGGCGCCAGATGATCACAATTTTCAGATATGCAGGACCAACTACCCCCATTAAATGAGTCGAATGAAAAATACGATTATTATGTATGAAGGCAGCCACACACGTCAGGTAATAATGAACGTGTGTACGACATAACTCCTTGCCTGCGTAAGTAACATTTGAAATGTCCTCGCGCTGGCCCTCACGGCGTAGAGGAGCGTCCCCCGGGTGGTGGATGGGGGAACGGTCGGTAGTACAGCCTAGCTACGCTAACCGGCTAAGTCTAGTAGACTCGCTAACCAACGATGGATGTGGTCCTCCGGCATTTTGGGGGTTGTGCGGCGGGTTAACAGCCCCCCCACGGAAAAAAACTATTGTTACGAGACCAACACGAAAGAATAACCGGACTGATCCCAATACCAACGACCCCAGGCAAGGAACTCCGATTAGCATCGTGGAATGTGCGTTCTCTCTTCCGACCTGGAGCCATGTACCAAGTAAGCAACGAATTGAACAGGTATGGAATAGGAGTAACGGCCCTCCAAGAAATCAGATGGTTAGGGAAGGGAGAGTGCAATTTAGATAAGAAATCAGTACTACTTTATAGTGGTAGTGACACTGGGAGGTACAGTCATGGTACGGGATTTATGGTGTCGAGAAGAATATTGGGAAGTGTGATAAGATTCGATGCCGTCTCGGATAGAATATGCGTGCTCCGTATCAGAGGGGAATTCAGCAACATCTCAATTGTTAATGCGTATGCACCGACAGAGGTTGCAGACGAAACTCTTAAAGATGATTTCTATGACCATCTGGAATCAATATATGATCAGCTGCCGTCATACGATACAAAGATACTAGTAGGACATTTTAACGCACAAGTAGGCCGGGAAGATATCTTTCTGCCAACAATAGGAAAGCATAGTAAACATGAGAGGTCAAACGACAATGGGGTTCAACTCATTAGTTTTACATCGTCTAAAGCCATGGTTATTAAAAGCACTATGTACCCGCACAAGGATACTTGGAGGTCTCCTGACGGTAGAACTGTTAACCAGATAGATCACGTATTAATAGACGATCGTCATAAGAGCACTATTTTAGATGTGCGAGCATTTCGAGGAGCCGACTGCGACAGTGACCACTACTTACTAGGTGTCAAAGTAAAAGTTAAAATAAAGGTCGACAGAATAAAACACAACAAAAGTGAAGACCCCATTAATATAGATAATCTTAAAGATAAACAGATTAGAAGTACTTTTCAACTAGAACTGAGAAATAATTTTGATGGGTTAGCATTGGAAGACAGCATTGGTAGCAAATGGGAACGAATAAAAGATACTGTAAAGAGCATTGCAGTACGGGTTCTAGGTCGGAAAAAGAGGAAAAAGAAAAGGAAGTGGTGGAACCAAGATTGTGAGAGTATAATAAGGGAAAGGACAAGGTACAAGATGCTATCTGAGCAGGACGAGTTGTGGAAAAGTAAATACGAAGAAGTGCGTGTGGAAGCTAGGAAAGTTATTAGGAGAGCAAAACGCATGCACTTAGAAAATATAGTGAGGGGAATGGAGACTCTGATCAGAGCAAACGAATCGAGAAAGTTTTATAAAGAGGTAATCCTGTAAGAAAGGGTATCAACCCACAACTCAAGTGCTAGAAGTCGAAGAAGGCAACCTGGTCACAGATGGCGAAGAAATAAAAAGCTGCTGGCGGAACTACCTTCGAACACTACTGAACTGCCCTCCGATCGTCGAGCTTATACCCCAGACCACAGAAATGAGGATGAGAGAGTGGAATCCCTGAGCTTTGATGAGGTCAGACAGGCAATAATGAGACTCAAGAATAACAAGGCGCCAGGGGCCAACGGTCTGCCCTCAGAATTGTGGAAGTATGGCGGAGGGACAGTGCAGTCCAAGCTATATGAGCTATTGCTAAGAGTTTGGGAATCGGGGACCCAACCTCTTTACAAAAAAGTCCCGTTTACAAAAAAGGATGCAAGAGGAAGTGTGAGAACTACCGGGGTATAGCACTGCTTCCTACTGCGTATAAAGTGTTGTCGTATGTACTCCTCAAAAGACTGGAACCGTACGCGGAAAAAAATCTCAGCGATTATCAGTGTGGGTTCCGTCGAAATAGCAGTACGGTTGACCAAATCTTCCTTCTCAAACAGATCATGGAGAAGAGATGGGAATATGCGCAATGTGTGCACGTGGTTTTCGTGGACTTCGCTAAGGCATACGACAGCATAGATAGAGACTCTCTATACGCCATACTTAAGAACTACAACATCCCTAACAAGTTGGTCACCATGGTCGAGGCTGCAACGAGGGACAGTAATATGAAAGTACGGGTGCAAGGCGATCTGACGGATGATTTTCCAGTTATTACGGGGTTAAAACAGGGCGATGCCCTATCGCCAATGCTTTTCAATTTAGTGCTGGAGCATGTCCTCAGAAAAGTACTAGCCTTGGAAGTTGGACTAGAGCTAAATGGAAAGTATATGGTAGTAGGGTATGCTGATGACCTGGCTCTATTGGGTGTTAGTAGATCAGAGGTCCAGGTGGCGACTAAGATCCTTGAGACTGAAGCCTTGAGAGTAGGCCTACGTATAAACCACGATAAGACTGAGTATCTCCACATGCGACGTTACAAGACTGGTCGAGACAAACCTGCAGATCTACAGGTTGGACATAATGTGTTTAAAGGGGTGGCCAAATTTAAATTCTTAGGTTGTACGATCAATGACAACAATACACGTGGCGAGGAGATCGACATTCGCATTCAAAATGCCTTGCGGTGCGGTGCAGCTTTGCATAAAGTCCTCGTGTCCAGGCTTCTCAGTAGGAAAACGAAGATCCATTACAAGACCGTAGTGCGGCCTATCTTAACATACGGATGTGAAGCCTGGACACTCACTTTAAGAGAACAGAACAAGCTTTTGGTGGCAGAGAGAAAGATTCTCCGCAAAATCCTCGGCCCGACACAGAGACCCGATGGCAGCTGGAGAATCCGCAAAAACGCCGAAATTGAACAACTTGTGGCTGAACCAAATATTATTGGTGTGACAAAGGCGCAAAGGCTTCGGTGGCTCGGTCATCTTGAGCGGATGGGAAGCGAACGGGCGGTGAAATGAGCATACGAGGGAAAACCGACAGGACGCCGCCTGGTCGGTCGGCCTAGGTATCGATGGGCGGATGTGGTGGAGGCGGATCTTTGCGAGCTCCAAGCTGGCGACTGGCGAGAGACTGCACAGGACCGGGATCAGTGGCGCGCAGTCGTGTTCCTTCTCAAACAGATCATGGAGAAGAGATGGGAATATGCGCAATGTGTGCACGTGGTTTTCGTGGACTTCGCTAAGGCATACGACAGCATAGATAGAGACTCTCTATACGCCATACTTAAGAACTACAACATCCCTAACAAGTTGGTCACCATGGTCGAGGCTGCAACGAGGGACAGTAATATGAAAGTACGGGTGCAAGGCGATCTGACGGATGATTTTCCAGTTATTACGGGGTTAAAACAGGGCGATGCCCTATCGCCAATGCTTTTCAATTTAGTGCTGGAGCATGTCCTCAGAAAAGTACTAGCCTTGGAAGTTGGACTAGAGCTAAATGGAAAGTATATGGTAGTAGGGTATGCTGATGACCTGGCTCTATTGGGTGTTAGTAGATCAGAGGTCCAGGTGGCGACTAAGATCCTTGAGACTGAAGCCTTGAGAGTAGGCCTACGTATAAACCACGATAAGACTGAGTATCTCCACATGCGACGTTACAAGACTGGTCGAGACAAACCTGCAGATCTACAGGTTGGACATAATGTGTTTAAAGGGGTGGCCAAATTTAAATTCTTAGGTTGTACGATCAATGACAACAATACACGTGGCGAGGAGATCGACATTCGCATTCAAAATGCCTTGCGGTGCGGTGCAGCTTTGCATAAAGTCCTCGTGTCCAGGCTTCTCAGTAGGAAAACGAAGATCCATTACAAGACCGTAGTGCGGCCTATCTTAACATACGGATGTAAAGCCTGGACACTCACTTTAAGAGAACAGAACAAGCTTTTGGTGGCAGAGAGAAAGATTCTCCGCAAAATCCTCGGCCCGACACAGAGACCCGATGGCAGCTGGAGAATCCGCAAAAACGCCGAAATTGAACAACTTGTGGCTGAACCAAATATTATTGGTGTGACAAAGGCGCAAAGGCTTCGGTGGCTCGGTCATCTTGAGCGGATGGGAAGCGAACGGGCGGTGAAATGAGCATACGAGGGAAAACCGACAGGACGCCGCCTGGTCGGTCGGCCTAGGTATCGATGGGCGGATGTGGTGGAGGCGGATCTTTGCGAGCTCCAAGCTGGCGACTGGCGAGAGACTGCACAGGACCGGGATCAGTGGCGCGCAGTCGTGTTGGAGGCCAAGACCCACTTTGGGTCACTGCGCCAGAGGAATAAGTAAGTAAGTAACTCAAGATCAGATAAATGACTATATATCTTATAGACTGAGATATGACAAACGACACAAAAAAATTATATTTTTTTCATAGAGTATTACAAACTTGTTTCCATAATAAAAAATACTGTCCTTATATGCTGTTAAAATAATTTTGGCATTTTGAGACCTTGACATTTTAAAGAATTTTGATCATATCTGACATTCGGTATTTGAAGGGAATGTACACTGCAAAATTTAGGCATTTCGGGTAATGGTGGTGTTAATTCAAAGTCATTATGACCGAAAATCATTCTATCATTTTAACAGTGAGGCAATGTATGTTTAAGGTTTTACAGCTACATGGCAATTTGAAATTTCGGCAAATTACAGAATAGGGCAATTTAGGTTGAATGAAACCAAATATTTTTAACGAGCGTAGGATTTCAAAAGACACTGGCACCATTTACTAATTATAGGTTAATATCACCATTCTACATGTCATTCTATATTGACATCAAGATATTGTCGATGTCTGAGTCAACGAAAGCAAGTCTTATCTAGAAAGGCGCCAGATGATCACAATTTTCAGATATGCAGGACCAACTACCTCCATTGAATGAGTCGAATGAAAAATACGATTAATATGTATGTAGGCAGCCACACACGCCAGGTAATAATGAACATGTGTACGACATAACTCCTTGCCTGCGTAAGTAACACCACCAAAAACATAAATGTAAAAAAGGAGAGCAAAGTTCAATACAAAAATTATGCTTGGCTGTGGGCTTCGCCGCAAAAAGAATGGAGATCTAAATGAGTACCAAGTTCTATGCAAAATCCAAGTATGTATTTATAGGAACAAAATAACATTATGAACAAGTATTAAACCTATTTCTTTGCTTTATTGGATACCTATAACAATTGCTGTTATTTAAAAATGTGAGATCTTAAAGTAGGTTAGATTTGACTTGGCCAGTTTTCATTACATTAGTCATTTTATAAAGTTATTCAACATTTATACACCGTGGGCTGTAATAACCCGACAGATCTTAACCACGAATTTCTAAGACCAAAAGAATTAAAAAATGTTATGTGACTTTAGGTCAATTTCGCCAAAAATTTTTTTCTTTTTTTTTTTCATTTTTTGAATGTTTATTGCACATGAAAAGCAAATGTTATTAATAAAATTATCGCCTAAAACATACTGGTACTTTTTTTTTTTAAAAAAATTAGTTACTGCAAAGTTTTCCTAGTCACTGTGATATCTGTCAATAAGGACGTGTAAACTATGTCCAATAGTGGCAACAACGCCATTAGAAAGGCATTTTGTGATGAGTAGACTCCGGACTCTTTTGGCAATGACGTCACAATAGGGTGATTTGGGGAGTAAACGGGACGGTGCTATGAAACACGGTTAAAAACTCGGTTGTTAACCGAATACATTTTAATTAGATATTTTCAACAAAATTATCTAGTAAGTTGATCAATATTATTTTTTAGTGCAAACCATACAATTGTACTTTAAACTGGCTTGGTGACATTTGTGACGAACAAGGAGCGAGTGGCCGACAAAACCAATGCCAGTTCAACGTACAAATGCATGGTTTGCAAGTAATATAGCAAACGATAATATTGATCAACTTACAAAGTAATATTGTTAAAAATGTCTAATTTAATGTATTCGGTTAACAACCGAGTTCTTAACCGTGTTTCATAGCACCGTCCCGTTTACTCCCCAAATCACCCTATTGTGACGTCATTGCCACAAGAGTGGCATGATGGCGTGGCATGTGGTGTGATGAGTTATAATAAAAAAAATATTTTTTTTAAATCGGTATTAACTCTGAAACTAGGCGTATTCCAGAAAAGTTTATAGGACATTTTAGTCTCCAATTATGATCAGGAATTTATGGTTAAAATCTGTCGGGTTACTCAAATTCACCGTGTATATATATTTTAATTCTGATAAAAACTGGCCAAGTCAAATCTAACCTACTTTAAGATCTCACATTTTTAAATAATAGCAATTGTTATTAGGTATCCAATAAAGCAAATAAATAGAGTTTAATACTTGTTCATAATGTTATTTTGTTCCTATAAATACACCCCTCTCTCTCTCTCTCTCTCTCTCTCTTCTCCCTCTCTCTCTCTCTTCTCTCTTTTCGGATCCGGGGTATGTCCTTAAACTACGTCCGGACTTGGGTATGTCCTTAAACTATGCCAAAAAGAGAGGTATGGGCACTGCGAATGGCATCTCGCTTAGTGTGGTAGGGCACGTTCAGTGAATGTCATCTCGCTCAAATCTGGAGCAGAGCCCGACTGGGGAAGTACCTCCACCTTACAGAAAACCACAGCCAAATAGCACTAGACCCTACTCATAGTGTTGTGTTCCTGCTGGTGAGTAAGGTTGCCAGAGAGCTCAAAGAGGACCGTGTGTTGACGATGAGGGACCCTCTTGTTCCTTTAGCCGTCAACACAGTGAATCCTCCTTTTTGTAAAGGGTCGGCAACGCGCATGTGACTCCTGTGGAATTACAGGCGTCCATAGGTTACGGAAGCTGCTTATCATCAGGCAGGCCATATGCTTGTTTGCCACCGTCGTAGTATAAAAAAAAAATATTTGGATTTTGCATAGAACTTGGCACTCATTTAGATCTCCATTCTTTTTGCGGCGAAGCCCACAGCCAAGCATAATTTTTGTATTGATCTTGGCTCTCCGTTTTTACATTTCTTTTTTACTTTTTTTTCTTTTTTAAAAAAACCTTAGTCCGTAAGAGCAAACACTGTACTATACTTTTCTCAATAAATTATTTGTATTTGTATTTATGTTTTTGGTGGGATATCATTACTTTTTGTAAAGAAAACTAGGCAGGTATTGAGATTTAATGTTCGTTCTTGCGTTTCCGCTGCATAGTTTGTATAAACGGGTTGTATAAAGTATATTTATTTATTCATTGAACCTCATGTACAATGTACTTCACTTTTATACTGTTACTGGTTTAGGTACGAAGAAAGTTTGTGGTTATAGTATGACAATATTTAATTCATCGTTGAGAAAGAAGCAGGATGAACATAAATGTAATAAAACAATAAATAACTAAATCGGTATTCGTAAGCGGTGCCTATGTTTTATGTGTTGCTCGGGAGCGCTTTTATGTAGATTTACTTCTGTTCTGTGTATAAATATGTGTTGCCGCGCGACGCCGACGACACACCGTTGGTCGGTCGTTTAGCGCGTATTACAAGTATTTTTGTATGGGGACACCACTTATTTTTTTTCTTAACTTTATTTTTATATTTCTTTTATATAGCAAATATAATAATACCTATATTGGGATAGTTTCAAGTATCTGATTGTAACGGTTCCAACGATACAATAAAAAAAAAAAATTGTATGCCCCCCCCCCCCCTATTTTTTAACTTTTTTTTATTTTTAGATATTTTCCTACGTTTACACACAATCACCGAGCTGGATTCCAAATTTCATCCTTCTAGGTCATCTGGAAATAGGTTAGATTTAGGTACTATATGTCAGTCAGTCAGTCAGTGCTAAAATTTACGACTTTTTGACCTTCATATCTTTATAACCGTCTGAGATAGCTTCATAAAATTTGGGCTTCTAGATGTCCTTATGGATTTATATACATTTAAACACACGTAGTTTTATGTGTTTACGTTAAAGAGGTTTTGAGTTAGAGAAGGGTCAAAAGTGGCACCAAGTGAGTCGTGTAATATACACTCGGCGCTGGCTAGCCAGTTCCTTTGCTTAAACTTGGCTTGACACGCTGCCGCGTGTCTAGATTGATAATTCTCGGTCGAGCGTGTTGGCCACATACGCTAGGATATGCATGTCGGTTTTGTGTGTGCAAGCAAAACTGTCACGCATAACTTAGTGTAGGCGGCCGCCTTAATGGGGCAGTTTACCAAACCTGTGGGCTTGTAGTCGTACTGATAGGTGTCACCAAGCACCAGGATGTGGCTGCCGCGGCGGAAGGGGTCGTGGTAAATTTTCTCCGGGAAGATGAACGTGTCGGCGTTGTCGGGGGACGCCTGTCCGGTGTTACTGCCGTCGTAGTACCAAACCGGAAGGTCTGTGAAACATTAAACTCTACTTATTTTTTTTTTCAACATATTAACTTTAAGTAAATATAAAACAAAATTGTGGCCCATCCATACTATGGTACGTTTTTGTCAGAATAAAATTGTCGTTAGTCGCGCACCGGCCAGCGTTAGATGCGGACGTGCCATGAGCTCCCGCCACCCGCGTGAGAAAGAGACAAACTGTAATTTTCTAACAATGAGAGTGACAAGGATGTAATGATTGTCAAAATAGATAAACATAACAGAATCGTTGCTAGGTTATGAAATAACTCTGGAAGTATTTTTTCTGCTCATTTTGTTACCCATCCATAGTAAATATCATTGCCTAGGAGTTAAAACTTATCAACATTATTTCTAATATCCGACCTCCATACTTGACTTGAGTACCAATACATACTTAAATATTATTTTTATCGACCTTTTCTAGCGAAAACTCTCCAGATGTGAAGAACTTCTTAGATGCTTAGTATTTGTAGGCAGAATTTGTCCGTTTCTACCAAATAGACATTCTGTTATATGTGTTCTTTATCTGATTTGTTATTGCCCCCGCGATAACGACGTATGTATGTATCCTTTAGATAGTTTGCCTTGTATTGCCTTCAATAAAACCTAGGATCAATAGATAGGATAGGTTTCGAGACATAATATGTGATGGTTATTGGCCAATAAGATTGATAGAACTGATAAGGAGGGAACATCAGCCTTGTAGGCTAGCATGGGATGCAGTGCATTGCGAATGTTTTTATGCCATTAACTTTAATTTGATAACGTCGATTCTGTTATATTATACCAGATTATGCCCGGTACTTTGTCCTAAAGCTTGTCCCAGAAAAAAATGTCGTTTATTAGCTAGTTTATGGAATAACATAAACAATAAAAAGTTACCAAATTTTTGACAACATTTTATTAGAAATGTAGTAAACAAAATATATTTTTGGTATGTTTTTGTTCTATTGTTTATTCATCCAGAAACTTCGTAATTTTCTTTTGATACCTGCCTTCAGGTTTTGTACATCAGTGTCTGTGATTAGTTTTGAAGCTGTATTCCATTTTCGCTTGAAGTTTTCAACTGATGTGGCGTTAGTTTTATGTTTTAAGAGTTTCTGCTTCATACGAGCCCAATAATTTTCTATAGGTCGTAATTCAGGGCAGTTAGGAGGATTTAGGTATTATTCCACAAATTCAACATTATTGGCTTTGTACCATTTTATCACATTTTTAGAATAGTGGCACGTGGCCAGAGCAGGCCAAAACAGAACTGGCTTCTTGTGTCGCTTAATAAATGGCAATAATCGCTTTTCCATGCACTCTTTAAGATATATATCGCCTTTCATAGTTCCTTTAGCAAAGTATGGGGTGCTGCGTTTGCCGCAAGAACAGATCGCTTGCCATACAAGAACCTTCTTCGCAAATTTATCCGTTTTTAATACCTTGTACTCATAATTGACAGTTTTTCTATCGGTCCCCGAATAAAAATGATGTCTCGGCAGTGATTTAAAATCAAGCTTGCAATATGTTTCGTCGTCCATCACAGCACAGTACTTTTTTGTCGTTAATTTTGAATATAGTTTTCTTGATCTTGTTTTAGCGTCAGTTTCTTGTTTCGAATTTCTATTAGGCACTTTAGTTTGTTTGAACGTCTTTATAGAATTATTTTTCTTTACTCGTTGCACAGTTGATTTAGACGTTTATCCTTTTTAGCTAAATATGTCACAGATAAAGTAGGTTTTTTAAGCAAAGCAGCTATGATACTCTTCTCAATATTTTTCTTAACAAACCCGGTCTTCCGACCACTTCCAGGACGCCGTCGAATACCGCCAGTCTCCCTGAATTGTTTCAGGACCCTTTGGACAGTTCTAACAGACGTGTTTAGCTCCATTGCCACTATTTTCGTGGAAATGCCTTGATATTGGACATATTTGTACAATATTTTCTCATGAAGTTTTTCTTGTGGAGACGACATCTTTGAAAATGTGACTGTGACAGATTTTTTTCTAATATTAAATAAAGAACCGAGATGCATTTAACATATAACCAGCTGCGCTGACTAACGCTGCGTAAACTAACGACATTTTTTACTGGGACAAGCTTTAGTAGAAGTAGACTTCGGGTAGCTTATAATTACCGTATTTATCGTACTTTAATAATAAATTACTCCCCCTTTCACCCACTTAATTTCTGTAATAAAAACTAATCTATATCCTTCCTAGGGACTCAAACTATCTCCATACCTTATTAATTAACTGATCTAGGTAAATAGGTTCAACGGTTTTCATGAAAAACCTACTTCACCTTCAAACTCAAAATACTGAAGCTAACAAATTTTATTATTCACCGATATTCAAACTGGCGAATTTGCATGACAATAGGGTGGAGTGGAGAAAAAGTTTTACTTTCGCTTTTATAAACAGCTATGTTGATTAACTGCAAAACACGTGCCAAAAGTATATTCGCTATGTGCGATGTACATGGTGGGGGCTTTGATAATTAAACCAACCGGATGCGAGACGCGCACTAATTTCTATCAGAAAAAGTCTGCCAATTTCGGCGCGGGGGACGAGGAAACGCTCAAATACTGTTAACACTAATGCATTTTCCATTGACGTCGCTACACACGCACACGATAAAATTATCAAACTGCTTGCTGAGCTGCCAAGTTTGTAACTCTTTTAGCACCACCCAGGGATTACGTGTAGGGTTGTCTAAGGTGTTTCCTACGGACGCAGAGAAACATTGATCGTAGGTTAGTTATATATTTTTATTTCTTTCTTTACCAAGTATAAGGTTTAGTTATTGATAAAATTATAATGTTAAGTTGTGATTAAATATCAAGTTTTTCTACCAGCATATTACTTACAATGTTAGTATTCTACGTAAGTTAGTTTGTCTATTTGTTCAGGACAAGTCTTGCAAGCTGATTTAGAATAACTTTTATATTATCAATTTAATATTTTGATGTGTATTTGTTTTTAAATTTAGTGGAAAATACTACAAATTGGAAACAGATAACTATTACAATGAAACATTGAACTGCAAAGAACTCTGTAACATCACGGGATTCGAACCCACGTGTTTAGATTACCGTTCCAATGTGCTTCCAATTACACTAGACGTTCCTCTATCCACCTCAGTGAATTTTTCACTGTAATGAACAATGATGAATCAGTCACTAGCGACATCGTGATGTTCCAGAGTCCTTCGCAGTTGATATTTTGATTGTAATGGGCATTTGTTTCAAAAACTACATTATGTAATTTATCTTCAAGCCTACCGCTCCAAATATTTGCGACACGGTATGGTGCACTTCAAATAAGCTACATACCAAATTTAAGACCCGGTAAGCGCTTAGGATTTAAAGACCATTTTTAAGAAATAATTGTTTTTATATGAAAAATAGCAAATGACTTTAAATCCCTCGCACAAATGTATTTAAATGGCTCAAACACACTTGCAGACTCATACATATTTAATTACCATGACATAACGTTTAATACTAAATTAAATATCGTTCCTGTGACCGACTTGGTTTATACGTCCGTTTTCAACTGACATGATATAATAAAATTAATAACCCTTTTAAAATCATAATTAAAAAGCTCAAACATACTTGAATATTTCATTTATAAGTCATAAAAAAATTATTAAATATTAAACGTCTTCATCCTACTTATACTACGTACGTTTTTTTGTTGACATCGTTTTTGACCTTAAGGTTAGATATGATTTTGAGCTAGTACCTATTGTTACCTATTTAGGTTAATTTAATAAAGCCACCAGTGCAGTACAAATCCTATAAACGGCCTTAAATTTGGTGACTGATTCATGCAAATCATCTGCAGTTCAGTCTCAGGCAACGCCGCTTTGCATGATTGTCAGTCGTGTCAAATTAAGCTGATCAAACTCCCTTGTTAATAGATCAAGCAGTGGCTAGAAAAGGGGGCGGGGAATGGTCGGCTTCCGAGGTCCAGTCTGCTCTATACATATTTTTTGCCTACGATTAGGTACTAGGTCCAGATTGACATCATTTTCTTCTAGTTAAAGTAAGAAGAATTAATTTAAGAATTTTTTTTTATAAATGCACAAAAATATATGGATTTATATACACGTATATAATTTTGTTATATGAATGACATTTGGAAAAATATTACAATTTTTTCATTGTTTTCATATAAATCCTTGACGAAACCATTAAAAGAAATCGCGTCAGTTACTTATTATTATAATTTATAAGTATGAAGAAAAATCAGACAAGCAGAAAGTGATTTTGAGACGAAATTAACGAACTTAGGAAAGGCATCAGCTATCGTACAAAAGTACGCTGTTATGATTCTGATATTTGATACGCAACATAAAGTGAAAATTTCAGAATGTACTTTTTGGACATATTTAGATTTTCTGAAGCAACTAACATGGAGGTTGTAGTACAGAATATATAATTACACGCTTGAGGCGACACATACGATTATTGTAGAAATCATACAATTATATCATTGTGTACAATACACATACCATATCACTACTTTGAAAGCCTAAAATTGGTGTATGTTTAAAAAACAATGAAAGTATTGCTGCGTAAGAGTTATTTCCGCAGACCTGATATATATGTATAACTATGTCGTAAGAAAAAATATTAATTGTTCAACTATCATTAATGTTCTTCGCCTTATATACGACACGCAGATTTTATAAATTTGCCGCCTTTTATCGGGGCCGAGATATCATAGCTAGAATCTACTTCAATGTTCATCTTTATATTTATTTCGGACCGTCTTCATCATATTTATATTTATGAACCCGGAGTATGTCCTAAAACTACGGCCACGACCACCGGGGGATGGGCAACAGCATCCTCGGAGTGCGGTGGAGATACTGCGATCGCCAACCCGCATGCCTAGCGTGGCGATTACGGCATTCACCCCCCATGAAAAGAACCAAAAAACCACGGCCCCGAGTGTCCGGCGACCCCCGGTGCCCTGGTTATGGTAGCGGCCAGGGTACTAGCGGGGTCAGGGGTGCTAAGAATCTCCGGCAAGGGGGAGGAAACGATAATCCTAAAGTACGGCAACTTGCTTTATTTCCGGGAGGGCGACCAACAGTCCCAGGGGGTGTCGGGTTCATCGTCCATAAGTCCCTCGTGAACAACGTGGTGAAGATCGAGAGTGTGTCGACTAGGGTGGCGTACCTTATACTCAGAGTATCCAAGAGGTACTCGTTGAAGGTCATACAGGTGTATGCGCCGACTTCGGCACACTCCGATGACGAGGTGGAGGCTATGTATGAGGATATATCGAAGGCCATGCATAGCTCCAAAACCTACTTCACCGTTGTAATGGGGGACTTCAACGCGAAACTGGGCAAGAGAGATGGTGAAGAACTGAGAGTGGGGCAATTTGGATTTGGAAGTCGGAACCACCGGGGCCAACTACTGGCTGGCTTCTTGGAGAAGGAGGGACTCTACATGATGAACTCCTTCTTCAAGGAACGTGAGCACAGGAAGTGGACCTGGATGAGTCCCGACGGTGCAACTAAAAACGAGATTGACTTCATCATGTCGACGAAGCAGCATATATTCAATGATGTCTCTGTGATCAATACGGTCAAAACCGAAAGTGATCACCGTCTGGTGAGAGGCACATTGAATATATGTGTTAATCTAGATCGCTCTCGACTGATGAAGTCTACGCTCCATCCAGCAGCACTTCAAATCCAAAACCCTGAGAACTTCCAGCTGGAACTCCAAAACCGTTTCGATTGTCTAGGCGGCGATGTGGACGAATTCAAAGACAGGTTTGGAAGCTGTCCATAGTACTGGGTCTAAATTTTTTAAGGCCCAGCGGAGCAACAGAACGAAAAGGCTCTCTGACTCCACTCAGAAACTCATCGAGGAAAGGAGAGAAATGGTTCTGCAATCCTCAGCAGATGCGTCATTACGAGTATACCGGCAGCTCAATAAACGGATCTCTAAGTCCCTTACCCGTGATTTGCGCTAATTCAATACAAATCGTATTGAAGAGGCCATTGAGCAGAATAAAGGCTCTAAAGTTTTCGCAAGAGATTTGTCTATTGGGCAGAGCCAGCTCGCCAAATTAAAAACTGAGGATAGTAGAATCGTTTCATCTAGACTCGAGATTCTGGGGGAGATAGAGGACTTTTATGGACAGCTATACACATCAACTAGCAGACCTGAAGTTGATCTGGCGGAAGACCTTAGAGCTAGACTGACCCGACATTATACCGAAGACATCCCGGACATCAGCCTGTACGAGATTAGAATGGCTCTTAAACAGCTCAAAAACAATAAGGCACCTGGTGCAGACGGAATTACAGCCGAACTTCTGAAGGCGGGTGGTAAACCGGTCCTTATGGCCCTTCAGAAGTTGTTCGACTCCGTTTTACTAGAAGGGAGAACGCCTAAGGCATGGAACAGAGGTGTGGTGGTATTGTTCTTCAAAAAGGGTGATAACGCGTTACTGAAGAACTACCGACCCATTTCACTTCTGAGCCATGTCTATAAGCTGTTTACAAGAGTCATTACGAACCGTCTCGCATGCAGGCTAGATGACTTCCAGCCTCCCGAACAAGGCGGTTTCCGAAGAGGCTTTAGTGCCCTAGACCACATCCATACGCTCCGTCAGGTTATACAGAAGACTGAGGAGTATAACCTGCCCCTCTGCTTAGCGTTCGTGGACTACGAGAAAGCCTTCGACTCGATCGAAACCTGGGCTGTACTACAAAGGTGCCAAGTGGACTATCGCTATATCGAAGTGCTGAAGTGTTTGTACGAGAACGCCACTATGTCAGTCCGACTCCAGGACCAGAACTCGAAGCCTATTCGTTGCAGCGGGGAGTCAGGCAAGGAGATGTTATTTCTCCTAAACTGTTTACCGCTGCACTGGAGGATGTTTTCAAGACTCTGGACTGGAGAAGGCTAGGCATCAACATAAACGGCGAGTACATCACTCACCTTCGGTTTGCTGACGACATAGTAGTCTTGGCTGAGACCATGGAGAATTTGAGTACGATGCTCGATGACCTCAGTAAAGCCTCCGAGCGAGTTGGTCTAAAGATGAACATGGATAAGACGAAGATCATATCAAATACCCATGTAGCACCAACTCCCGTTACAATCGGAGACTTTACACTCGAAGTTGTGGACGATTATATATACTTAGGACATACTGTCCAGTTAGGTAGATCCAACTTCGAGAAAGAGGTCAATCGACGAATCCGACTCGGTTGGGCAGCGTTCGGGAAGCTACGGCACATCTTTTTGTCCAATATTCCGCAGTGTCTCAAGACGAAAGTCTTTGACCAGTGTGTGTTGCCAGTGATGACATATGGTACTGAAACGTGGTCGCTTACAATGGGCCTCATAAGAAAGCTCAAAGTCACCCAAAGGGCAATGGAGAGGGCTATGGTTGGAGTCTCTCTGCGTGATCGCATCAGAAATGAGGCCATCAGCAGCAGAACCAAAGTAACCGATATAGCCCTCCGAATCGCTAAACTAAAGTGGCAGTGGGCGGGGCACATTGCTCGTAGAACTGTTGGCCGTTGGGGCGAAAAGGTTCTCGAGTGGCGACTACGAACCGGGAGGCGCAGCGTGGGTAGACCCCCCGCAAGGTGGACTGATGACCTGGTGAAGGTCGCGGGAGTCCGCTGGATGCGGGTGGCGCAGGGCCGCTCATTGTGGCACTCTTTGGGGGAGGCCTATGTCTAGCAGTGGACGTCTTTCGGCTGATATGATGATGATGATGATGATATTTATTTCGTAAAAAATAGTATAGAGCGGCAAATGCGATTTCCATATAATTGAATAACGTGGACGTTAAAGGGTTATAAATGTGTAAAAAATATTAAAACAAATTTATTGTTTTTATTTTTACTTTCATACAAATTTTCATCCCCCTTTTTACCCCTATTTGAGTAGATTTTATAAAATTGTATTTATCAAACCAAGCAGCGAATTGTAAGCCGAATGTAGCACAGATTGGATCTCAGAACAGACGCCGATATTCCATCCGCTTTTTGGGAGGTTGCCATTGTATAATCTGGCAGCTAGGAGGCGTGATCAGCTTTGTTTGACCTAACGGCCAATCGTGCTAAGCGACGTTATCTGAGACAAATGTGCAGACGGCTCCGTACATTTCTATCTATTAAGGTCCGCAGTAATTAAGACTTTTAAAACGGTATCCCACATACCTTAGAGTCATAAGTAGGCATCGGAGTTTTTATCGCACGGTAAGACTAATAGAAGGCTATAGAGTCGCCATCTGCCATAAATTTTAACTCTTATTCATACTCATACTCACTCATTTATTTAAATTTTATAATCAAGGACAATAGTGGCACTTGCAGATATAAAAATACGGCTTTTCGTGATCAAGAGATTTTCTTCAGCATGATTATTTCTTGGGACCCAAGGCTGGAATTGAGAAGTGGAGCCACCAAGATTTTTGATGTAAATTATTCGGGGCGGGGGAGCCTCTCAACTATATCTTGATATGTAAAGGTACATCAGTTAAGCTACTAGGCCAATTGCGACAGAATGAAGTATCGCCTACCTATTCGCAGGTGTATCGTTTTACAGTACATATGGCCCATGAAAGTTTCGACAGAGGCACGTCAAGTGATAATTACCACACTAATGTGGTAAAGTAGCGCCATATGTACTGTAAAGGATAATTATGAAATTGTCCAATCTTGGTTGAAATAAGAGCCAAGACAAATTTTCCGCAATTGAATGTTGGATCTATTGACGTGTTGAAATTTTCATAGAACATGAAACATCGGGAATAAGAGTTTCAAAGTCCTGATATGACATGGTATATGCATCATCGTTTTCATCAGTACAGTTATAGAACGAGTAAACAACTGCGACTTTTTCCGTACTTTGTGGGGTAAATTGGATTCTATGATGATCAAATATGTCCTTGATTATAAAATTTAAATAACTAATTAAATGAGTATGAGTATGAATAAGAGTTAAAACTTATGTCAAATGTCGACTGCATAGCTTGCTATTAGTCTTACAGTGCGATAAAAATTCCGATGCCTAGTCATAAGATGAGAAATATTACATCATTTACTTGACATGAGATATGCTTTAGGAGCTAAAATCTCTAAGGAAATATTTTGAGTTTTTCAATCATCCAAATCATTACTTATCAACTTAACGACTTAATACAAATATTTAAGACTTACAATTTAAAACTTTAAATATGAATATCTAAGTATGTTTTTGACGTTTAAATATTTTTTATGGAATTAATAGTATGTTGATATTGTCAGAATAATCAAACCATTTCTTACAAATTGTCCTAAAATCCAAACCCGCCTCAGGAAGGGTCAATTTTTTTTTCTTAAAAAAAGATTAATGTTATTCAGTTAGTATATTTGAAATAGTACTCTGATAATTTCGAAATGGTATACGCCATAAATAAATTGGGGACAATTTTGTTTACTAATATCGTATTCTTAATTCAAGGCACACCTGACAGTTATGTCCATACAAAATGATTTACAATGTAGGGCAGGAGCTGTCAGATTTTTGTCTTAAATTAAAAATATGATATTAGTCTTAAATCCAAACCGGCTACTAAAATGGACTTTAATTAGCTATGTAGGTATTATTACGTACCTTAAGAATTGTTTCGGTGGATTAGTCTTCAAGAACTTTATAAGAAAGTAGGCTTAAAAATAAATTGGGGACAATTTTTTTACTAATATCGTATTCTTAATTCAAGATTGTAATCTGACAGTTCTCTCCATACAAAATGATTTACAATGTAGGGCAGGAGCTGTTAGATTATTGTCTTAAATTAAAAATATGATATTAGTCTTAAATCCAAACCGGCTACTAAAATGAATTTAAATTAGCTATGTGGGTATTATTACGTACCTTAAGGATTATTTCGGTGGATTAGTCTTCAAGAACTTTATAAGAAAATGTGTTCATAAATAGGACGCTTCCTACAACACTACAAATATGGAAGCCGATCAGTAAATTAGATAAAAATACCCATGGCTCCAATACTTGTAGTTACCATATTTGGGTAATATTTAGTTTTAAAATTAAGGTTATGTACATGCTTCGTCCAGTATGTAAATTCACAGAACATTGATGAAATGATGAAATAACACATTGTTTTTATTTGAACGTTATATTATGTTATGTTCTTGTTCCCACCCAGGTAGGTATAACTCAAAAGTCCCGTTTAAATGTAAACAATGAGTTAAAAGAGCTGGTAGCCTGGTAAGACGTCCGACTTTCAATCCGGAGGTCTCAATCTCGGGTTCAAACCCCGACTCGTACAGTCACCATCAGACATATCGGAGCGGCCAAGGTGGTCACAAATATCTAAACAACGCCTCTATGACCAAGGCGATAAAGTGCATGTTCAGATATTTTTGAGTACCATGGCCGCTCCGATATATCTGATGGTGACTGTACTAGTTATGAAAGTTATATCACATGTTATGCACGAATTATCTATATATATATAAACATAAAAGTCCTGACTGACTGACTGACTGACTGACTGACTGACTGACTGACTGACTGACTGACTGACTGACTGACTGACTGACTGACTGACTGACTGACTGACTGACTGACTGACTGACTGACTGACTGACTGACTGACTGACTGACTGACTGACTGACTGACTGACTGACTGACTGACTGACTGACTGACTGACTGACTGACTGACTGACTGACTGACTGACTGACTGACTGACTGACTGACTGACTGACTGACTGACTGACTGACTGACTGACTGACTGACTGACTGACTGACTGACTGACTGACTGACTGACTGACTGACTGACTGACTGACTGACTGACTGACTGACTGACTGACTGACTGACTGACTGACTGACTGACTGACTGACTGACTGACTGACTGACTGACTGACTGACTGACTGACTGACTGACTGACTGACTGACTGACTGACTGACTGACTGACTGACTGACTGACTGACTGACTGACTGACTGACTGACTGACTGACTGACTGACTGACTGACTGACTGACTGACTGACTGACTGACTGACTGACTGACTGACTGACTGACTGACTGACTGACTGACTGACTGACTGACTGACTGACTGACTGACTGACTGACTGACTGACTGACTGACTGACTGACTGACTGACTGACTGACTGACTGACTGACTGACTGACTGACTGACTGACTGACTGACTGACTGACTGACTGACTGACTGACTGACTGACTGACTGACTGACTGACTGACTGACTGACTGACTGACTGACTGACTGACTGACTGACTGACTGACTGACTGACTGACTGACTGACTGACTGACTGACTGACTGACTGACTGACTGACTGACTGACTGACTGACTGACTGACTGACTGACTGACTGACTGACTGACTGACTGACTGACTGACTGACTGACTGACTGACTGACTGACTGACTGACTGACTGACTGACTGACTGACTGACTGACTGACTGACTGACTGACTGACTGACTGACTGACTGACTGACTGACTGACTGACTGACTGACTGACTGACTGACTGACTGACTGACTGACTGACTGACTGACTGACTGACTGACTGACTGACTGACTGACTGACTGACTGACTGACTGACTGACTGACTGACTGACTGACTGACTGACTGACTGACTGACTGACTGACTGACTGACTGACTGACTGACTGACTGACTGACTGACTGACTGACTGACTGACTGACTGACTGACTGACTGACTGACTGACTGACTGACTGACTGACTGACTGACTGACTGACTGACTGACTGACTGACTGACTGACTGACTGACTGACTGACTGACTGACTGACTGACTGACTGACTGACTGACTGACTGACTGACTGACTGACTGACTGACTGACTGACTGACTGACTGACTGACTGACTGACTGACTGACTGACTGACTGACTGACTGACTGACTGAGTGACTCACTTAAATCAACGCCCAGCCCAAACCGTTGGACCTACAGAGCTGAGTTTTTCACAATAGGTAGTTTTTATAACGATAGTATCCACTAAGAAGGGGTTTCTCAAAATTCATCCCCTAAAGGGGTAAAAAAGGGGTTGATAATTTGTATGGATGGAGTTTAAAATTTTGAGTAAGAGATTTGAAACTTCGTAGGTTAACTAATAATTAAAAAAGAATAAAAGTCATTACAGCGTATTTCAAAATTCAACCTCTGACAGGGTAAAAAGGGGTTGAAAGTTTGTATAGAGATATTTTTTTTTGTGACATACTTGGAAGTTCGTTTGTATGCTACTAACGTCAATGCAAAAAAACGAATTTCAGCGTGTTTCAAAATTCCACCCTAGAGGAGTTGAAAAGTTTGTATGAAAGGGAGGCCTTTACTACTGAAGCTAGAAAGTTGTAATTTGCAGGACGGGTTACATTTACAATTTGTACAACTAATAAGAAGCGATTTTGAAAAATTCAACCCCTAAGGGGGTAAAATGGAGGTTAAAAGTTTGTATCTGTGGGGTTTAAAATTTAGAGTTAGAGATTTGAAACTTCGTACGTTTACTCATAATAAAATAAAAAAAACGCAATTTCAGCGTTTTTAAAAATTTAACCTAGAACGGGGCCAACGGGCCCAAAAAGGGGTTGAAAGTGTGTATAGAGATTTACAATTTTTTTTTGGTTTGAGATTTACAGGGAATTATAGTTCCTATTTCCGTTCCATTTCCATGTTCCAGAGTGAGCTTTAACAATAGTTTGGTCATCGTATCGCAAAATAAAACCACCACTATATAGTTCACAAAGAAGTTACGCAAATAATAGGATACATTTACGTTATTATTTGCATATTAACACTTATTTGTAACTGAAACTACATATGTCTACGTTACCCGTTTTTTCACCAAAATAGCTATAAGTATAACTAGATTAAAAAGAGTTAGTTAAGAAGATAAAATTGGATATGAAACTCTGTATGAGAAACCGTATTATACGCGGACGAAGTCGCGGGCGGAAAGCTAGTCATTTCATATTTTACCAGTCACTTTTTGATGAAGGAAAACATCTTGAGGAAACCATATCTATTTCCAATAAGGCCTACAGGTTTAATTGAGCCGTGGCACAAAGCCGGGACAAAACGCTAGGAGGATGAGGAGTGAAAATTGTGTAAGTTTAAGTCGGTACACAACATTGTTTATAAGTAAGTAATTTATTTGATCAGAGTACATTTGTGTATCGATAGATAAGAGTAAAGCAAAAATGTAGAAGGTTCAGGCACACAATTTGCCTGGAAATCGCCAAGAGGCGAACGTAGGTTGGGTCATCCCGTGTTTTCAATGGCGGCGCTCTGTTGGGTAGGAGCTGGATGCTGTTACGTTAGTAGCGGAGCTCGAATCGAGAGGCGTATCATGAGATTCATGAGCTCGCCATACCCCTTTGTAGCTCTGGGGTACCATAATGTACATACGACAACAGGTACAAATTGATACGCGCATCAGTTTTTAATGCGCGTATCAATTTGTACCTATAGTCTGCAGACGGAGTCGTTCGACGTTCTACATAGGTATGCGTTGTGCCAATACCCATGACCACAAAACACTGACTTGATTGCTCTACTTGCCAGATTATCGTATATTGCATTAAATATTTAGTTATATGTTTTGTATAAGTAAAAGAATCAAGTCTTTTAATATTAAGTAAATAGAGATTGGATCGAGTCATAACATAATAATATTGTCATTCAAGTATTTCACGTTAAAAGTCATGTTAAAATGTCGTAATATTATGACCAGCGTAATAAAAATAAAGTCCAGTAATTAAAAACGATTCCAAAAACTCTTTTAATTTTGAACAGGTTTTGAAGCAATTAATTATGGGTATTCGGTTGAAAAGTGTCTTTTATTCAATCTTTTGTTGTATTTGTGTAGTATTACGACGTGTAAATATAAAAAATCGAATTTAATAGGACTCACGGTCTCTATTTATTTTCCCTATTTATTTGGAATACAATCTGGCTACTGGTATCCTTTTTCGTGTACGTTTACGATTTTCTGTCAAAATAAATGCCAAAATGAAATGACATTGCTGCTCATCCAACAAGACATCCACCTCCGATGGGCCCCGTGGGGCATCTGAGTCACAATGACAATTTGACTGATATGGCGAATGTATGGGAATTTTTCAAAAGTTTATATTTACGTTTTAATTTCTTTGTTGTCTTAATGATGAAAAATAGGAATATGGCCCGATGCACTAGTCTAGTTATCTGGCTTTCAAAATAACATAACGATTGAATTACTGTCGAAGACAAAATTGTATTGCGACGTGTTCAAACGGAACGCCATATTTTGATTTTGGTACTTTTGGAGTCAGTTTATAGATAATCAAAGCTAATAAAAAATAAAATATCAATTGGAGCCTCTGGACGGCTTATTTATGAATAAGATGATATTCATATTCATGCGATTACGTAGCATTAACTATACAAATTCGTTGTTCGAAATGAGGTCTAAAACGACGTTGTCATATATCCGCCCCTTAACACGCTTCCATAATTTCTTTTTTATTTATTTATACGTAATACGGTCAGCATCAAAAGTAACTATGCAATCGAAGACCTCAAGAGCTCTTATTCCCTTTTAAAAAGGACTTTTGACGTCTTCGTTTGCGTAGCTACTTCTGATGCTGGCTATACCTTTAGGTTCTTTAGGGACGAAGTCAAAGGTCCTGTCCTTGGAGCGAAGATCTATGCCACTGCTGTCCACCCAAACATAGGAAGCCAAGATATTCTCACAGGGGACCTCCAGGTCCTCGTACTTCCGCATCCCCGCCTTATTCAGGGCTATTGGAACTGCATTCATCTTGATACCTGAAATATTTTATAAATATGTATTTTCTTTTTCTTATAAAAGTATGGTACAATTTACAAAAATATCAGTTTCGCCAAACATTAAAGTTTATCGGCGATGGTAACACTCACTTCCAGTTTTTGTACCAGGTTTTCTTATCCTATGACCTTAGTACTTAAACCTTATTTAAAATTAGTAAGTAAGCGCAACTGACCCATCAATATGGGTATTTCTGTATTTATCTAGTTATTTAATATTTATACAAGCTTAGACAACTTACACTCATACGTTCAGAATGCCAGTTTAGTGAGCCCTGTTATACAGTTCAAACATGAAACCGTGAAATGGGGGACTAAAGAAGACTTGGAACAAACTAAATGGAGGGTGATTCAGGAGACGTGAGCCAAACTATAGCATTTTTCCGTCAGTCGAGAGAAGAGAACGACACAAGCATAATATAACTGAATATAAAAACTGATATTTTGGCTACTCACCGAATGACTTTTCTTTTAGAAGGAAAAGTTAGGTCCTACTAAATTCCTACTATTTTTAGGAAAGTACTGCAGTTACAATAGCTGAAGATGTGTAATGTGTAACTAAAAGTCAAGTTACTACTTCACCATAATAGAAAATATCATGTACTCGGTTACATTACAACGCATAACTCTAAAAGCTTTTATTTTAAATTTCCCTTCTTATGAAGCATTATATTACGTAAAAAATTAATTATGAAACATCTTTTATGTTTCAGGAAGTGTAGATTCTCGGCAAAAAGCTGCGAAAATTTAAAAATAAATTAAAGTCCTTTTATCACCCCATTGTAATATCTTACCTTGTTACTTTTTAATTTCTTATGAAACACTGCAACAAACATAAAATTATAAATAAATGTATTAATTTGCTATTAGAAGATCATAAACTAAATTGACCCCTAAGAAGCCCCAGTAATACAGATATGCCACGTGAAATTTAAATATACTCTCAACTCAAGTTGGTAATGCATCGGGGAATATTTTGAAAGTAACTAATATTTTCGAAAAACACATTAAAACTGATTTTGAACCTTATTATAAAGAAACTAAGACTCAGATTCTAAGTAATTGTTTGTGGTCGCTTAATCACCTGTAGGGCCGTATTCTAACTTTAAGCCACGTTTAGACGCAATCCAACTTCAATATCAACTCCAACGCATTAACTACGCAATACAGCTAATGGCGCGTTAATGCCTGAATCAGAAATATCAGAATTTTCTTGAAAATAATCCGATGCAACTCCAATACTTAAATATTGGTTGATTATTTTTTGTGTTCAACAGAAGTTACATATGTTTGAAATAGATTGTGTTTTTAATGTATTGTTCATGTATTTTTGAATTAGAATACGGCACCTGCTTTCATAAACTATACAAATAACTCTTTATTATTTGAATTAAATAGACAAATCTACCTCTCTACTCTGCCTCCGAAGCAGGAGGTCCCGGGTGCGAACCCTGGTTTATTTGTGTGTTTATCATTGTCGATAGTTGTTCCTGAGCCACGGATGTTTTCCATATATTTAAGTATTATATCTATATTATCATCTAGTACCCACACCACAAGTCTTATTGAGCTTACTTAAATATTCATTTATTATCTGCAATTTATCATCATGAAAATATTTACCTACGTAATTCTGAAAATCACAATAAAATATTCCATCATGATAACATTGATAACGGATAAGTAGACAAGAGTCCATTTTCGGGATTATCCGCCATTACTTTCCATATACGATTATTTCACTATTACACCTAAAGGCCCATTTACATATTGATTAGTGTTAAGTGCGTCCGTACATTTTCTACTTGTGTTTAGTAACAAATGTATGAACTCGCACTTAACACCAACTAGAACTACGCATTATTGTTTATCTTTAAGATAAAATGTATTACTGTTTTGAAAAAATAAGTCCCGCCGAGTTTCTTGCCGGTCATAATACTTCTCGGGTCAGAGGTGTAGGGTTAGAACCGGTGGTAGTTTATTTTTCTCTGACGTTCATACGTGCATTGTAATGTGCCTAAATTGAAGATTAAATATCTTTTATCTTTTTTTTAACACTTGTCAATGTGTAAATGGACCTTAATCTAATACAATTGGAACGTGTGTTATGTGTTATGATGTTACTCTTTGTCATCACGTCACTCTTAATAGTCTAAGATTATTTTATTACCGTATCAACATACTAATAGGTAGGTATAAGATCTGATTTCAATTATCTGAAAGCCGCTCTAGGTTTCGAGCGAATCCAGATGGATAGGATTTATGGACCCATTAAGTACTTCAGCATTGAACGTCTTTTCATTGGTACAAATCTTCACAATCTTCAAATTCGATGGATTCCCTTTTATCATGCAATGCCACTAATGATATGCCTTTTGAACCCCCGACGCGATTACCTTTCGAGACGCAGGGTAGTGTGGACGTCTTGCGAATATTTTTTTTTGTTCTTAGCGGCGAAAGTGTTAAAGCTATAAAGGCTCACATAGTGATCCATACGTTTGATCAAATATTTTGCAACTGAGTAACCAAAACACTAATTAGTGCAGCTGACAGAAACAGCCAATGTATCACTCACAAGCGGTGAGCGATAAAAGTATAGAAATCGTATAGGTCTGAAAAATGATCTCACATTATTGTAAATTGCACCATCCAAGCTATAGCATAACAGCAAAGAGTTTAGTTTAACCATGCATGAGGTTTGACGTAAGTAAGTCGTGAGTGAGGTGAGACGTGAATATAAGTTAGTCACCGACCAAATAGGATATACAATCAGCCCAAAAAAATGGCCACAATTGTACCGCCAGAAGGATTCGGACGGTACTTTCTTTGACAGTCTTATTACGTATAAGACTGGCCGGTTAAAAAAATTCAGGAGCCATATTTTCAGTAAATCTTGTTTGAGTCTCTACCTCCTTTACATTATTGCTCGAAGATTTTAATCAATGAAAAAAAAATACATAGCGGGAAATTGTATATGAGTGTTATCCAAATGAAGGTTAAGGGATAAATGTCAAAGAAATATCAGGATGGTTTTATTAGAGCCATATTTGGACCGGGAACACCGACTATTTCTTATTTGGTCGTAACTCACAACCCTTTTCAATTCATTCATTCAAGGCAAATGAAAACAAATCCCGCAATTTCAGGACACGAACGCTTTGAACTCGTCTCGATTTCTCTATATAGGGTTTTGTCTACCCGTTTTACTGATACAAGAACACATTTACAAAATTTATTGCCGACTGCTTGAATATAACTTAAGAAATTGTGCTCAGACAGCTGCAGCCAAGTATGGACTAAGAGCTGGCCACGTCAGCTACGACACAATAATGAGAACAACAAAACCCGTCTGGTTAGATTCTTATACTATCATTATTGCTAGATCCGGGCATCTGGCAGCTTTTAATGACTGGAGGTCAGAGTGACAGACAGCAAAATTTTTGAATTGGAAAATAGTAATACCAAAATAGGTAAAAACTGCCGTAGTTTTATCAGTTATAAAGGACAGGACCTATATTTTAACATATAAAACATTGCGCTTCATTACGGAAACAAAAACAATAGGCGACAACTATGAATTACATTAACGTCGTTTGACACTTCTTTCGCCCAACAGAAACTTTTGGCAATGATATAATCTAATATTTATATAATTTCTCATAATATTGCATCAAACCCAAAACTCTAGGATTTGTTTTCTTGAAGTGGTTTGCATTTTTTGACCTCCACCACTTTGCAGTAGAGTGGTTTCGTTGCTCTCATTAGTGTGTCATGTTTGACGTGGCTAGCTCTCCGTCTAGCATAAGTCAAGACTCAAATCTTTATAGCCTATAACTGATATAATAATATATGTATTTGATGATAATTTGTAGCACTGACATTTCGATATTAATAAATGTAGTAGATGCATAGACAAAGTTAAATGCAATTACATAAAAAAAGTCTAGTAGAGTTAGCATATCGTTCAAAAGTTTGGGAGTTCAGAAGTGGAAGAAAACGGTCGAGCGCGGGTCCGAAAAATTCCAAAAGTAATCTATTTTGGAAACAGATTGACGTAGTATATATACAGGTTGTTTTTTCAATAACTATCCATATTGTGAGAGATGATTAGGTAAGTCATATTGACCACCTTTTGTATGGAACCAAACCTTGTATATTATCACATCAAATTTCAAATATCAGTATATTTAAAATTTTGATGTGATAATATTTGTTTTCCTATTTGTTGTAATGACTTGTTTATGATTTAAACGTCCTCTAAGCCCAGTTAGTAGTGACCCTGCCGACGAAGCAGGAGGTCCCAGGTTCGAATCCTGGTAAAGGCATTTATTTGTGTGTTTATCACGAATATTTGTTATTGGGTTTATAGGTGTCTTCTATGTATCTAAGTATATATTTATCTATATTAGTAAGTAAGTATATCGTCGCCTAATAGTAACCATAGTACAAGCTTTGCTTAGTGGGAGTAGGTTGATTTGTGTATGATTGTCCCCCAAATATTAATTTAATTAATTAATTGAGGAGTACCTGAGTAATTAAATGTCCTTCATAGCACTATTAAGTAATATCCCATTAAAAACATTACATGTGCAAAAATTAAAGTCTCGCAATGCGGTTCTCCTCTTGTTATCCTACTACAAAAAGTATTGAGATCTAATATAAAACTTAAGCCGGTTTTCATAGATCTGAATTCCCACTGGAGTAATAATATTTCATTGTGACCCTTTTAATATTAGACATATAGACATTTTTATACTGAATAGAATGTTTTATTTAGATTACTTAACGGACAAACGTGATTTAAGTTATGGACTTACCAAACAATTTTGTATAAATTCACTTTAATTAATTTCACTAGCGCGACACAAAAAAGAATGATAGGTCTAATTGTCAATTTTGAAATTCAGTAGGTCTCGATGTCATGAATAAAAAAGTTTACACACAATTAAGATTAAAGCTATGGAGGTTTTTATAACTACGTTCGATTTTATACTTTAGTGAAAAGTCTATTTTGAATGAAACCATAGAGTTTTACACGATAAAGTATAAAAGCAACCATTTTAGTTATGATTTTAATAGTCTTTTTCTTTTCGAATTACTACGTTTATTGCTCTTTCACGCAGATTTTTAGACTAATAACTAATGAGTATTATATTCTTTGTTAATAATAAAAATGAATATCTAGCACGACCTTGGTTTAATCGGTCCTGTAGAGAAGCTGCAATTCGCAAGTAGGCTGCTTACAGGACTTGGACCAAGGCCGTTACTGATAAGGATCCCAACGTATCTGATGTGAAACGCAAATTAAACGCTGCCTCGAGGTCCAGTAAAACAACCATTGCCAGAGCCAAATTCGATTTCGTCGGCAGAATTGGTGAGAAGCTAGCAGGCTACCCCACCGGGAGTCGTGCCTTCTGGTCACTCGCTAAAGCTGCCGAGGGAAACTTTTGTCGGTCGTCTTTACCACCACTGCGAACTGCTGATGGTAATCTGGCCCATAGTGCAAAAGAGAAAGCCGATCTTCTTGGTACTCTTTTCGCCTCGAACTCGACCCTGAACGATTATGGCAGCACCGTACCGCCTTCCATCCCATGGTGCGCGTCCTCGATGCCGGAAATTACCATCAAGCAAAGTGATGTCCGGCGGGAGCTGCTATCATTAAACGTTCACAAGTCGAGCGGGCCAGACGGCATACCCGCAGTTGTGCTCAAACGGTGTGCTCCTGAGTTGTGTCCCGTGCTAACGTGCCTTTTCACACTCTCTTACCACAAACGGCAAGTGCCGTCTTCATGGAAGACTGCCCTCGTGCACCTTGTGCCTAAAAAGGGCGACAGTTCGGACCCGTCGAATTACAGGCCTATCGCTATAACCTCCCTTCTCTCTAAGGTTATGGAGCGCATAATCAATGCAAAGCTCCTGGGATACCTAGAAGAGCACGACCTGGTCAGTGATCGCCAGTATGGCTTTCGCCACGGTCGCTCGTCTGGTGACCTTCTAGTGTATCTCACTCACCGCTGGGCTTCAGCCATAGAGAGTCAGGGAGAGGCCTTGGCAGTCAGCCTTGATATAGCTAAGGCGTTCGATCGGGTCTGGCATCGAGGTCTTCTGTCGAAGTTGCCAGCTTACGGCCTACCCGAGGGATTGTGCAGATGGGTTGCCAGCTTTTTGTCCGGCAGGAGCATACGAGCCGTAGTCGACGGAAGTTGCTCCGAAAGCATGGGCATTAACGCTGGTGTCCCGCAAGGCTCCGTGCTATCCCCAACGCTGTTTTTGCTGCATATGAATGATATGTTGTCTATCGGCGACATTCATTGTTATGCGGACGACAGTACTGGGGATGCTTGTTACACGGGCCGTGCCAATATCCCTCGATCCGTTGTGGTAGAGAGTCGTGAAAAACTTGTGTCCGATATCGAGAATACTCTTTCTGGAGTCTCGGTGTGGGGTCAGGACAACTTAGTCAGATTCAACCCCACAAAGACACAAGTTTGCGCGTTCACCGCTAAGAAAACCCCATTTACTGTGGCCCCTCAGTTCCAAGGCACAACCCTTACAATGTCAGGGAGTATTGGGATCCTCGGTGTGGACATTTCCAGTGACGTCCAATTCCGTAGTCACCGTGAAGCGAAGGCCAAGCTGGCATCCAAAAAGCTCGGTGTGCTCAATAGAGCGAGGCGATACTTCACTCCGGGGCAGAGACTGCTCCTATACAAGTCGCAAGTCAGACCCCACATGGAGTACTGTTGTCACCTTTGGGCGGGAGCACCTGGATACCAGCTTGGGCCCTTTGACTCGGTGCAAAGGCGCGCTGTGCGGATCGTCGACGATCCCAAACTCACGAGCGATATTGAACCTTTGAGTCTTAGGAGGGACTTTGCCTCCTTATGCGTGTTCTATCGCTTGTACAATGGGTTGTGCTCTGAAGAACTGTTTGATATGATGCCCACGGCAGCTTTTTATCACCGCACCGCTCGCCGCCGGCAGGGTGTTCATCCCCACACCCTGGAGCCCAATGGGTCGCGCACAGTACGATTTAAGAGGAATTTCCTCCCACGAACGCTGCGGCTGTGGAATGAACTCCCTGCCGAGGTTTTCCCAGTGGGCTACAGTATGAGGTTCTTCAAAAAAGGAGTGTATAGGTTCCTAAAGGGTAGGCAACGCGCATGTAAATCCTCTGGGGTTGCAGGCGTCCATAGGCTACGGTAACTGCTTACCACCAGGCGGGCCGTATGCTTGTTTGCCACCGTCGTGGTATAAAAAAAAAAAAAAATGTGAACTGGGAACTTCCTGCATCATTTTACCTTCTTGCTGGGCTCCTAAATCAAATCTATCACATCGATGTCAAGACGTCAACAATGTTGTTCGGAGGTTATTGAGAAATGAAGTTGAAATGTATTATCAATAAGTAGATACTCGTACTAAAATTTTTGCATTTATGTCTTATTTTAAAATAATGTTTCGGCCGTAAATCGACAAGCCGACTTATTTTAAGTCAAATATGAGACAACGTGAACTTATAAATTGTTTGTTCTTTGTTCTTGCATCTCAATCAATTGTTAATTGTTTAGCATTTGATTCAGAGGTCAGAAACTTCAGGAGATCACAATTTAATTTAAAATTACAAGAAGTTCTGCCTTCTACTGCTAACAAGAAACCAGATGTCCATAATTTAACAAGCATAGTGCAAGAACCCTTTTATTGGAAACATAACAGAAATCAAAGTAATTACAAGGAAAGCAACTTTCTCTGGCGAAATCCGAGAATTTTTACTAACATAGAAGCAACCGTCGCTTCTTCTAAAAGGAAAAGTTATATTTCTTCTGCCTGTGTTCAAAAGTTCACATCAACTACTTCAACTTACACAGAATTAGATTATTTAGACGTGAAACAAGAGCAAACCAGGAATACCAGTGTGAACAGATTAAACGGATTTGACCGAAACAACAGAAGAAGAATATTGGATAAATTCAAGACGAGGCTACCCTTTATTTTGAAATCACCTTCTGTTTCATATCGTTTTAATGATCCATACCAATCTACATCAAACAGTCCGAATAATCTACTAGAGTCTGTTTTGTACTCCCATGCTCAAACTATCAATAAATTTGCAATAAATAAAATAGAAAACCTTAAAAATAACTTCAATATTATTGATTCAGTTAGCAACGAAGCACTTTTGGGACGAAATTTTCAAGTGCCAACGACGAAGAGCAAGACAACCTTAAAACTATCTTTACAATCGTCAATGCCTGCGCAACCCATTACTTTGACGATGCCCGATGATAGAGTAAAATTCTTTGAAATGTATGATATCAATACACCTCCTAACAAAAGGATAAAATTAAATAGAAGCGGCGAATTTCAAAGTCAGTCAAATAATGTGACAAATGCAAAAATACACAAAGAAAGTCAAAATCTTAATAATTTGTGGGGTGTTATTAACTCAAATACAACAAGAATTGAGAGATTTTACAAGAATTTCGAAAAAAGGTCTTTTAAACTACATAATGAATTGAAAAATCTAAACCACATTCTAGAAAGTAAACTTTTGGGATTACATGGCACTTTGAAAGAAAATAGTACCTTATTATTCTCTAAATTAGATTCATCCACTAGAACCGCCGTGGCCCGCTGGTCCAGTCATCCATTTGCGTCTGTTTACATCTATAAACCAACAGAGGTAACTTAGTTTTATTTTAACACTGTTTAAATATTTTAATCTGGATAATATTTGCCTGCATCATACAATTTTGCAAGATCACACAATAAATAATAGTCCCTGAATCCGAAACACAGGATAGAGAAGTTTAGTTTAGGCTAGGGGAAATCCCCATCTGAGTTGGAGAACCCGTCGGAAATCGAGGAGGCAGTATCCATGAGCACTACGTCTACCTCTGACCATAACAGTAGAATAATAGTTTTGCTAAATGGTAACAGGTTTCATTAGCATGGGTACTATGAGACAAATCCGTCTTGCGTGCGAGATAAAGCAAGCAACTTATAGTATGGTTTTCACTCAGTACAAAAATGAAAAACATTGTGCGCATCGAGAATACGAGTAAGTTGTGAAATTTTGACCATAGATAGAATGATCCACGATGAAAATTTTTGGTTTTGGAGGACCGTAAAATTCCTCGACCTTCTCGTCTTCACGTCTAAATCAGGAGTCCCATGCAATATCTTAGTACTTTCTGGTAAGGGCTGAGAAAGACATGCAGAATTCATTTTTGATATTAAAAATGTAAAATTCCATAAAAAAAAAGTTCTGTGAAGAGGAGAAATATTTTAATTTAGAACGTTAACACTAAAAAAACTGCGCTGTGGATTAGTTTTTTTGATTTTCGAACGTTAACTAAAAAATTAATATCATGTTTCTCTTAAATAAAAAAAATATCATAAGGAAGCATATTTAATGAAGTTTGTAAATATACAAGGTTTTCAAATGCTATAAAGATCCGTCATTTTTCTTTTAGACACATTGTGATGCAGCCGGTATAAGTCCCCACTGGCTGCTAGCTGCCGGGTCTTGCCTCTCTCGACACACCTTGGTATATTCGATAGACGAACAGTCGGCGTTTGTGACATATTGCGGAGAACACTGGCGATCGCCTGAGCGTATCACTTACGTCAAACGAAGCGTTGTGCATCCAAAATTCAATCCCAAGGACAAAGTTAGAAGACTCCTTTACAATATAGGTACATGACAATTAGAATTGTTGCGTAAAAATTTCAGTAGGTATATAATTGAAATACTTATAATATCTAGTGTATTGACTGTAAGTTTAAGATTTGAATTATGTGTTAGCATTACTTCATTTATTTAATTTTAACCTCTTCCTGCCCAATGTTCTCAAGTAAGAACACTTTTGAGTTAGTGGTTTCTGCCCGGAAGTTTTTTTAATCAATTGTAATCTTGATGAGTATGCCCATGGTCTAAATAAATGCAAAATAAGTATTAGATGGGTGTTGAAGTTCTGCCCAGTGTGCTTAAAAAAGAACAAAATATATTTACTAAAAAATACTTGATCTTGTAAAGAACATAGCACTTATATCCAAAAATAATGTATAAAATCTTACTTGTTTGGAACATGTTTATTTAAAAAAAAACTTTGGCAGGACCCACTAAAATAAATGGTGCTTCATTAAAAACATTGGGATAGATCCAGAAATTTCTTTAAAATGCGTAGGCAGGACGAGGTTAACTTTAACTCAAAGTGTTCGTAGCTTGGTAGCATTAGTTTTTACTTACCGTAAAATATAAAAGATATCTATTCTTCAATTTAGGCACATTACAATGTATGAACGTCAGAGAGAAAAAAAAACTACCATCGGTTCTAACCCTACACCTCTGACCCGAGAAGTATTATGACCGGCAAGAAACTCTGCGGGACTTATTTTTTCAAAACAGTAATACATAAAATACATTCGATCTTAAAGATACACAATGCGTTGTTCACAATAACGCGTAGTTCTTCAAGAAGACATATCAAGATAGCTTGAGAGACGGACAATTGTACCTATTGTTTAATTAAAAAGTAAAAAATAAATAATAAAATCCAAATCTGACTGCTTCACAAAACGTTTGATATGCTTTCCTACCTTGCTGAAAATTAACAAGATAGATGTAATTAGACTGTCTTACAAAGCTACTGTAATTAAAACTAACTCGGTTTGTGTTTTTCTAATTGGTGAGACTTCAAAGCTATGAAATTAGAATACAATAGAAAAGAATAAAGGTTTATTGTCACTTAAAACATACCATACAAGAAGCAACAAAATAAAATAAAAACAGGATATTTTCTTAATATATACAAAATTAAAAGAAACAGACAGTGTGACAAAAGGGATGTACTCAGCGTTTGCTGTGGCGCAGACTAGCAACTACAGCGCTGATTTTCAGTTCACCCCAAACAACTATTTATATTTAACATTATGCTTGCAGGCGTTCAGCTTACAATATTATATATAGGCATAGATGTATTAAAATAAAAAATAAAGCACATAATGGGCATACAGAGAGTCCTTATAACTTAAGCTTATATTACCTACCTAAACATAAAAAAAAAAACTACTACAGTTTGTTAGCTAGGGCAAAACATGAAAAACTACAGTTTTTGATTTAAAGGGGGCTTCAATATTCTTTTGTTTATTTAATAATATTCTCTTCAATTTAGTTTTAAAAGTATTTTGGGACATATTATTTCTTAGCGGCGGGGGCAGGTCGTTCTAAATCTTGGCCGCTGCAAATTTAAAACTCCTTCTAAACCCAGCCTTTTGGTGATGAGGTAAGGATAATTTATTTTGCATTTTACTGCGAGTGTTTCGATTATGCACATCTTGCATCCAAATAAACTTCTCAAAAAGATATCCTGGTCTCTTAGTGGCTATAGTTTTTTGAACAAGACACGCTAAGTGTAATTCTCTGCGACCAGCCATTTTAAGAATACACTTTTCATTAAGATATGGTGTAATGTGTGCTCTTTTAGGCACCAAATAGCAAAACCTTGCACACGCATTCTGTACTCTCTGTATAGCTTGGGCAGTTTCGGCAAATATTCTTGGGCCATAGAGCGCATCGCAGTAGTTGAAGAGTGACAGGACAAGTGACTCCACCAGCATCAGTCTGACTGCCTCTGTTAGATGGTTCCTTATGCTATATAGGATTTTGAGTCTGTAAAACGCATTCCTAATTTTTAAATTGACGTGTTCGATATAACGCATTTTTTCGTCTATTATAAGACCCAAATTTTTGGCTGACTGTACTTTTTCTACCTCCTGTCGGTTTATGATTACATTAGGCATATGACTCGTTACAAGATCGCACTGATGTTTAGTTCCTAGGACCAAAAAATTGGATTTTGTAGGGTTTAGAACCAGATTATTATTACTAGCCCATTGGAATATGATTTCTAAATCCTCATTGATTCGTTCTACTGCTTGAGTTGTCTCTTGAGGATCAAACGACAAGTATACTTGCGTGTCATCTGCATACAGGTGGATAGTACTATGTTTTAGCTTATTACTGAGATCAGCAGTGAAAAGTGCAAAAAGGATTGGGCTAAGAATAGATCCCTGTGGCGTTCCTCTATTTACAGACTTTACAGAAGAGCGCACTTCTTGGCCCTCTTCATTTTCAGTTAGAACATATTGTTCTCTATTTGAAAGATACGAGAAAAACCACTGACGTGCCGAAAAAGAGATCCCATAATAACACATTTGGCTAGCAATAGATCCCTATTAATGCAATCAAATGCTCTGGAAAAGTCTAGCAATACAAGGATAGTACTCTTTCCTTGATCTGATGCCGTTAAAATATCATCTGTAACTTTAGCTAGAGCTGTTGTTGTGCCGTACCCGCGACGAAATCCGGATTGTATGTCAGGTAATATATGATTTTCTTCTAAATACCTTGTTAACTGCACACAAACTGCTCTTTCAACTATTTTAGAAATCGCTGGCAGGATACTAATAGGCCGAAGGTCTTTAAATGATTCTATGGTTGACCCTTTAGCCAGTGGTTTTACTTTTGCTAATTTCCACTTTGCAGGGAAGATTTTAGTCGAAAGGGAATTATTAGTAATGGCCGTTATTATCGGTAGAGTAACAGGTAAGGTCATTCTTAGCATTTGCATGGAAATTGAATCGTCTCCACAAGCATTTCTTTTAATGCTAGCAATTATATTCATAATTTCATCTTCCGAGCATTTAGTCAAGACGAATTCGCTATTTCCATATTTACTATTAATGAAGTAGCTGTATGTATAAAGATCAACATATCCGTTACCGGGTATATCAAGAAAAGATTCATTAATACAGTCTGGCTTATTTAGGTGGTGCGGTATAGTGACGTCATTTGTGCCAAGTACAGCTGAGCGTTTTAAGTATCGCCACATTTTATTTGGGCTTTTTATATTGTTGTTAACATAAAATGAGAAAAACGCTTGCTTCTCCCTGTCGATTGCCGAGTTAGTAAAGTTACGCAAAGCTTTAGGTCCTCTGTGACTCCTTTGACTTTTATATTTTTTCCTCAACTTAGTACCAGGCAAGATTAATAAA